>OU015744.1:109511232-109551846 GCA_907169655.1 Acomys percivali
AAGAAAGAAAGAAAGAAAGAAAGAAAGAAAGAAAGAAAGAAAGAAAGAAAGAAACTTTTCAGAGATGCTTGCTTACCTTGGAGCACACATATAAGAAGAAAGACATCATTTCTACCCTTAATCTTTGTTTACTTGCTTGTTTGTTTATTGTTTTGGTGTGTGTGGGAAGACAAGGTCTTTCTGAATAGACCTAGTTAGTCTCTAACTTAGGACCTCCTTGTCTCTGCCTCCCTGGTGCTGCGATTACAGGAGCTGGTGCCATTTGAGGTTTGACTTGGGGCTTATCACTGAGAACTCAGGATGTTCTCTGGTTTTGATGTTGCTCTTGGTCAGAGATCACCTAGGAGTTCCATGTATTGGTTTAGCTGTTATGTAATGTAACTGTATATCTTTTCAAGGTATCCCTACAGGTATAGACCATGTGGCCTATATTTTAAGTCAAACTTGCATTAAGAATTCTTGTAATTGAAGGAACTTCATATATAACTATCACCCTGTGTGTCTGTGAATTAAGTACATATGAACTAAGTACATAAAATCATCTCACTTTGTTGATGTACAAAAGCTCTGAGGAAATAAAAGGCAGGAATGTTTTACTTTTATTTTCCTTCCATATTTAAATATTCTTTCATGCCCAGGGAGAAGTAGGCCAAATGGGACCAACAGGCCCTAGAGGACCAATGGGAATTGGAGTACAGGGTCCAAAGGTGAGTTAGTTGCTTATAAGATACTACTAGACAATTTACATCACACAATGAAAGATTTCCTATACACCCAAATGCAAGAAAGAGCATGCACCCACCACCTTAAATTTAAAATGTAGTTCAGAAGAAAAGTGTATTTATTATTTGCTTAGCTTTCTTGGTGTTTTCATTGGGCAGAGTTGTTATAAAATTCATACATTCCTGGGGGCAGGGATCTTGTTCATCTCATTTGTCATTGGATGCCAGTTTTGACAACATGGTGGGCCTCAAATCATGCTGAAGGTATGAATAACTGCTTGATATAAACTTTATAGGTCTGCCACTCACCCTGAATGTATGTGTATAGGTTCTGTTCAGCCACACTGAGCTTTTAACTTCACTGTTGTTAGACTGTCATTGACAAAAGTCTTATAAAACTTGGATACCAGAAGAGTGCATCAGATGTAAGCTTAACAAGGACATACATATCACATATGTGGAAAGATGTAATCATAAAAGATCATAATAGTGTATTCATAATAATAATGTTTTTAAAAAGAAATAAAAGCTGTCATTCTGTGTGGTTTTGATACAATATACACTATGTTAAGTGCTAAGTATGATGTGTATTGTACACACATATAGATATATATACGTGTACATGTATACACATATGTACAATTCACATGTTAATCTAGAGAGACAGTCTATGTTAAGGATCATCAGTTAGACTACCTGGGTTTAATTCCCAGTTTTTCCAGTTAATCTTAGTTTCTCTCACTTAAAAAACAAACAAGCAACTTCACTGTATGCAAATATCTCATTTCATGTTTATTCATTTCCCTGTTTGTGATATTTAAAGCACTTCTCATGTCTGTCTTTTGCCCATGCTTCTACCACAAACATGCCACGTTTTCTTTTGTGTATGCCAGACTACAAGTTTTTCTGACTTGTAAAAAGCACGCAGAGGTGGAACTGTAATTTTTTAAATATCTTTTTTATTAATTCATTCATATTATATCTCAGTTGTTATCCCATCCCTTGTATCCTCCCATTCCTCCCTCCCTCCCATTTTCCCCTTATTCCCCTCCCCTATGACTGTGACTGAGGAGGACCTCCTCCCCCTGTATATGCTCATAGGGTATCAAGTCTCTTCTTGGTAGCCTGCTATCCTTCCTCTGAGTGCCACCAGGTCTCCCCATCCAGGGGACGTAGTCAAATGCGGTGCACCAGAGTTCGTATGAAAGTCAGTCCCCACTCTCCACTCTCCACTCAACTGTGAAGAATGTCCTATCCATTGGTTAGATCTAGTTTGGGGTTTGAAGGAACTGTAATTTTCGATGCTGCAGCAATACTGTCTCATGTGGACATCACATCACCTCTTGCCCACAATGTATCCTTGACTTAACTGAAAAGTTTGAAATATGCAAAAATAATTTCATCATTATTCCCTGAAAACTAAATAAACAGCTTTTTCATGTGCTTGGTGGACCTTCAGCTTTTTCCTTTGTAAATTCCTAAGGATCTTTGATACTTTATGCTAGGTTTTTATTGTTAGAGTTCTTTGTATGTGTGGATGTTAAGCTTTTGTTGGCAGGATTACAAATACCTTTGCCTAGGTTGTAGCTGACACTTTTTCTTTTAATTTATAGCTTGATATTTTGATGTATGTCTCTCATTTTACGTCTTGTGCTTTTAAAATATTATTTTAAGACACCTTAAAGTCATGAAAATATTCTGTAGTTTTCTGAAAATTTTAGGCTTTGCTTTTTAAAGTTGTCTTTTATCCACATGGACTTTGGCTTTGTGTGTTGAGAAGTTTAGTTGCTAATTACATTTCTTCTTTCAGAGGCTTTTCTCAGTATTATAAGACATATTCAATATCTCAAAATGGAAGTGCACCATAAGGACATGCCACTGAAATAAAAATTTTTTTTGTCCACTAGGGGGAGCCAGGTACAGTGGGGCTCCCGGGGCAGCCTGGAGTCCCAGGGGAAGATGGAGCTTCTGGAAGGAAGGTAAGCTTATGTTTTTCATATTATCAGTGTCAAAACTGTGGGATCACACCAGTGCCTCAGTCTACCCAGGACAAACAGATGTCTGTAAGAATGAGTGTTCTGCTTTACCCTAGATAAAGGTCCTTTTCTCAGCTGCCACGGTGCCCCACTTGCTCTTCATCCTGGCTAGTGTTTTGGCCTGAGCATTTTCCACTTTCTTGAAGGGTTCTAGAAATCCCATCAATTTAATCTCAAGCAAAACCACACCCCTCTTCCTCCAAAAGAGTCTGTAGCTGCAGCCCGGAAGTTAGGCTATTGTAAAGCTATCCTGAACTATTTTGTGATGACATCTGAAATATTCAGTTTTCAATCAAACAACTGAAAAATAGCAGATGGTGAGGTGTAAGGTCTTTCTTGTTGAAAAATAAAGATCTACTAAATGTGAGTGAAAAGCCAAAGAAAAGTGATCTTAGCATTCTGGAAATTGCCTGGGAGATAGGCGTTCTTTGTGGTATTTCAGCTGCTCTGGTTAAAGGGGAGTTTAATGTTAATTTATTCATTGATAAGCTTCCAATTTAATTATGAGATGACAACAAAGGTCTGGTGTGACTTGTGGGGTGGGGAGAGGCTGAGTTGAATGCCCTGGCAACAAGAGATACAAGGTGGATTCTGTATTCTGTCCTCTGGAAACAAACTGAGTCATTGGTGTCCTGCCCTCCAGGGAGAAGCTGGGCTTCCAGGAACAAGAGGCCCAGACGGAATGCCTGGGAAAGGACTGCCTGGCCCCAAGGTATGCAAGGAACAGCTCTGCAGGAAGCAGCTGCCTGTGTTCTGGTCCCTAGTCTAAAGAGCCAATGTAGGAGCAATCTGACTTTCGTTCTTGCTATGTCAAATATGTTTACATCTTGCTTAAAATCACCGATATTGTCTTGAGAGCTTTTGGAAGAAGGCAAATGTATATTATTCATCTTTAGTTTCCTACACCCATCCTAAGCCTCAGGATAGAGAAGAATTGAACACACGTTTTCTCAATGAATTGAGAATGAACTTATATTTAAAGACAAATAGGAAGGAAAAGAATTCTCAACATACATTGTTAGAATTTGAAAGCACATAAAGTTTATTCAGATACAGTAAGGCATATCACCTCATTAAATGGCTTTTTAGGTGACAGGGTTTGTAGCTTAGTGAGAGAATGTGCTTAGCATAGGAAGGGCATGAATTAGATTCCTAGTATAAAAAATAAGTAAATAAATTTCACCTTATTCCCTCTAGAAATGCTACTTGAATAACATCTTTGTATGTCACGATAAGAAGATATAAATTCTCCCCTAGAATATGACCTTCAGCAATATAACATACCACCTCTTAGGTGCCAGAATTCCTGTAGTTGTCAGGAATTGTTGTCAATCTAACTGCATACATGTTAGTGTTCTATTTCTAATTCTGCTAAAATACTGATATCCCAGTTAATTATCCTCGTAAAAGTACTAACAAACATCAAACCCTTAGTCTTAAATGTGAGAGACTGAAATTTAAACATGTCTGTACAATTTCAACCACTTGAACCTACCAACTTTTCCTTCAAACAAAGAGACAAGGAACATTGTTTAAAACATCATGTAAAATATATGTTTAGAAATACAGGCCTGTTAATAGTCAGAACTGAGGCTACGGAGAAGGATAGTGTCTCTAGGAAAGATCAGAGGTTTAGGTTATGAGGTGGCTGAAGAGAGTCTCCAGAAGAGCACGATCACGTGACTACTGCATGAGGGAAGCCTAAGTGAGTGGGCATCAAAGCAGGGGAAAAGTTACCAAAGCGCACTGATCGCCAAGGACAACGCAGCACAAATAGATGCAGCCCAGGCCATCCTTAGTGCTGGTGCTTAATGACGTGCGTCTGTGCACGTGTTGTGCTCTGATTGGCGGTGACTGGATCAGAAACTTGAATCTGCACTACGTGGTTGGGACTGCGCCATTCTTTGCTGCAGTTAACCATGACGGCGCAATTTCTGATTGGCTGTGTCACTGCTCGTTACTGGTGTGCAGTCTGTGGAGTTAACTGCATCACTGTGGGCACAATTGGAGGCGCTTTGCTTCTGCAGTAGAGTGTCTTTTGTTGATGTGTTAGTATGGGATCCATTGGTTTTCAAGGTGTAGACTCCAGCTCAGCTGGGTCAGCATCCCATGCTAATATTTGACAGGCAAATTGTCGGGCCCTTGGAGACAGCATCTAAATCAGAAACTCTGGACATGGCATCTAGAAACTCGTGCTCTACCAAACCTTCCAGGTGATTCTGAGACCTGCTTGAAAGCTGGGGCTCCACTCTGAGTACCAGCATTATGCCACTGACCTCAGCCGCAAAGCCAAAGAGCAACTGCCTCCGTGGCCCAGACCCACATCTGGACATGGTGCCTCGCAGTAGAGCCTCGGCGGTGCGAGAGAGTCCTCTAAGGCTTGAGGCTCTGGTGGAAGGCAGCAGAATTCTTTATGGTTGCGGGAACACTGCTGAGCACAGCATGCTGGGAAGCAGCGGGGGTTAGTTTCCAGCTCTGTTCCAGGTTGCTGCTTGAGTGTCTTCTCACCAACAAAATGATCGGCCTTCTTTTGTAGAACGAAATAGACTCCCCACGGAGGAAGAAATGGGGCCTTGATTTGAAAAATGTCTCTTTTAATGTTTTTAAACTGAAATAGCCAGGAAGTTGAGACGCGGGATAAAAACCATCTCTTTTCTGAAATACCGAATGTATCAGAACCATCTGTGCGCAGACCAACAGTACAGGAGACTCGTAAATTCAAACAAAAGGTCTCCGAGATTCAGAGCTTAGATGTAAAAAATATCAAATCACTTTGCGTTAATGACAACGGCTGAGCAGGTTCCTGGGGAGCTTTGAGATACCCTGGGTGGCAAGTGCTCACGAAGATCACTTGAAAGCTGGTGCTTGCTGAAAGCCTGGCTCTGATGTGGGTGCCACGTGGCTGGAGGACGATGTGTTAATACAACCTCTATATTTTTGTAATTATTCTGTCAGGGTGATGAAGGAAAGAAAGGGAGCAAAGGAAATCAAGGGCAGAAGGGGTTTCCAGGACCCGAAGGGCCAAAGGTATGTTTCTTATATTCTTGTCTGTGTTCAGAGGACATGGTAATTATGTCTGGCTTTAATAGAATATTAAATTTCCACTTCAAATTTGATTACTTGTTTCCTTTCAAACAAACACATGACAAAAACCCCCAAAGGAAAATTTCATTAGACAACATTGTATTTCCAGACCATAATAGAAAGGAAGAAAGAGATCTCACAAAGTATATAATCATCTGTGCTTCTAAGGGGAGAACCCAACCTCCAGTCGTCTCTAGTAATTACCAAATGGTGAGAAACTCAGGAAAAGGTAGAGCCATAGCACATCCCTGCCCACCATCTTATTTTGCTCAACAGTGAGCCCAACACTGATTGGCAGCTATGCTGAAGAGAGCCCTTGGAAGGCCTGACCCATCCTGCACTACTCATACAGTCAGAGCAATGGCGACAATACAGAGCCAAGGACAGCCCTCAACAGTCTCTTGCAATCAGTAAATGCTTGGCACAGGAGTTACCCTGAGAGAAAAAATCAATGCTGTGAAATGAAAAACTGAAGGTCTGTGGTCCAAATTGTTCAGAGCAGGGTGCTAAGTGGGAGATGGAGAGTGATGTGAGCAGTAAGAAGGGATTCAGTGTCCTTGATGGCAGCACACTGCAATGACAATCCCGAGAGTTTAAATCTCCAGGAAAACACAGGGTATCATAAAAGAGGGCAGACTATTTAAAGATCAAATGGAGAGAAAGCAAGTTTCGTTTAAAGTTTCTATTGGATTTACTAATTTTATTTTATGTGCACACATTTTGGCTGCATGTATGAATGTGTGTATCATGTATATGCCTAGTGCCCTTAAAGGTCAGACCAGTGTCTCTAATCCGCTGGAACTGCAGTTAGGGCTGGTTAGGAACCACGGTGTTGATGCTAGAAACAGAATGCAGGCCTCTGTAAAAGGTACAACGTGCTCTTGATTGCAGGTCCATCTCTCTAGCCCTGAGAAGGTGAGTTTCGGAAACCTGTCTTGGCAAAATAAGAGAGCAACAAGGCAGGATTGCCTGTAGAGCTATGATCAGCCGTGTCCCCCAGCGTCTATCACAGTTGTGGGGGAATTGTTTGAAACCCAGGCTTCTCAGTCTTTCTAACAGTGTCTCTGAGGTCTGGATTTGGCAGACTCTTGGGGACAGACCCAAAGGCCACAGGTAGTTCAAGAAACACATTATAAAGAACTGTGAAAAGCCAAACCAAACCAAAAGAATTGCCACTGTGAAATAAATACATTTTATTAGTATTAACAATAAGGAGTTACTTTTTATGTTGTAGCTGATCTGATTCAAAGTAAATGTGGAGTTCACCCACGCTCCACTCCCCACCCCAAGCTGCTTATATAGATTCCTAGTCCTGGGCCCTATCCTTTAGATCTACAGAGTCTGGGTTTCTGGGGCCTGAAACCAAGCATTGCACATTTACCAAACTGTACCTGTATGCATTAGCACTTGAGAAACACGGGCCGACACTGAGGTGAGGCACAGGAAGTAGATCTTGCCCCTTGAGTCTTGGAGATGAAATGGAGGCAGAAGGAGAGAGTGGAAGAGGGAGGGCAGGAAGGCAGGAAGGAGCAAGAGAGGGAAAGATGTTTTAATTTTCCTATTCAATTTCTAAATAAAATATATCAGCTCTCCTTCTAAAAAAATGAGGTGCACAATGGCACGCTGATGCCACATGGGCCATGGCAATAAAGGCGACAAAGGAAAAAGGTTGATAAATTAGCAGTGCATTGCAAAACTTAGGCTGGAGACTATTTCTATAATTGAATACAAGATTTTTCTCCGAGCTTCTTGGCATACAATATAAAACACAGGCACCATGGATTGCTTCATCTTTATTAGCCCGTAAAAAGCTACACAAGAGATAAAAAATTCCTACTATTCAGGAATTAATTGAACACATTTATTTAAAGGCAAGGAGAGTGTACAGGGTAATAACTTCAGCAGCAGTTTACAAAGGATGTTCCAATCATTTTCATATTCACACTTATGGAGACAGGGGTTGGAGTATTCTGAAATACGCAGATATTTGTCTTCTTTTCTCCCTATAATTACTGCATATAGTTTTCTTTGCTTGAAATGTAACAGCTATTCTGGTTTTCTTAGGGGGAGCCGGGCATTATGGGCCCTTTTGGAATGCCTGGAGCCTCAATTCCTGGGCCATCTGGGCCAAAGGTATACATTCTGTCTAAAGTTGGATGGGACAGTACATATGTATTTTTATGTCAGTGATGATGGTTCTATTGCACTAGAAGTTCAGTTTGGGAAGATCCCTAAAAGATATTCATGGAGGAGACGAAGAGCCAAACATCTCAGTCCTGACAGCAAGCTTGCCACGCCACCCTGATCCTTCTCTCAACGCCCAGGCTCCAACACTCATGAATGCTGTTACATTGACAGGAGAGCCCGCAGGGTCTCTAACTGAGAAGTCTGGAAGAAAAGACTCACTCAGTTTAAAGAGAACTCCCAGGAATTCTTACATCTAAATTGAGTGTAATGGTCACATGTCCTTTTAGTGGGGTTTCCCAGACACCGATAGAAATCTTTACTTACAGGTTTATTAATCCTTTGTTTGAATTTCTCAAAGATGTCCAAAGGGTGAGATGAATGCACTAAAGCTCTTTACACACTGGCAAATCTATTTGCACTATGCACTTTGGTAGTTTCTTATGTAGAGTCTTACAAAGTGCTATTTCAAATGGACAGGGAGACCGAGGAGGACCCGGGATGCCTGGTCTTAAGGGAGAACCTGGACTTTCTGTACGAGGACCAAAGGTACGACTTACTTATTCTCCCTTTCTGGATGTGAGAAGATAGACTTAAGGCTGGAAATATAACTCAGAGATAGAATGCTTACCTAACATGCACAGGGCCCTTTGTTCAACCCCTGCACTGTGAAAGAAAAGGAGGAGAAAGGGGTATGAGGAAAAAGAGGAGGGGGAGGAAGAAAAGGGGGGGCAGGGAGCAAGAAGAGGACTTGATCCCCAATATGTTAGGCAACTGAAAGATGGCTCCACCATCTTTCAGTAGGGCCACGGTCTGGGGACCAATGTTTGAACACAAAGATCTTTAGGGGATGGTCCCAATCTATCTGCCCCTTTCGAAATAATTCCTTGAAATAAGGAATAGGCAACAGCTGTGTTTTTAATATATTTAGGAAACAGTAGCTCTCCTGGTTAAGTGTTTACTGACTCAGTCATTGTTAGAAAAAAAGTGATCATTTCATGTCACCAGAGTCACAAGTACTCTAGTTTGCCCAAGACCTGTGGAGTAGGGGTCCTGTCACATAAAGCTTTCAGGAATAAGTTCAAAATATCCCAAACAGCTTCAGCTCCTGGGACTCTAGCTATTTAGTTGATGCAAGGAAAAATGTCAAATTTCCCATGTGAAACTATAGGTGTTATCTTGTTTAGATATGTGTGTGTGTGGGGGGGATTGTTTCCATGTTGTTTGATAACTGGTTGTTCACACTCCATGATCTATGATGTTTGTTTATCCTTACTCTCCCCTTTGTGAGACAATGAGCCACTGCAGTAAGCCTCACCTGCTACCTGCTGATGCCAGCTGGGCATTGCAGAGGGTGGTAGTTAAAGATGCTTGCTTCTTCAGCCAGACATGTTCTCCCATTTTGGGCTTAAGTGGTACTGCTGATGGCATTCTTCTCAGTGTAGCCATTTCCAGATCTTTAGGGTCATATGCTCTTTTGCATGTCTGATGCAAGGTTGGCACACACATTCAATTTTACATGATACGTCAGAGAACGCTCAGGCCGGCCCAGTTACCCATTTTAGAATACCATGCTTTAGTTTTTGTGCTGATTTCTGTTGAATGAGAGACAGGTCAACATGAATTGCTTCTGTATGACATCCTTTTGATTCTAGTGAAGGAAGGCAAAATGGCAAAATTCCATTTATAACAAATGTTGTTGGGTGTCCTAAATAAAATCTGCCCCTAGCCTTGACCCAAGACACTTCTAAGATTCATTGCCTTGCTCATGGCTGAGACCAAATACCTGACAAGAAGCAATATGAGGTAGGAAAGGTTTAGCTTGGTTCATGGCTCAGCAGACAGAGACCACCTTGGTGGAAAAGCCATGCTGGCAGGAATTTGCTCACATCTTGTCCAATCAGGAAGCAAAGAGAGGAGAGCTCTGGTGGTCATAGAGCCTTTCCCTTCTCCCATTTTTTTAAAAATCCATACCCCAGTCTATGGGATGGTGCCAACCCACATTCAGAGGGGGTCATTCCTCCTTAGGCAAACCCTCTAGGAACTCCCTAAAGGTAAACATGTAAGCCTGTCTCCTAAGTGTGTTCAAATCCAGTCAAACTGACAATGAGGAGAACCCACCACACTTGCTGTTAACATTAGAAGTAACAAAGCCACTGCAAATTCTGCAGGAGGGAAGATAAAGAGCTGTAGGGAACAAGAATTTGTAATGTATGTCCTGTGTTCCCTCCTCTGTGGTGAGTACTACTGGTTAACCAGTTGCAGCTGCTGGAAATAGACCATTGGCTCAGAGCACAGAAATGAAAACCAAAAGTTAAATTGCATTCTTTTTCTTTTAAGCATAGCCAGGGAACAGTTACTGTTTCTGTTTATTTACTTGTTTGTTCGTTTGTTTCTATTTATTTATTTGCTCACTTACTTATTTATTTTGTTGCCCTTCTCCTTGTAGCACAAGGATGGGCAGAGATAGAGTCTTATTTGGGAAATAGTCTCACATGTGAGTGTCCAGAATTACATTAAGTTAAGTGTAGCTGGAATGGCTTAGAAAGGTGATTTTGAGCAGTTTCCTGTAGTTGGGGATAATCCAAAGTTCTTTCCCCTTGATCTTGCTCCCTATTACACACACAACTTTAAAAAAATCATCCTGCATTTGTGCTGGTAGTAAATAGTGTACCCTGTTTCCCTAAGTGACCAAATGGTCTCTATAGGTGATCTTTTTTGAGGCTAAGCACATAGAAAACCAGGTGCTGTATCCATGGCTCTCAAATATAACCATGTTGGTGTGTAAAAGGGTCTGTAGCTTTTCTCCCTCACTGGATAGCCATTCATTGATTGGCACAGAATTGGGATCTGTGGAGAGCCAGGTTGAGGGCAACACTTTGGGTAGGAAGAATTACAATTTGATCTCAGAATTTGCTTGTGTGTAAAGAAAGCATTTAAGGTACCATTTGCTTTTCCCTTCCTGAAAAGCAAAAGTGAGGGTGTTACTAGGGTTTCTATCTAATGTGAAATGCTAATAAATAAATGATCTGAAGCTCAAGCAGCTTTTTATCAATACAAGAAGGGCACACAGACAAAGGCTGTTGGCTGTCACAGTGACAAAACAGTGTGTTAAAAAAAAAACCAACCTATTTTAAATACATGTTTAATAAGTCTTCAAAGTTAATACATCTTCTAAAAGACTCATCAAGTTCTTTTCCTGCCTCTGCCCCATTTTGCTCTACTCAGCGATTTCTTGGGTTTTTACTTGTAAGGGAACTACACATTTAATGACATGCTGCTGTCTAAAGGACAATCATCATCTCTCTCTGGTCTCTGTAAAGGAGGTGAATATTTGCTAGTAAAAGTCACGATGCCCAAGGTTAACAGCAAATAGTGAGCAGCCCATCCCTCTGTAACCTACTGTTTGAATCTCCGTTTGGGTGATTCAATGCTCTGTGATTTAGGCACACAGAGGAACACAGTAGGTGTAACTCAGTGTGGTAGGTTCTTCATATTTGACAGTCTACGCTCAAAATCTGCTGTGTAATCTTTTTCCCTTCCCCCACACAGTGCTTCTTAAATTTTCTCATGTTTATATTTCTCCCTGATTTATGGTACAGGAAATATTTTTGCATTTTAAAAAAATAAAATATTAGCAATACCGTTTTCCAATCCCTGTGAGCCGTGTTTCCTGTAGAGGTCTTTGTAATGGTTCATGCATTCCATACTTTCACAGCACACTTCTTGGTGACCTCAAACAATAGGACCCCTGAGGAAATAAACGGTTGCTGAATGTGGCAGGATATTTTCCTGAAGTTTCTTTTGCTGTGTCAAATCTACTGTCGTTTTATTGCATTAATGTTTTGCTTAAACTCTGCTAGGTATTTCGTGCTTTGGTGCCATGATTTGGTATTGGAATTTTTGCAGGGTGCTCAGGGTCCTCGGGGACCAGTAGGGGCTCCAGGACTCAAAGGTGATGGCTATCCTGGTGTGGCTGTAAGTGTTGATGTTTATTTTTTCATATAAATCATTTAAGAGATGTGGATATTAAATATAGATTTAGCCTACGCCTGGTGAGTTGATACATGTATATAATGTAATGATCAAATTGGGCTTAATCAGCATTTCTGTTTCCTTAAACATTTATCATTTCTTTGTGTGAGTACCTTTGAACTCTTACAGTCCCTTATAATGTATACAGTCAGTCGTAGTGATGATGAAACCTTCCCCCCCCACTTCCTCCCTTCTTCCCTCTCCCTTCCTCCTTTTCTCCTTCCCTCCCTTTCTCTGTCTTCCCTCGCTGCCCTCCTTTCCTTCTTTCTCTCTTTTCCTCTCTTCCTTTTCTTCCTCCCTCTTCCACCTTTCTGAGCATTGCACATTCCCAGGATGCTTATTCTCTCTCATATTACATCACCCTAGGGACCTCGAGGGTTGCCAGGACCCCCTGGACCAATGGGCTTACGTGGTGTGGGAGACACCGGAGGAAAGGTAAGATTTTTTTTTTTTTTGCACTAAAAAAAAAAAATTATTATTTATTCACTTTAAATCCCAGTTAGAACCCCCCTCCCTCCTCTCCTCCCGGTCCCACCCACTCTCCCTCTTCCTCCTCCCCAACCCCTCAGAAAAAGGGAGGTCCCCTCCGGAACCTACCCCAGCACATCAAATCAAATCAGGACTCAGGGTGTCCTCTTCCACAGTGGCCTCGCAAGGCAACCACGCCAGGAGGAAGTGATGAAAAAGCAGGCAAGAGAGTCCATGTCAGAGACAGTCCTTGCTCCCCTTATTAGAGGACCCATAAAAAGACCAAGCTGCCCATCCGAGACATAACTCTAGGGGGCCTAGGTCCAGTCCATGCATGGTTCCTGGTTGCATGGCGCTCCAGTCTCCGCAACCCGCAGACCCCTTCCCCCCCGCCCCCCGCTCGCCCCCGCCCCTAGCCAGATTAATTGACTCTGTTGGTCTTTTTGTGGAGCTCCTGTCTCCTCTCGGCCTTCTATCCTTCCCCACACTCTTCCGTAAGACTCCCACTCTCCGCCTAATGTTTGATGGAGACTTTTTAAAGTAGGCACTATATCTAAGAAAGTACTTACAGGTGACTTTGGAAAATGTGTTTTGTTTTGTTTTGTTTTCTGACACACTAGAAGAATAGTGATGTAGGAAATACTTGATGAATTATTCACCCTTACCCATGGGTTTCCTGGGAAACATGTTCATGAATATGTTGATTGACTTCCTGGTCCTTGAACTGTCTCTTCCGTAGCAACCCTCACATGCCATTGCTTCTTCCTGTATCAAGGTCTGGGTCAGTTCAGACCTCTCTTCTCTCCTTTGGCCCTGATCTTTTCCTAGCTTCTCTCACCCTATCCCACAGCTGTATCCCCATCTTCATGATGACGTCATCCACATCTCCAGCCTTCCTTCCTTCCTTCCTTAGACCCTTTTCTCCTAGATCTAATTTCTTCTTACATGTTTTCGTTTGATTTCCTGTAGACATCTTTCACATGCAAACCAGGACCTTTGATTCTTACCCCGTGGTGCTGTAGAAAGCAGCACCTCGGTCCTTTCTTTCCAAAGATCCTCTAAGTCCTGCCTTTTGTTTCATCCTGGCAGTTTCGTGTTCAGAATAAACCTGCCGTTTAGATAATTTGCTTCTGCAGCTTCCTTCAGGCGAATTACCACCAGATGACCTGTTCACTGAGCTTCCCCTTCCAAATCTGCTCTCTTATAACTTAGCGGGATAGGTGGCTCTTTAATGCCATAAATCAGAGACAATGCCATTCTTCTTTTGAAATACTCTGTGGCTTCTCTGGACTTAGGATGAAACGCAGCGACATTCCCAAGCCTTTGAGGCTCTTATGACCTGATATGGCTCCTGTCCATTTTCTTCCTGTCCCCAACTTCCAGTCACACTGGGCCACCATCCCTGTATCTCTTTTATGCTTTCAGGGTCATGGATCTGCAAGGATGGCCAGATCTTAAGGCCTCAACTAAAGTCTTCCCCCAGGTCTCCCTCACAGGACAGCATCACACTTTGGCATATATCCCATGTGTATCAGTCTTGGGGGTCATTATGCTTATTTTATTACCAATGGTGCTTATGGGGTCCATGAGATGTAAGGTTTTTTGGAGGCAGGCTGTCTGTAGTCTCTGCTAACCTCTTGACTCCAGAATGGTGTTATCACCAGTTCTGCACTATTGAATGAAGTGGATGCTAGTGAGTGATCTGTGCTTTTATGGAAAGCTTTTTTTAACATACATTTATTTTATTACACGTGTATTAAAACAAACTACATACAACAGGAAGAACCATGTGACAATCATGAGAATAATGAGTTTTATACATGGAAAGCTTTTAAACAACTTAACTACTCACTTAGATCTCTCATGCTTTTATCCTAGTTGTTACCTGTCTTGCTGGTTCTGCTATTGTAGTTAGAAGTGAGCACACTTATGTACTGCTCCCCTGTGGTGCAGTGGGTGCTCTTCTCTCCTGCCCTGCCCAAGGAGGGTGAAAGGCTAAAGACCCATACAATAACCATCTTCTGTAAGAAAGAGTTCTACATCTGACCCAGTGATAATTTTGGGGAGTAATTGTAAGAATCCCAGTGAGAGGTGTTACTGATACATGTAGAACTTGGGATGCTGTGATCAAAGTTCAGGTCCCCGAATAATCAAAACTCAGATCCTTGAATAAGCCTTAGTGTTGTCAACAAACCATATTCTATTCAGATATTAAGTCATTTTTTTCTTTAACACGTAGTGTCTATGAAAACATTGTATTTTAATGAAATAGAAAGATTCCCTAATAAATATCATCACTTTCTGCTCCATATGAAACATTGATAAACCCTTGTGTTATTATACTAAATATTTCCCTACAGGAAGCAGAAACTTATTTCTGTTAAAATAAGATATGAAACAAAATATGTTAAAATTATACTTGGCTGTGTTCATGCTGCAGTGGAAGCATATGGACATTTATATTTTCAAAGAGTAGCTGGTTATGAATATTTATACAAGTATTATTACATTAAGTTATTATGTTACAGCTTCATATTTAGTATTAATAATAACATAGATAAAAAACATTTAAAATTTAATTCTTATGAATATTCTCCTCTGTCAGATAATTTAATATGCAGACTAAGGTATTTTCTGAGTGATTTTGTATATCATATTCCTGAAAAAAAAATCTCTTGTACTTACTTTCATATTTTTCATTATTTTTGGCAAAAGTGCCAAGGAAAGTATTCTTACTTGCAAAATTTTATCCTACCCTTTTGATTTTTAGAAGTAGCAAATGTATTTCCAAAAGGCATACTGTGAGTAAAACTCATCTTGGCTTCCAACTTGCTTCCAGAAGTAGGATGGGTAGGTTGGGGGCTAGGATCTGTTTCTTTTCATCTGCCTCCCTTTGAGCGGCCTTTTCCCTCTCTGCTCTGCCTCCTGTTTCTTCTGTGTAAAATATGTTAGCCACAGAACTCTAGCTTAGGAGGAGATACCAGGAGCATGAAGTAGTCTTAGAATCAAAGAAACTTTTCAGTTATAGGTTTTTTAAAAAGGAAAATTTGGGAAGCAAGCACTAGTTTAAAAATAACTTTCAAAATCATCTCTCTTTTGCATAGAGGTCCTAAGCCTTCATCTGGCCTTCCCTGCTGAAGAAGACTATGGAAGGACTCACATGCACACACACACACACACACACACACACACACACACACACACCATAAATGAGGCACGTAAGGAAGATACATGGAAAAACTTGGGTTTGAGTTCACTTTGTCCTTTTGATAAAGCAGAGGTTGAATCAGCACAAATATGTCAGTGGCAGATAACAAAAATCTGATACCCAAATATGTGACAAATTTTTCTGCTTTGAGTTAAAATGACAGAGAAACTCTAAGCTGTGTGTGTGGATGTGTGTGTGCCCACAGTTATATCCTGATATGTTTTTCATTAAAACTCTGTGTAGTCACCTTAAAACCTTGGCCTTAAGGCACCAACTTGCAAAACAAATGTGTTTTGCAATGAGGAAACTATTAAGGTTGATGATTAATTTATGATGGCTTACGTGATACTTAGTTAAGGTCACATATGTTTAGCATATGACATAAACATTAGAATCAAAGATCCTATGTTTTCAAACATATAAAAAAGCATTGCCTGGCATCTAGCACCTTGTGAGACTCTGTGGTTTATCCCTAGTGGAAAATGTTTATAGACCATCAAATTTTGGCAGGAATTTCTAAGCTATTTCAAAATTCTCATAAAAAATTTCAAGGATAAGAGTAGACACAGGTTTGAAAGTGCACCTGGGAACCAGGGCATTTGGTCTCTAGCTGAGTGGAAAGAGCCCATTCAGTGCACTGATGTTTAGACCCACACCACTGGACCACTAGTGGAAGTCATCCTCAGAGACCCCACCTCTACCTGCCTGTATCCCTCTCCTGGAGCCCTGAGAATAAAGGGAATCCTTGTGATTTGAAGAGCATTTTGACCTACGTTCAGCATCCTTTTAGGAGCTGCAGCTAAGTCACTGCTCTTAAAGAGCCCCAAAGGGTCCTGTAACTGACAGTGGACCCTCAGATACGCTGTAGTCTTGGAGTTTGTTTCTAGATTTATTGAAAAAGAATACTGTGATGGCTCTCTGAGTTCCTCAGGGGCAAATTCATCTTGCCTGGTCCTCTTTGTTCTGTTAGTGCCAGGAAAAGCAAAAGATCTCATGCAAACCTGTGCAATGGTTTCTTGCCGACCTGTCCTTCAAGCAAAACTGCATTTGGAGGCGTTCAAAGGGTTACTTAGCTACCATGCGGTTGAATGGGCAGAATTATGATAGTGGTTATAATTAGTATTTATTTCGTAAATATTCCTAAACTATTGCATGTTGAACAATTCTCCTATTTTACAGAGGAGGAAATTAATGATTAGAAGTTGAACAAATTGTAAACATTTTATGGCATATGTAGTTTATGTTTGAGAGTGAAACTGTGAATCTGATGACTGACAAATTGATTGAAGGAATTAGTTAGAAAACACAGAATGGCTTTCCTGTCCCTGGTGCTCAGTCTCCAATGCCTTCCATCTTTGAATCATCTTATGCTGTTTTGCATGCAGTTGGATTGCTTTTCTTTTTATTCTAGCTTTTCCATCATCAAAAACCCACATTATGTAAACTATAAAGAGATGCACAAACGCAAACTAAAGAGTTAAACATTTTCCCCCAAATTAAATATTGAGTGTTGTAAATGCATTCTTTATTTGACAAACGTGACCCATAGCAATAAATTAAAATGCAAGTCTATGTGAAATTCCACTGAGTATCATTATTCTAAAAATGTTCCCAGAGTCTGAATTGCTTCTCTGTTCTCGGCAATGGCTCCCATATGTGCTACCACCATGTCTTGGCAGAATAGAGGACCAATTCACACAGAGATGCATTAGGAATCTGGGGCTTCCATCAGCAGCAGATGCCGACTGGACAAGCAACTCCCTTTTGAGTAGGCCAGACAAGAATGGCCAGTCAAGGAAGCAGGCTTAGGGATAATGATATTAAGGATTTATGATTCCAAAGTGGGCTAGAAACCCACCTCTCCATGGTAGACCCCAAATGGAGTAGAGTTGGGAAGTGGGGGTGAGTCTATGAAGGGTTGAGGGGTGCACACGATTAAAATACATTATCATGAAATTCTCAAAGAATTAGTAAAATTATATTAAAATTTGCCAGAAGATTGGACATAAGCTCACAATACTAATTATTAAAGCCAGAAATGTATGATGTTTAAAGGTCAAGGAGCTTGACCTGTAGGTTTCTGAAAAGGTCAAATTCAGGACCCAGGGAATTTGATAAGCTAATTTTTCAAGGCCCTTCCTTGAATCAGGTCTATGTGAGAGCTGAGCTCACTCCAGGCTGCCCACTGCTTTAAATATTACCTTTATCTCTGCCTGCTGTTTTCTGAGGCTGCACTTAGCTTCCCTGGAGTGCACACATACTTCTCTGCAGCCCTGAAGGTGAACACTAAACCCTGACCATTCATGACCCACTTCGCCATCAATTTCGAATGGTTTCAAATTCTACTGAGAAAGATTTTCCCACTCCCTTGGAGATTCCTGGCACCAGGCAATCACATGCTCAGCTTCAATGAGCTGACTTTAAGAAAAGGAAGAAATCACCAACAAACCTCAAAGCTCTACAGCCAGCTTTAAACTTGCCAGGAACTAAGAGATGCATATGCTTGAGGGTGAATATTAATGATGAAGGAGTTGAAATGTGAAGCTGGGAAGAAAGGAAATGTGATAGCCACTTGAGTGCTGTGCTTTCTGGAGCCTTCTTAATTGCTCTGTATGCTCGTAATGGTTATGCTGGCAACTGTGGCTGGTTCCCTGGTTGCACAGCAGCCATCAGTGAGGCATGACAGAGGGATGTGACAAGCATTAGTATATTGACTGTTTACAGGACGATTATCTGGGTGTGAAGCCTCTAGAATTCCCACTGACGTTCTGACTAAGTATAGTGCCAAAGACTTACTAAGCCATAGCATTTGCCAATGTCACTCACGATGCTTAGGTTTGTGAAGACATCGTAGCTGCAGCTTAATTTCATTTAGAACCTAGACAAAGAGAAACATTAAGCAGATGCTAATCACTGCTTTTGACTTTGTTTTTCTTATTTTCAATCCCAACCTTTTCCTTGGCTGCATCATTTTGTGGACTCTTCAGAGTGCTTGTTGTTTCTTGAATCATCCTTAAGACTGATGTTTTCCACAGTGAATTCAATTAAGTTTTTGATATCTCAAACTCGAAAAGAGTGAGCACTGCGTGAACCTCTATGCATTGCTCTCACTATCCTCTCAAAGAGTGCCAGGGGTTGCATTGACATGAACAAAGGAAGAGAAGAGCAGTAAAGTCTGGATAACGTATGCACGTGTGTAAGTCAGTCTAATGGTTTAATTATTCTCTAAAGCACTTTATCTAAGCCTTATAAAATATAGGAGACGGCTTTCGTGGGACATGCCCATTGGGCTAGTATGCAGATATAAGTGAGTATATACCATTTGAGTCTTTCTGCTTCTGGGTTAACTCACTCATTATGATCACCTCTAGCTCAATCCATTTGTCCACAAATTTCGGGAATTCCTTGTTTTTAATAGCTGAGTAGTATTCCATAGTGTATATGTACCACAGTTTCTTTATCCATTCTTCTACTGAGGGACATTTAGGCTGTTTCCATGATCTGGCTATTATGAATAAGGCTGCTATGAACATGGTTGAGCAAATTTTCTTGCTGTGTGCTGGTGCATCTTCTGGGTATACTCCAAGGAGTGGAATAGCTGGGTCTTGAGGAAGCTCTATTCCCAGTTTTCTGAGATAGCACCAGATAGATTTCCAAAGTGGTTGTACTAGTTTGCATTCCCACCAGCAATGAAGGAGTGTTCCTCTCTCCCCACATCCTCTCCAGCATGTGGTGTTGCTTGAGTTTTTGATCTTAGCCATTCTGATGGGTGTAAGATGGAATCTCAGAGTTGTTTTGATTTGCATTTCCCTGATGACTAAGGAGGTTGAGCATTTCTTTAAGTGTTTCTCAGCCATTTGATATTCTTCTGTTGAGAATTCTCTGTTTAGTTCCAAGCCCCATTTCTCAATTGGGTTATTTGGTTTGGTAGGGGAGGGGAATAAGGGGAAAATGGGAGGGAGGGGAGAATGGGAGGATACAAGGGACAGGATAACCATAGAGATGTAACAAGAATAAATTAATTAAAAAAATAAAATAAAATAAAATATAGGAGACGCAAGCACAGGCCGTTTCTTCCTCACTGCTATCTCAGAACCTCTGCCATTTGTCAGCTCTATGACCACAGCAGGTCGTTTGTTTCATCTCCTGAGAGTTAAGCTGCTCATCAGTGATCTGTACATCTGAGAGATGTGTGGAATGAGGCGCCTAAGGCGGTTTAATGAATTGTAGCATGAAGACATGCTAATTCACAGCCATCATAGCATGCGCCGGTCCTTCCAAATCAAGTACATTGTGGGCTGGATGAAAAGAGAGCCAAAGGACTTGTCTAGCTAAGTAAGCCAGCGCTGAAGGACTGCAAAGTTTGGGGTAAACCACAGAATCGAGGCTTGGCAGGGAGGAGTATGTTAAAGGAAGCCGTAGGCAGCTGGGCACTCATGCAGGTGGTGTGGGCCTTTTATGGCCCAGGAAGGATTTTTATAACTCAGGATATTTTATTGGTTGTTTTTTTCTCCTTGAAACTATGACTTACCTGATGTAGGAGAAGACTTTTACAGCCACACAGCTATGGTCTCTGCATTAAATAGCAGCTGGAAGAAAGTCACTGGAGACAGTTTTCCTTTTATATCTGGTTTTAGCAGACATCAAATGACAAATGGGCTCTGAGCCTCATACCTGGCTCTGAATTTCACCAAGCTACATAACTTTGGGCATGCCATGTTTCCTCTGAAACCTCAGTTTCCCCATCTATCAAGTGTAGTAAGTTCACATTCATAGGGTTACTAAGATAGTGAGTGAAATTATTTGTTGTATAATAGACTTCATAAATGTTCATTATTATTCATAATAATGTTTTTACTATAAGCTATAGCAAAGGTTTGCTTATGTGAGGGTTTTTCCTCATGCATGTGGGAGTCTCTGGTGATTCTTTTTCTTCTTTCTTCTGTGAGAAAAATGAAAGTTGTAGTGTGTGCTTACTATCTCCGTCATAAGAACTTGCCTGGTTTTAAAGGAGTCACAACTAAACCACTGCAAGGCTATAGTAGCTAAAACCTTTCACTGGATCATGGAACAAGGTCTGTAGTCAGTCCTAAACTTGGCTATTATTCCGGTGACGGTGATAGAGAAAGCTTCCGTCTGGAGCCCCCTTTTGGGGGTAATAAGAAGGGGAGACCATCTAGTCAATTCTGTTCTTGAGGGAGCTGAGGCAGGTGATTACAGAGCTTGGGCTGTGGTCTTTCACTGTTGGCGAAGTGGTTACAAATAGCAAACTCCAGAATTTGCTATTTTGTTCACTGTCTCCTGGTACAAGGGCTCCCTCTGCAGGCTCTAACACCCTCCAACGTAGAAGGGCAAGCCAAGTCCACCATCAAAGGGAGAATGCTACTCGATCATTGTCAATAAGCCTACATATTTAAAAAAACGCCACGGGTAAAGACACGTGTTCTTAGGTACCCAGTTCTGTGTTGCGGCAGAAGCTGTGCTGTTGAGTGGCAACATAAGACCCAGACATGCTCCTCTTTCTCCCGCGCTCCAGCTGTCATGGCTTAACAGGGATTCATGGTCCAAGGGACAAGAGACAGGATGCATTTATGATATATATTGCTCATCAACATGGTGAGGTGCCATCTCTCTATGTTTGCAGTTTATCAAATTCTTGATATTGTTGTCTATAGAAAGTGTGACACACACACACACACACACACACACACACACATACACACGTGTGTACGTGTTTTAATATGATCAGTCCTAGTTGAGAAGAAACATTTACCCAAAGCCACAAGGAAAATACCATGAGTAAATAGTGGCATGTTGATGTTTTTCCTTCAGAGAATGAGATTTTTAACAACATGCCTTTATTAATTATATGGCATCTGGTACATGTTTAGAATGCATGGGATGTGAAAATTTTGTCTGTGATGCTCATGCACCCAAGCGCCTCTTGCTTTAGGCATTTCAAGAAATGGACTAAGTTATCTATTCATTTCCTACAATCCTGTAACAATACTGACTTATGGTCAATGGTGAAATATTTTTGGATGTTGTTCATGAATTTAAGAAAATGTCATTGAAATAATTTATTGTAAACATTAAGCATATAAACACCTGACATGAGCTTTCACATACTGATCATATGTCATCAATTCTCAGCATGCGGTGTGTCTTCTTTCATTTGTATTCTGTTTCTCTCTCCCCTGCATTTTTCTGAAATAATCCCCAGATATCATCCACATAAAGATTTGATATTTATCTCTCAAATAAAAGAATTTCTTTTCAAAACATAACTGCGGAGCCACTATAAAACCTAAACACATCAACAATTTGTTACTATAACAGATATCTAGTGTTCAAATCTTCCAGTTCGCCTCATGAATTTTTTTTATAGTTGATTTGTTCAAATAGGTTGAGTCTGAGTGATGCACACTCGTTCCAATTGCTTGAAGCATCTCTCATGGTTGTTTTGTTTTGTTTGAAATCAGTTTATTCCCCCTTCATTGCTCCCCTGTGCTTCCTTCATGAGTATATTGTTTGTATCTGAGGCTTTGCTGATGCTGTGCTCCGTCCTCGCGGTGGGAGTTCACGTGTCTCTCTTCCCATTTTATAAGCTGTCAGATCTAGCTACCTATTCAGAGCCAGGTCCAGTTTTTTTTTTTTCCTAGCCACATTATTCACAGGTCAGGTGGTGTGTTCCACAGAGGAGGCACATGGTGCCCAGCTACATCATGCCTGATCTGTTTACTATATCCTGAGAAGATAGAAGTGATCAGCAAACCAGAAAAAGAAGCTATCTTTTCTGTTCGATAACATATTTAGCGATCCTAAGTTAAAACCTATATGGTTATGTGTACTGGTGTTCTCTTTGGTTGGAGGGTATTGAAACCCTGACAGATAATAACACCATCTCTCTTAAGGAGTGACAGAGAGGTAGATCAGGCAGGTGTGGCCAGAGTCACTCACACAATACAGACACTTCCTTTGTGGGTACAGAGGTCCTCAGGGAAGGAGAGATCATAGAAGTGTGTGTGACACAGGGTATTCATGTTCTCTGCTTGACGCCCCTTTTGTGAGATTCATCCTTAAAGCTGCAAGCAACCTGATTTCACTCAGGGCTGTCAGCAGGAGGGAGGCGTTCAAGAGGTAATTAGTACCCGGAGACTCAAAAGCACACAAGTACAACGTGGCAGAGATGGAGCTGTGCTGTGTGCACTTTTCTGAGGAAACTTGAACAAATGTCTCCTCGTCCCAGGTAGGGCACAATGACAGAAATAAAGAAATGATCCCAGCCAAATGCAGTTGGGAGCACCAGCGAGTTTAATGGGATTCAACTTAAAGGAGTATGGCTGAAGAATTATTTGTAGGAACTTGGACAACTTGTGGTTGGCTACACCCCTGAAGAAAAAAAAAAATCTTTCTCTCAGCAACCATGTCTATAAATCCTTGGGAAAGGTTAGGAGAATTGAACCAGTAAAAAAGTGATCTGTAAAGTTACCCAAATCATTTTTATAGATTGAAGTATTTTAGAAAGACAAAGATCTTGGAATGTAGAGGTCCAAAGCCTGATTCTGAATCTTCTTTTTCGAAAAAAAAAAGTTAAAAATTAAATTTTATGGGCTGGAGAGATGGCTCAGTGGTTAAGAATACTGACTGGGCTTCCAGAGGTCCTGAGTTCAATTCCCAGCAACCACATCGTGGCTGATGCATACTGTATACATAATAAATGAATCTTTTAAAAAATTAAATTTTATATGCATAGTGTTTTGCCTTATGTATGCGTGTGCACCATATGCTTTCCTGGTGCTTCCAGAGACCAGAAGAGCGTGCCAGATTCCCTGGAATGGAACAGCTATGTAGCTGCTGGGAATGAAACCTGGGTCCTCTGGAAAACCAACTACTGCCTTAACTGCTGGACCATCTCTCTGCTCCCCTCACCCCAATTTGGCTACACAATGCAGTGATTATTATTTTTTTTTTTACAGTAAAGTTTACCAAGTAGTACAACTGTGTTCACAGGTCAGTTTTAGAATATTTCCTTACCCCCATAGGATCCCTCATGGTTATTTGCAGTCAGTCATTGTTCTTAATCTTGGCCTCAGGCAGCTATAAGTCTGTTTCTGCTTCTATAGATTTACTTTCTTCTGGGCATCCCATAAATGAAATCCTGCAGTATGCCAGTGTCTGTTGTCAAGAGCAATGTTTCTGAGGTGTGTCCACATTGTAGCCTGAATCCGTAATTTGTTTCCTACAGGGTTTTGTCTTCTCATTCACCAGATGGTGGACATTGGGTTCTTTGTGGGTTTGAGCTCTTATGAATAATTCTGCTGAGGACTTTGATTTGCATGACTCTGGGTGCTGCATGCTCTTGTTTTCCTTGGGTGTGTGCTAAGCAATGAAATCACTGGGTCTGGTAGTAAATATACGTTGGATTTTAAAAGAAACTGCCAAGCTGTTTGCCCAAGAAGCTATAATAGCTCTTCAGGGTTACTGCTTCTCCAGTGTGCTGAACTCTGTCTCCTCTTAGTAGCTGGGCAGATGTGGAAAGCTTTAGTTGTTTCCTCTTTAATTAAAGCAGCCGTGTAGTGAACTGGCATTTACCTAGTGCGTACTCTGGGTGAGGCCTGATGAATCACTGTCTCACTTCACCCCACCCCTGTGAAGTGTAGATATTGTTTTCCACCTAGCTGATAAATTTATTGAAGTGCAGAAGAATTAGGTAAATAAGTCGGCATGGTATTAGAGGATCGTTGTGAGTATTTTTACTTTATTTTATTTGATTAATTTATTCATATTACATCTCAATGGTTATCCCCTCCCTTATATCTTCCCATTCCTCCCTCCCTCCTATTTTCCCCTTACTCCCCTCCCCTATGACTGTGACTGGGGGGGGGGACTTCCTCCCCTGTATATGCTCATAGGGTATCAAGTCTCTTCTTGGTAGCCTGCTATCCTTCCTCTGAGTGCCACCAGGTCTCCCCATTCAGAGGACATGGTCAAATATGAGGCACCAGAGTACATGTGAAGGTCAGACCCCACTCTCCACTCAACTGTGGAGAATGTCCTGTCCATTGGCTAGATCTGGGTAGGGGTTTATTAAGCGATGTCATCCTGAACAGTCCTAACATTACGTTGGCATTAGCCTAACATATCCTAGGACTAAACTGAAGGATGAGGAAGGGTTTCTCTGTGTCTTCTTAATGCTGCCATCTCAGAAAGATCTAACTACAGGGCTCGACCTGCCTTTAAGTGTCACACCCTGGAGAAACAGAAAGTTCTTTATAGGATTTATCCTGTTCTCATAGTCACTCTGTGGCCCAAGTATCAAAGAGTCAACCCCAAGTCAAATGGCTCATTGAGGATGTTCACACAGCTCGTTATGGCCAATTTTTATGCCTGTATTTCATTTCCTCCTCTGTTCAAAAACACAGTAATTACTTTTCCAAATTCTAGAGACGCAAGCTCTGTATGAAACACATACTAACCCTGCCAGGAAGTTAATTAACTGGCTTGATTTGAAATGGAAACTTTATCAGGAAAGATGAAAGAGCACAGAATGTCAACACAGCAGAATGACTTCGGTGGAAGAGGCTCAATGACTATCCTAGTAAAATTCAAGAGACTTTCAAATATGTAAATAGTCTTTGAAAATATGTATTTAACAGTTATATGATGTAAGGTTTTTCTTCTTCAAATTGGTAACTTGTCATTCATTGTGTCTTTTCAGGGAGAGCCAGGGGTCAGAGGCCCTCCAGGTCCCACTGGGCCTCGGGGAATTGGAACCCAAGGACCAAAGGTGAGTCCTTAGGTCTCTAATGTGTGTGAGCATCAGGTGCCAGATGGGACATCCCTTATTAGAAAACCCCAAACAAGAGATGCTCCAAATTGAGAAGCTATTAAGCACAGCATGACCACAAGTGGTCCAAAACTGGCTCAGTGTAATGAGTGACAGTCAAATTCTGGTGCCTCTAGCCTTCTGTAGAAGGTGCATGTGGAGCACAAATACATTTTGTGTTTAAATATGTATCCTGTCTCCTGAGGAAGTCTTTAGATACGAACTAGAATCCCAAAATGTGTAAAAATTCAATTCTGAAACACTTGTCATCCCAAGCTTTTCTGAGATGGGGCAGGCAAGCTTAGCACTAAACAGCTCCTTCATATGATGCCTTCATTTTATTGTTAGCCCAGTTTTTTTTTTTAATTTTCTGGATTATGGATGGAATCTTCTTTTCTCATGTTGTATGAGCTGCAGTATCTTTAAGACATTCTCTTCCCTTGCAAAGTCAGAAAGTCAACTGCTCTCAACATAGTTGCAAAGTATTCTAAATATTTCCAGGTTTCTTAGGAGGTGTGCTATCTCATCAGGAAGCAAATCACAGCTGGATATGGTGGCACACAGCTGCAGTCAAGACAGAAATATTACAAATTCGAGGCCTACCTGTGCTACATAACAGGTTTGAGTCCAGCTGGAGCTACGTATAGACACCCTGCCTCAAACAAAAACAAAAACAGAAAAACAAACAACACCCACACCCACACACATCTTGTTTAGCCAGAGGTGTTTCTGGTGGCCTTTTAGCAGGTCACTGGCTAATGTATGTACTTCACAGTGTGTCTTCAGTCACTCTGCCAGACCTTGGTGCACAGGCCAGGCTTCATTGTGCCCATAGAAGGTGAGAGGAGTTTCTTTCAGTGCCCTTTGCTGCGTTTGTTTCTATGCATCACTCACTTACCTCCTCTAGGTTGGTACTTATCAATTTTAATTCTCCAGAGCCAGTGTTTCTCTGTGAGGGGCATTTTATCCTCCCCTCTGCAGCCCCTAACAGGGGCACTTCAACAATATCACAACTGGAGACATTTTGGGCTGTCTCAACTGAAGATGGTAGTGACGTTTACTAGGTAGAGTTCAGATGTGCTGTTCAACAGCTCCCAGTGAGCAGACAGCTGTGTCTCAATCAACATGCCAGTCATGCTTACTCCAGAAATATTTTTTATTTGTTCAAAAAGTGAATCAAGGAAGTTTCCATGATGTTTATGGGGAAACAGGTGCCAATGAGCCACACACTACAAATTCAGAGTTAAAAGTAGGTCTTGTCACATCCAAGATTCATGTGAATGTGTTAGAGAAAAGGGAGGGAGGACTCTTGATGAGGAGCCCTGCCTCACCTGGCTCCTTAGTTTATTCCTTTTACTTCCGTGAGTTTCATCTGGCAGCAGGCCAGTTTTGAAAATCAGGGGTCAGTGCACACGGATGAAGATCCCCCAAAGATGCCAATAGTCACTATCATCAGTGGAAAATTGCATTCCATTGTTATCATTACTTTTAGTTTTAAAATAGTTAAATCTTAATAATTTGAGAAAAATAAAGCTTTCTCATAATGACAAGGGGAAAAAAAAAACCCTGACTTATTTAGTCCCTTGAGTCCCTGTCCTCAAAGCGTGCTCTGCTCAGGTTTGATTTAGTGTCTCTTGGGATATGCAAAGGTAAGCCACTTTATCATGAAACCTCTCTGAGGGCTTTAACACGGTCCTGATGGATCTTCAGCCATCAAAACAGTCCTGACAAAACAGCAGTCAAGCAGTGCTGCCTGCTTGAAGGCTATAGCACTTGGTGGCGTCACAAGCCCTTAGCTTGTGTGTGGACACTGATGTTTGTACAGTGCAGCAATTGCCGCACCACACATTCTTCAATACATACTCCCACCACTAAGTGCCACATGGCTGCCTGAATGTGCATGGAGATCTCCACTGGGCAGCACATACCCCGCTCCACCTCAGAAGTCTCTCCTCAGGAAATGAAGACACACTTGGAAACACTCAACTTATTGTTTTACATTTTCTATCAGTAGGCAAGGAAAATACGGGGGGAGGAATATGATCAGAATATTTCATATAAATTTTTTCAATAAAAAAGCAGAATGAGCAAAAATAGCACTGATTTGTTCATCTTTTTGTGAGTTCAATACAATGTACCATTGTTTTAGCAACCTTTATTAAAAACCATAAATATACTGACTTTTCTCAGGGGGAAAATTATCATGCCAGTTTTAATCAATATCCCTTGACACTGTATGTATATGTTTATGTATATAAACTGTCTAACTTGGGACAGGATCTCTCATTGGCCTTAACTCACCCATTTTTGCCAGACATTGAGCCCAAGGAATCGCTCTTCCTCTGCCTCCCCAGTTCTGACATTACAAGTATCGAAACCTGCTTGTTCATGTGGTTGCTGGGGAGCATGCTCAGGTGTGCATGGCAAGCACTTCATGAGCTGAGCCATTCCCACTCCTTCCATAGACTCTAATGGTATTCTCAGTAACCTGGTATTACATATTAAAAGGGAATAGCATGTTCTACGTTGCATAGAATCTGGCATTGGTGGCCTTAGGACTTGGTGCAGACAGCCTGGGTGGGGACATGTGGATTTGTGGAGCAGAAGCCCCTAGCCTCTCCTTCCATTTCCTTCAAGATGCTCTTAACTACACTTGTGTTATATGTAAAAGTTTGTTTATAAGCAATTCAAGTGGCTTAAGAATATTTAGGTCATCGACCTTAAATGAAACAGGAACTATATTATGGCAAGCTAATAATCGGCTTAAGTAGGAATAAAGCCAAGAACAGTGTTATGCCATTTTTTTTCCTCCTCAACCTTTCCATACGTTGTTGTCAATTTTTCATCCTCTTTTCACAGGGCGATATTGGGCAAAAAGGCCTGCCTGGCCCTCCTGGCCCCCCTGGCTATGGCTCACAAGGAATTAAAGTAAGTGAATATGATTGTGCTTGAATCATTTCTCAAGATAGTAGGGTAATGCGAAGAAATGTGGCTTCATTGCAAAATATAGATTTAATGAGAGTGCCAGAGTTAAAATTGCATCCAGGATTTAGAGACAACATCGAAACGTGTTGAATGGTATAGGAACAGTTTTGTTTCGTTTTGTTTTTGTTTTCATAAGCACCAACCATTACATGTTACACACATTGCTTGGTGAAGCACTGAATGATCCAGTGTTTTGATAAACTCTGGACTCTGGGCTGAACAGAGACTTTGTGCCTAGCATTCAGTAAGCTCTCTGTCTGCCTTGCAGCTTCTCACCTACTTCATGCCTTAGAGACAGGACATGGTAGAGGTGGGGCATCAAGGTGGGGCCATGGTGGTGTGTGAGGGCACAGAGTGTAGAGGACAGGAGTTGGATGGGCAAGGTTTGCTAGTCCTAGCTTGCAGTGGAAGCATTAGGAGCCTCTAGGATAATATTGGTCCCCTGGCATGGAGGAGCTTAAGAACTTTCTAAGCCCTGCAGATGATTCTCCCAAGCAGCCACAGTGACCACTGCTGCCTGCGGCCCCAAAGATGTTACTGGAATTCACAGCCAGCTGCTTTCTACTTTGTTTTTGCTCAGGTGTAGTTAGCTTAGCTAACAAGGTGGAATCCTCAGTTTCCTGGTATATATGTAGGAAAGATTCAGAAATTGCATACTAATTGCTATGTCATCTCAAATAGTTTTCTATTTCTAATAAATTGAGCTTGTTTTTAAACTGTACCGCCCCACCTATCCAGGCTCGTCTTGCAAAACCTAGTATTTGATACCTTGTGAAAGAGAGTTCAACTGATAATCTTCAACTCTGGGCAACTGCACTTCATTCTAAATGTGGAAACATTGAAAACAAACTCTGTTTCAAAATAGCACAACTTAGTTAAATAGAGGATGGAAGCATCTAAGATTCATAGTTTAGACTTAAACCACATACTTCTGTCTACAGTGAGCTAAATCAAGAGGAAAAAAAAAATCATTGCACTGGCGTTAAATCTTCCAATCCAAGCACAGTGTCTAAAGTTTGCATGACAGTTGGTCATCTGCCAGGATGAGTTTCTAAGCAAAGACAGGATAGCATGCTGTTGATAACATGGGCAGAGGAAGATAGAGTAGATCTCCACTTATTTACAAACTATACCATTCTACTACCTCACCCTTAAGTTCTATGGTTGAAAGACAGTAATTTTCTTTGGAAGTTTTTTGTAAGAATTTGCTTGAGAAATATGGGGCTGGAGAGATGGCTTAGCAGTTAAGACAGTGGCAGTTCTTCCAGAGGACTGGGATTTGATTCTCAGCACCCACATAGTGGCTTATAACTGTCTGTAACTCCAGGAGATGCAATATATATATATATATATATATATATATATATATATATATATATATATATATATATATATATATTTAAAGGCAAGAAAAAAAAGAAATAAGTCTATACAAGACCCCTGGTCTTGTCACCAATGTGAGCTCAGTTTGCATGTGCTTAAAAGCTCATCATCTCCGCTTCTGAATCCAGTGTCAATTTTTTTCCTTCTGTTATCTGGGATTTACTTTCTGTATTCACACTGGAGCACCTTGGGCTGCATTTAGTTAATCTTTCTCACTAACTGTCACGCATCTGGATTTGGGCCCTTTCTTATGTCCTTCAGGTTATGCCATGTTCAATCTACCTTGAGTGAAACTAGGGCACAGTGCCTGGACCGACACAGATCAAACCCTAAGCCCAAACTACCACATTCCATATAAAATTCTGTCAGCAACAAAATGAGGTCGGGGCTATGACTTGTTGCCGCTTGCAAGGCTGAGTCGTGTTGGTTTGCCTGGCTTCCAGCTAGCAGCAGGGCACAAATCCTACCTGCCCCACTCCTTCCTCATTTCGCTGAGCCACAGGTAGACCATTTCCACAAAAGAGAGAGGACCCAAAGACAGAGTGGGATTCTAAGACTATACAATAAGTGAGGTATTAGTCTTATGACCATTTCTTGGCACAGTTCCCTCACCTTTCTAAAGAACATCTTGAGCAGTGACTCTTGCACCTTTGTTGTACCTGCCTAAAGGCCTGGGTGGAGACCTTGGCCAACACTGGGGCTTGAACTGCTGCCTTCCTGTACCTTCTCACACATGGGGAAGGTAGGCCCAAGGCTGTGATGACTGAAGAGGTCTACTTCAGCCTCATTGTGGGGCTGGAATGCTGGCTCTTTAGTCAGGAAGTCCAAGTCATGAGATGGTGGGACATTCCAAGCAAGGAACTGATAAAGGCGGCTCTCCCAGAGCTCCTCCTTCTGTCTGCTCAGGAGTGGGCCTTCCTTGCTTACTCTGTCTCTGTGTCTTGGGAGGTTATTATGTAAATGAGCTTCCTGGAAGTCCTTCCTGACTTTAGAGAACAGAACGTCTGAGGCAGGTTTGTGCACTGGGTTCTGCTGTGACTTTTCCTATGCACATGTCATTTGTGCATGGAGAGAATGCACCACTTTGCCACTGGCTTCACCAAGACGTGGGCCTGTCTGATCCAGCCCAGCTGATGGACTTCCCATGTACTGTGACTGAGTTGGGTTTCAGGCCTGGCAAGTTTATTATCAGCGTTGAAATATTAACTCAGGGACATTCAGGGGAATTTGGTAAATGCTGTCTGGCAGAGGCCCCAGTGACTGCAGAGATGACAAATAGTAATTATGGCAGTACTCACACTGTCACCAGGCTAACTGATACCCTTTAGGACAGGTAACAACTGTGGAGTCTCAAACCAACTTGAGAAATGGAATAAAAAAAATTGAATTTGGCTATTTTACTTCCTGAATGTTGCATACGTGCTTTAATTTCCTTATCTGAATAATGTGGATGGTAATGATATTGTCTCTTAAACTTGCTGTGAGGTAGAATAAATGAAACACCATTGGAGAGATTGTGTATGTGTATGTGTGTGTGTGTGTGTGTGTGTGTGTGTGTTTGTATTAACTAATCATAATTATCTCTTCCTGCTTTGCTGCCTGTTCTGCCAAGTGTGTGGCATTTTCCAGGAAGAAAGTTTGAGACTCTAGCATTCAAATGATTTAATTCCTTTTGACATAAGATATTGGCTGCACTAGTTTCCATTAGGCTCCACTGCTTTGCTGACCCCCAAATGTGTAATAGCATAACAATCTTGTGTGGGTCCATGGTTAGTGGGCAGCTTTCCTCCAGGAAGGGTGTCAGCTGTCAGAGAACATTGTCTCCCACTTCTGGCATCCCCTTTGGTATTGACTGGGCCTCTCTATCACTAACTTCCTGCAGATACAGAGCGAAGGCGGCATGAGGAAAGGACACACTTGCCTCCTGAACATTCCGCCCAGGACGAGACACTTAGTATCTCTTCTCACCATTTTGATGGTGATATTGTTGTTAGCTGGCTGTACTCCTTACAAAAGAGGCAGGGGAAGGTAGCTTGACTGCATGTCCAAGAAAGAAAATAACTAAAGGGTTGCTTAGGTACTGAGAGTGACCGTAAAGCTCAATGTAGCCCTTTCCTAGGACAGATGAAAAAAGGTAAAGTTGGCATGCTAAAGTATGTTGGTGTTTTTAGAAGAAAACAGAAAATATGGATTGTCTCTATGGCAACTTGAAGGATACCCAACTATCCCTACTACTGTGAAGTACAATACTCAGACTTTTAAATACTGAGTTCAGTGCCAGCATCTCATTTATCTCTCAAAAGACATATTAGAGTCTTGATCATCTTGCTTATTTCAAGCAGTATGTAGAGACTGACATAGAGATTTCCTTAGGAGCCAGCTAAGTTCCTGTCGAAGGCTGGAGGAAGCTTGGCACGGGGAGTGTAGGACCAGGAGAAGAAAGTGCTCATTTAGGAAGAGAAGCAAGAGGGCTGAGCTTTGGAGGGTGTCACGAATTGCAATAGGAAAGGCTGGAGCTGTAAAGAGCCTCATGGTAGGAGAGAAAGAGGAGCCAGTAGTTAGGCTCACGTGGGAGCTCAGGCAAGTGTGGACTCTTGAGTTGTTTGTGAGGCCACCATGGTTGTGGTAATGCATAGGTCAGCATAGCTTGTGAGGCCTAGTGCAACAGTACCCAGAAAATGAATGGCTGCTCCTGCTTGGTATCTCTGATTCAGGAATTCAGGCCCTGACACAGGATTCTAAACATCTGGATTCCTTGTTTAAAGTCCATGCCATTTCCTAGGTGCATTCCTGTCGGTTTGTATCAATTATGTTCAAATGACCTGTTGATATAGCTGCCATGTTCTTTTTTTGGAGAGTATTTATTCTTAAATTTTTATACAGTTTTAATTAAAATATAATTACATCATCATCTCCCTTCCCTTTGCTCCTTCTAGCCCCTTGCTCCAACTCCTTCTGTGCCCCCACTCTGAAATTAATAGCCTCCTTTTCATTATTTTACATGTGTGTGTATGCATGTATAAGTATGCACAATTGTATAAATACAGCCTGCTGAGTCCATTTTTGTTGTTTGTGTGTGTATATAGACACAGTTTCAGGACTGACCACGTTGCACTGGGTAACAAATTAGGGGCTTCATGCTGGGGAGAGGCTAATTCTCCCTCGTGAGCAGTCAGTAGTTGCCTGTTGTTTCTTGTCAAGGTCCAGGAGCCCGTGAGATCATCCCCTTTCTGTCTTAGAATGTCTGTTGTATTGGCATTATTCCGGTCTTGTTTAGGTAGTCATTTCTAGCAGAAACTGTTCACAACAGACTGATGGTGTTTGGCTCTTACAATTGTTCTGCTCTGTCTTCTGCAGTGTCCCTGAGCCATAGACACAGGAGCTGTGCTGTAGATGAACACACTGCAGCTGAGACCCCATGACTCATTGGTTCATTGTATGCAGTTCTGGTTTTCCGTAATAGTCTCCACTTGCCACAAGGAAAGACTTTTTTTTGTTTTCATAATTTTTTTTCCTTCTGTTTTTTGAGGCAGGGTTTCTCTGTGTAGCCTTGGCTGTCCTGGACTCACTTTGTAGACCAGGCTGGCCTCAAACTCACAGTGATCTGCCTGCCTCTGCCTCCCCGAGTGCTGGGATTACAGGCATGCACCGCTGTGCCGGCTAAAGAAAGGCTTCTTACATGAGGGGAGGTACCCCATTTATCCATGGGTATAGAATAAGAATTGCAATCTTCATGTGGGTCCCCTAGTGAGCTGAGTGGGTGTTGTCTTATGACATGGACTCTGTTGCCTGCTTTTGACCACTTTGCCCTAATAGGCTGCCTTGCTTGGCCTCAGTGGAGGAGGAGGAGCTTAGTCCTGGTGCCACTTGATGTGGGTTTGGGGGTGGCTCCCCTTTTCTAAGGACAAGGGGAGGGAAGATAGGAGAAAGAAGAGTGTGAGGGAAGGACCAGAAGGAGAGGAAGGAGGGGGCTATGATTGGGATGTAAAGTGAATATATAAATTAAAAATAAATTAAAAAAAAAAAGAATGCAGTTAGGAATTATGCTGACCTAGCTAAGTGATGGTAATAGATTCTCTTCTACAATCCATGACCTCACCAGCTCTTGGAAGCTGGCTAGATTTCCAGGACCAGGCATGAGTTCCCTAACGTTGAGGAGGCCTTAAGCCTAATTAGATAGCTGATAATTATTGTCTTAGGTGTTAATTATTATCTTAGCTGTTAATTATTATTGTTAGGGTTTTATTGCTGTGAAGGGACATCGTGACCATGGCAACTCCTATAAAGGAAGATATTTAATTGGGGCTGGCTTACAGGTCAAAGGTTTACTCCATTATCATCAGGGCAGGAAATATGGTGCCATGAGACAGACATGATGCTGGAGATAGAGCTGAGAGTTCGACTTCTTGATCCACAGGCAGCAGAAGGAGGCTGTCTGTCACCCTGGGCATAACTTGAGCATAGGAGACCTCAAAGCCCGCCCCCACAGTGACACACTTCCTCCAACAAGACAACCCTACTCCAGCAAGGCACACCTCTTAACAGTGCCACTCCCTATGGGCCAAGAACTCAAACACATGAGTCTGTGGGGGGTCCAAACCTTTTCAAGCCACCACAGTTACCATTAACATGTCGGTGCCACTGACCACACCCTTATGGATAGCCTGCCCTCTGGTCATTGTGGTGGTTCATAGACAGGCGCTACATCTGGGTAAGACTATTAATCACTAACCTCTCTTGGCAGCTTGCATTGTATTTTCTGGTACCATGGAGGCTAGACTGTAGGAAAGAGGTTTTTGCATTAGGTCCAGCTTGAATAATCTGAGTCCTGTGTCCTAAGTATACAATGTCTTCAGCAACAGGAGCTTACCTTCAACTTCTGAAAAGCAACCAATAGCAACAGCCATGTTCTACACTGTTTTCAGAGTCCCCTGGATGTTAGTGCTAAAATTACCTGGTATGTGAACGTAGAAGTTTTATTCCTTACTTCTGTATGCAAATAAGTAGCAGCATAAAAATTAAAAGAAAAAAACAAACAAACTGGTAATAGTACTGTCACTCCATTCAATTTTTATCCATTTCAGAAATTAAATAGATATATTAATAATTCAGTTAACAACATGATGTGTGTGTATACATATATATGCACACATATATACACACACACATATATGTGTGTGTGTATATATATATATAAGCTTTATTTTCCTTTCCTTTTCTCCTTTGCATTTTTCTTTTCTTTTTTTTTTTTTTAATTTTAAGAGTGTGTCTTATATAATCCAGGCTGACCTTGAGCTCCCCATGTAGCCAAGGATGGCCTTGAACTTTGAATCTTTCTGTCTCTACCTCCCAAGTGCTACAGGTACAGACCTGAAGCACCAGGCCCCACATGGTTTCTTTCACAGTGGCCAGTTCTTCAGAGCAGAGCTGGGGTAAATGCTCTGAGCTCTCACCTTAGTGCAGCCTGACTCATTGCCTGCAGCTCACTGCCCATTGTTTTTGTTTTGTTTTGTTTTGTTTTGTTTTTGTTTTTGTTTTTGTTTTTTGTCTATAGACCATAAACAAAGCTCTGGGCCATGACCAGCCACCACCACTAATTTTCTTCCCGGCTACTGTTAATCCCACCAGTCGATGATAAAACCACTACCATAATTTAAAGCCAAAATTGAAGCACGTTTTAACTAAATACTAGGCAGGAGGACATATCTCTGGCAGGTCCATCTCTGGGTTTTCAGAAAATGTCTATGAGTCGTCATGTTTTGCAGGGGCTTAAACCAACGAAACCCACAACCCACTGCATTATCTATCAAGTCTAGTCAGGGGAAAGCATGCATCCTGACGTATTTCCTGCTGACTTACCTCCTGCCTACATGCAGTCAGGAACACGTGTACACCCTGACGTATTTCCTGCCCAGGCACCTCCTGCCCACATGTGACCAAGCACATACAGCACAGATGGGTCAAACCAAACTGTTTAGGGGAGTGAAAACATGAGAAATAGCCTCCAGCATTTCACTTTGGTTCTCACACTACCCTGCTCTTTATGCTGCTATGAGCTTTAAGAAAAATCAAATCCCAAAGAATTTTTTTTTGTAAAGGTTAATATCACACCAGACTCCAAGGTTCCACAAAAGTTCCCAATTCTAGAAGTGGGAAAAACAAAGGTCAAAACAACTTTTGTTTTGGTCATAGAGATAAGCAATTGTTCTGTACAATGCATGTGTCTATGCCAACTGTTAAAAGACAGAGCTTTGAAATAATGTCACAAGCTGAAAAATTAGATGAAATATTTCATTTGAGTGGGTATACATTTAAAAATCCCACCATGCTCTAATCGCGTATAATTTATAATGACGGGGCCACTGGGAACTACTCCTTTCTCTCCTTCTTTTCATCTCATTCTATCTCATATCCTCCTACCCACCCACTCATTTCTGTCTAATGTGTCAAAAATTGTACTATTTATTTATCACTTTTGTTTTTGTAACAGACAGCATCCATAAGAGCCCAAGTGTAGCAGAGTCACGGATGCATTTCTTTTAGCTGCTGTTACCATCTTTATAGGTCATGAATTTTACTATTAAAACTTTATAAAGGGCTTTACCTTTCTCCTCTCACCAGTGCCTGGTAGTTAGTTAGTCATTGGGTGTATCTCTTCCCCTCTCCTTTTAGCAAGGTAAGAGGTACTTAACTACATAGAGCTTACAGCTCCTAGTGAGGTCCAGGGCCAGATTATGCTCTCAAAGTTCCAAGTACCTTTTTATTCAAGTGTTACTGCCCTAAGAGTCAGGTAACTAATGCATTCCCAAGGTCGCTCAAAGCTGCTCTTCCACACACTTCCCTGTACCACTCAAAACTTAATTTGCATCTTGATGTTAACTTGACACTTGAGGATGTGAGGTGCTGTTCTGTAGACGCCTTCTTTCCCTGGTAACCTGACACTGGAAGAGGGTAGAGTATTAAAAATGCAGTGACCCTTGAGAGGAGCTTTAGGCTTATTAGCAACTCCAGCAGTATCCAGCTGGTGCCTGAGGCTGCTTTGAGCCTGGCTGGCCTTGAGCGAGGCTGCACACATTAAGAGGAGTATCAGCATCCTCTGGGTTGGCTTGCTGAGGTTGGGGAGTAGTCCACAATCTGTGCTTACTTCTACTGTTCTTGCAGACATCTTAAGAAGGTTACAGTAGTCAGGTTCTGAGTATTAGCACCTTTCTGTGAATGGCTTCTCATTTGAAGTGTCAGTATAGGAGGGAGGAAATGACCTAAGTTCCAGGCCAAGCTCATTAGAATCTCTAGCAAAGGAACAGTTATAAAGCTTAATGAGAGCTGGCAGACCATAAAGATAACCGAGGAGTAATCTTTCCTTCATCTTGTGAAGAATTCTCTCCCTTTAACGTTGTTAGGGTGGGAACTGTGAGTCACCTTGCAGGAACCAAAGTCCCTAGGCAAGCTGAAAAGAGCCAGGCATTGCAATAGGAGAAACAGAGGCAGGAAATTCTACGTCGGAGACTCAGCGGACGGAAGGAAGGGGACAAGGAAAAAGAAGAGAAATGAGACAGGTTAACTTTTGACAATAGTGTTTTTCACTTTACTAATTTGGATGTTACACAATATTTCCCCTCCTCTTTCAATATTTACCTTTCATTAAGATATTGACATCCGTCTTATGAAACTATAAAGGAACTTTTACCAACTTTTTGGTTTTAACAGTAAGGGAGAAGGTTTTAATCCCTTATCCTACTCTGATACTGTTGTTTCATCTCTGAACCAATTTTAACTTCTCAAGGCAAGATTTTATTTCTTAAAAAAATTCTCACTGTTTACTTAGATTGATTGATCCATGCATTTATCATTTCATTTGGTTCATTTTATACCTCAGAATTGGAACCATTTTTCTGCCCCTTGAACTAGAACTCAGAATTTCCTTTAAAAACACGTCTATCAGAACAACTCTCCACTCGCCTTACTTGAAAATGCCTTTCATTTGAGATCTTGAGATACCTTTTTCTTGTATAGAATCAAGGCATACAGCTTTTTCTCCCAGCACAAAGAATCTTCTCTGACATTCAGCGTTTATTGTTGTCCCAAAGAACTTACTCATCAGTCTGTTTCTTTTGTGGCAATTTTTTTTCTCTATGGTTTTTGAGAATTTTTTTCTCTCACTTTGATTTGGTGTTTAGCTGTAGATTGTCTATTTTGGTGTAGATTTAGTAGAATTTTCAATTTTTAGACATATTATTTTATATTATTTTTGGAAGATTTCTACCATATAGCTTTTTGTTTTGTTTTGTTTTGTTTTGGGTTTTTGAGACAGGGTTTCTCTGTGTAGCCTTGGCTGTCCTGGACTCACTTTGTACACCAGGCTGACCTCAAACTCACAGTGATCCGCCTGCCTCTGCCTCCCTTGTGCGCTACCACACCTGGCTCCATATAGCTTTCAACACACTTTTAGCCCAATCCTCCTCCCCTAGCTCCCTTCAGGCATCTCTCTGGAATTTCAGGTGGTTGACCCGTGTTGCACCTATTTGCCTTTTCATGTTTTGTGTCTCATCTGTCTAAGTCACAGTGAACTGTAACTAATATTTTTTCTAGTTTACTCTCCACTTCCCTGGAAAATCTTTTTTTTTTTTTTTTTTTTTTAGCTATATCAAATCTGTTTAAAGAAAGATTTTACTCTTTACTACCTCCCCACTTAAACCACTTCCACTATCTGCCTAGAACATTTCGAAAATGAAAATGAAAATGATGATAACAACAGGACGCAGTTCTGAGCAGATGCCATTTCCCATGTGATTTTGCTGCTCTCTGTCTCTCCACCCAACATGATTAGAGCATTGTGTTTCTCATTCTGTTTCTAAAAACAAACTCACTTCTCTTGCACCTTTGCTCTGCTTCTTCTGCCTTGGCATTTGACATGACAACCTCCTTCTCTTCATGTAAGCCTCAGCTGAAGAATGGTCTCCATAGCAACACCATCCCTGACCACATGCTCTTCTCTTTACAGAATTCAGGGTCGTTTTATTATCCTGATTTATTTTTTTATAACACTACCACCCCTGTAAATACTTACTTCAATTGTGTCATTTGACTTATTAACTGTCTTCTTCTACTATAAGGAAATCCATGAGAGCAAGCATTTTGTTCCTTTGATTTGTGCTTGTATTCCCTAGCACCTAAGACAGTGTCCAGGATGTAGCTGGTAGCTAAAAACATTTGCTTGATGAATAAATGAAGCAATGAATCTTTGAGTAAATATATGGAGGTTACACACTAAATAATAGATTTTCTCCTGCAACTATGCTATTTGACCCTCAAAATGAATCATTCATATACTCTTTGACTCAGCAATTCTTGAGTTCTGTCATGAGTGGGACTTTAAACTTGCAGAATGATTCCTTTTTTCTGTATCCTGGTGTTTTGGTGTGTAATTACTTTGCTCTTCTGGGTAGATACACTTAGTCTATTGGCTGACATCTTCTTGGAAGAAGGGTTTAGCTTTCTTAAATGTTTGGTTGTGGTCACTGTAGTGCAGGAGGATCACAATGAATGTAATAAAAAAAAAGTGTCCTTGGTTGCTGGAAATCAACCTGAGGGCATTGAATCTGCCTGTTCACTGTGGTTCTGTTCAATGATTATAGGGCATACATTCAGTAAATTCTTAATTGACTCTACGCTTGAAGATTCCTATGACCAATGAATACTTTATCTATCATTGATAGATTGCAGAGAACTTTGTTGCGTGTCACTAGATCTTTCCATCACTCCTACTCTTTTTTTTAAATTTTATTTTATTAATTTATTCATATTACATCTCAATGGTTATCCCCTCCCTTGTATCCTCCCATTCCTCTCTCCCTCCCATTTTCCCCTTACTCCCCTCCCCTCTGACTGTGACTGAGGGGGACCTCCTCCCCCTGTCTTACTCTTTCCATGGCTACCCAGGTTAGAAAATTAGAATGAAACAACGAGACCCTGAGTGCTGCTGGCTTCCTAGATTGTTCACGATTTTGTGGTTGTTTAGGCCTCGGGATGGGGCAAATTCCTATTTGTAGAGATGACATTTAAAGAGCAGTACTAACACAGTCATTCCAGTCCTCTGCATTGGCACGGAGGGGAGCTTTTATAATGCTGCTCTGGCTTATAGAGCTCTGCCTTCAAAACAGAAAATAGGTTTTTCATCTATTGGAATGCGACCCTCTATTCAAAGCTCCCCAGCTGGCTTCTGTTCATTTTGAAAAATAAATTTAGTTGAGATTGTTAGTTAAATTTCTGATTTTATCCTTGTTTTACAAAGAAATTAATCTTCTACAGCCCCTGCATGTGTCTTTCCTTCCTAAATTACCTTAGTGGGGTGATTTTATAGCGCCAACCACTATATTTACTGTACTTTTCTGCTATGTATGTACCTGGATGGTAATATACATACACTCTTTGCCAGAGTGATAAGACCAAATGTGCTAATATGCTTTTCAAAGTGGAATTTGCTTCCATTTTTCATACCAGAAAAAAAAATCGGTTTACATATAAATTATAAAGTCAGCTTTTCTTCCTGCTTAAACTAAAGGATGCTGCTCCCACTGGCTAATCCTGGCTAGCTATGCAAAGCTTTATTTCATCAGTTTGTTCAGTAAATGCTTTATATATATATATATATATATATATATATATATATATATATATATA
>OU015744.1:109554805-109589937 GCA_907169655.1 Acomys percivali
TTCTTGGTCCTTTATCTTATGAAGATGCCAAAGAAGGCAACATTATTTGGCATTTGACCTGATACTTATTTACTACCTAGTAGAGTTGATTCTAGCACTTTAACCTCATGGTGAAAGTTCCAAGTACATATAGTCTAATTCTCAGTTAAAACATTCTTCAGTAAAAACATTTTTCTCTAAATATGAGATGTCTGCCACACACAAGTTCTCATATGCTAATAGAATGATGGGCTATGTTAATTTCTTTTCTTTTTTCTTTTTTCTTTTTTTTTTTTTTTTTTTGGTTTTTCGAGACAGGGTTTCTCTGTGTAGCCTTGGCTGTCCTGGACCTGCTTTGTAGACCAGGCTGGCCTCGAACTCACAGCGATCCGCCTGCCTCTGCCTCCCGAGTGCTGGGATTATAGGCGTGAGCCACCATGCCCGGCTTGTGGGCTATGTTAATTTCAACTGTTAATTTCTAAAGGAAGTCTGTTCCTTCAGAGTCAGAGCACACGTTCATAATTTATCATTTCTCATTGCAAATGGGGCCAGCGATGCAGCTGGCCTCATTAAGAGGAAACAATATTGAAGTTTAACCTTGGTGCTTTACTGATGAAATTGTGAACTGGAACTAATCTTCAACATGTCAGCCACTGTGTAAAAAGAAATGGCTTCCCAGAGTAATCCCAGCTGAATTGATGGTTACTCAATACATTTTTATTTTTTAGACAAGGTTTCATTATGTAGCCTTGTAGCCTTGGCTGGCCTGGAACATCCTGTGTAGATCAGGCTAGCCTCAAACTCACAGAGATCCACGTGTCCCTGCTTCCTGTGTGCTAGGATTAAAAACATGTGTTAACTATGACACTGGCCGATTTTTAAAACAAGAATTACAGGAAAGAGACTCTATTTGGGATTATTTTGTATTTCGTCAAAATGCCCTGCTATTAGCAATGTTCGTTATCATTTACCTTGAGCTCCTAGTCCTTGACACTCAACGCTTATATGTTCATAAAGAGAAACCCAGGCAGCAGGCAGAAGGAATTGGAGGGGTCCTTAGTTACAAATTTGGGGACAGAATCCATGGCGGGCACATTTAAGGCGAAACAATGGCAACTTGACTAGAGTGCAGCAAGCCGTGGGTGCTCCAGAGAGGAGATGTGTGAGCAGTTTAGCCTAGAGCCAGAGCGGGGTGGTCACAGAGCGGGGTTGGGGGGGTGGGAGGTTGGTCACAGAGCGGGGTGGTAACAGAGCAGGGGTGGTCACAGAACAGGGTGGTAACAGAGCGGGGGGGGGGGGGGGGGGGGGGGGGTGGTAACAGAGCAGGGTGGTAACAGAACAGGGGTGGTCACAGAGCAGGGTGGTAACAGAGCGGGGTGGCTGGGGTCTGGATTGAGCACAAAGAAAGAAGTTAGAGAACATTGAAATCTAGAGCCTGGATGAGTGACAGGATGGAGTTGACATTTTCTGAGATTGAGAGAATGGGGGGGGGGGGGGGGGGGGGCGGAGCGGGGGGCGGAGACCTTAGAGGCTTGACTCCAGATCTATAACAGCAAACTTCAGAGGAAGTAGGACATAGCACTGGGGTAGTAGGAACTTACACGTGTGACTGAGGAAGGGATTTTTTTTTTAAGGGTGAGAGAGACATCACAGTGTGTTGCCTGGTAATGGGAAGAGCCTGAGAAACAAAAGTTTGTGATGCCAAAGAGAAAGGCCTCACTCCTCATGTCTTGAGAGGTCAGATCAGAAAGGATTTCCTTTAATCCACACCTCCATCCTGCCCCCATCCAACATTTTACAACCTTCTTAAGGCATTCCTGAGGATGGAGGCCTTCTTCCCTTATTGTCCCTTTGCAAGAAGCTTTCTTACATTAAATAAGTAAACAAGGCAAACCTACCTGATACTGGACAACCTTGCAAACGCCCCTTCCGGTTTCAGTCCTGTCCCGTGTCGCTGTCTACAGTGTGGTGTACAGCCGCCTTTTCCCTTTTAGGTAAGATGTGCAATCTCTCATGTAGGTAGGTGGAATCTTTTGAAATGATTCTGCCCTGGGCTTCCAAGTGGAGTTTTTGTTTTTTCTCTCTCACTGTAACAGGGAGACCCTCCAAGTCAATGCACAGTTTATAGTAGTCTACTGTATAATAGATGGATGCAACATTTTACATACCCCACTCACCTTAATCACTGTTAGGGAGAACTACTCATGTTTTCTCATTCTTATGTGAAGACTTCCATTTCACCCTGTTTTGTAAGGCATATTCTTAGAGCTGTGTTATCCTCACCTGGGACGGCACTCTGGCTGCTGTGGATTTTTCTGTTACTGTTCATTCTTTGGTGTGTGTGTGTGTGTGTGTGTGTGTGTGTGTGTGTGTGTGTGTGTTTATTTCACTTTGGACATGAGTTCAGGCTCATAAAAATTTTTACAGAGTACAATGTCATCATTTATATATTTGTCTCTTTTACTGTTAAACTTTCATGTAAGTTCATGATTTACCCTTGGAGCAAGCACAAGTTAACAAATGAATTTTCTCTAAGGATTTGTCTTAATAAGAGACCGTGACTCTATGGATCTTTTCATGGCTTTATTGCTTTGCCTGGCCTCAGATGCTGTCTATATATCTAAGCTTCAGGTGAGCAAATCAGTTGTCACTGAGCAGTTCATGAGGCTAGGAGAGTGTTTTCACAGAAAACCAAGAGAGGAGTTTCTTCTTGTGAGTAAGTTTGCCTGTTTTGGACTCAATGAGGGGAAAATGAGATGGAGGGGTACATACAGGAAGGGTTTGTCATAAGGCTCTTTCATGCTTTATTTAAAGAGAACCCATAGGACTTTAATCTTCAGAGCATATAAAAAAATGAATGCTGAAAGACATTTTCTGAGGAGTGACTGGGGTGGTGGAGCCCAGCAATTCCTCTATCACATGATCAATGGAAACTTCTCATGTAACCAAAGAATGAAAATCACTGCTTGGGATGTAGAGAGCCCAAGAAGGTTTTGTTTTATTTCTAAAATTTTATTGAAACTCAGTTACACACTACACAATCTACTCCTTTAATGTATTCTTTGGTCTTTAACCTCTTTTTTTTTTTTTTTAGCATGCTCAAATAATTTCACAACTGTCATCACCACCTGACTTTGAATATTTTTATAATCCCCCAAATAAAGTACATACCCCTTGGCAGCCTCTGCCCATTCCAAGATTATATATATTTGCAAAAGAAAAAAGAAAAGAAAGGAGGAAAGCAGACTGAACAAACCATGAAGAGCAGGCCAGTACGCAGCATTCTTCCATAACCTCTGCCTCAGCTCCTGCCCAGGTTTCTGTTTTGAGGTGCTGCCCTGACTTCCCTGGATAATGAACTACATGCTATAGAATGAGATAAACCATTGTGTTATCCACATTAAGATTTATTTCAGACTTAAGGGGTCCAGAACCATTAGAGACTAACTGTGAGCCATATTCAACCAGTGAATGGAGACAACTTATTATACAGTCATAAAAACAAAACAAAACAACAACAACTTTTGGTCATAGAATTTTATCACAGCAACAGCAACCTAACTAAGACACTCTTGTTTCTTGGTAATGTTTAGGTATTTCCAGATTGCATAGTGGGAGTATCTCTGCCACTTAGACTCTGAGGGTCCTTTGAAGTATGTCTCCTTCTTCATCTAAGGGGGGGGGCTATAGAAGATGGAATTGAGCTCCATCTTTAAATATAGGATTAAGAACCATTGTAACAATATAGACTGCAGGTGATGTTTGAAGCAGAGCAAATTAAAGGGATTCACATGATAGCCAAACCATCATTCACACTGACACTTGGTTGTCCTAGAGTCTTCAGTCATACTGCCAAGGCTAACTCATGGAATAGTTGCCCCTTTCCCTTGGAGTGAGAGTGTTTTTTCTCAGCATTGCTTTGCCTCCTGAAGAGTGACATTCTATAGATGAATAGTATTCTCCAAAGAACTGTCCTTTCTTGGAGCACTGGCCTGCAAAATGCATAACCACCTTGAGTTCTGCTCATGGCTTCCTTGACTTAATGTCACAACCTGCACTTCATGACACATGAAATAATACTTTTGAGCCAACTTGCTTTTTGATGATTCAACACAAAATGTTCCTGTTTTGATCTCCTTTGCCAGAAGAGAGGAATGGTCTAGTTTCTATGTTGCTTTCCTGTGGTTGCTGTAACAGAGTGCCACAAATTCAGCTTGAATACAACTCAAATTCAGTCTCTTTCTAGTTGTGGAAGCCCATACATATGTAATGAGTCTTATCATGGATAATACTAAGAGAGTCTAGAAGAATCCATTTCCAAATCTTTGCTAGACTGTAGATCCATGTTCCTACGATACCCAGAACCTCTCTCTATCTGTGAATCCAATGGACTTGACCGTTTTCTTGATGACTTTGTTTCTACCACTGGCCACTGTTCTTCCAGCACGCCTCCTTCTGCTTCCCTCTGAGGGAGACCCATGATCACACTCAGGATCCATGGAGATAATCCAGAACAATCTCCCTGTGTGAAGAACTTCAACTTAGTCACAGTTGTGAAGACCCTCTTTCCACGTAGGATAACATTCCCTTGTTCCAGGTGTTGGGCTTATGGTTTGGGTTTACAATGGTCTCCAGAGGCTCATGTGCTAAAGGCGTGATTCCCAGTTGGTAGGGTTCTTGAGCGATGAATGAATCACTATGGTGCTAACCACACCAATGGGATAAAGTCACTGATGAGTTCCCAGAAGGAACATGCCTAATCAGAGTAAGTGGGCCATAGATGGGCATGCTTTTTAGGGGGTGTGCCTTACCCCTGCCTCTTTCTTTTTCTGTCTCCTCTCTGTGCTGAGTTAAGATGTTTGCTCTACCATTTGCTATCCATCAGAACGTTCACTATTTCCCTAGGCCCCTAACGATCCTTTTAGGCAACTCGTATGTGGAAACCTTGGCAGCCATGAGCCACTGTAAGTCTTTCCTTCTATAAACTTGTATGTCAGGCATTCTGTTACAGGAAGAGAAGGTTTTATTCACACAGGACGCAGATGTCTTCCTAAGTCATGATTCAGCTTACTCCAAGATCATTATGAGGAGGTTTTGCCCCTTTCACTGTTTTCTGCGTCCACTCTCATCTGTAAATGAACTGATCTGTGGGGGAAAAAAAGAAGGATAATTTGAAAAACACACAACATGTCCTAGAATCTGTTTGTTCTGCAAACTTATGCACAGGGGTTGAATCTTGTGCTAAGAAGCAGCACTTTCTGCTGCTCAGGCACTTGCTGTGGCTCAGCGTTTCCTGCTGTCCTCACACTCCTGCTTAAGTGGTCTCTGCAGTCAGTAGAATGTGTCTCACGTGAGCCATGGTGGATTTTCTAGCTCTGAGACACCTCTTTGCCAGTTTTATCCAGCTATCCCAGAAGCCAATACTATAAGAGCTATTCATCAATTGACCCTGGACCCAGCTCTACATTCCTGGCCCAGAGAACATGGTTGAGACCATCTTCTTCAGTTGAGTCACCAATAAATATCTGCTGAACTTTTCCACAACCCTTATTTCATTATCTCTTTTTTCGTATCAAACCCCTGATCTTTAAAACTAACCTATAATTACATCATTTTCCTCCATTCCCCTTCCTTCTTGCAGCTCCACTCATGCCCTCCACCTTCCTATCTCACATTTCTGGGCCCTCTTCTTTAATTGTTACTACGACATGTGTATGTAATAACCTGCTGAGTCTGTTCAGCATAGCTTGCATGTGCGTGATTTCAGGGCTGACTATTGGTTTTGGGTAACCAATTAAGCAGCTTCTCTCTGTGGGAAGACTATTTCCCTTAGCTCAACATGCCTGGAGTTGCCTGTTCTTCTCCTAGGGGCGGAGCCACATATGGCTGTTCCCCTTTCACATTAGCAAATCTATTGGGAGTTGTCCTCATTTAGACCTGGTTTAGGCAACCACGTTATTGAGGAATCCTGGGTAAAGCTTCTCTGTCATTTCTAGGAGCGACAGCAGAGTATCCCGTACCCTGGCTCTTGCAGTCTTACTTGATGTCCCTTGAGCATTGAGTTCCAGGAGTGGTTTTATAGATGTATCCATTGGGGCTGGGTAACTCTGTGATCACTTTGAATCCCAAATTTTTATCAAGAGATTTTTCTTGGTTGACCTAAGAGGCACATAGATATCTATATGGCTTATGAGGTTAAGTAAGATGGAGTTTAGAGTATATGGTCTTTAGGTAACTTTTATTAAAAGGTGGCCAGCCCCCGTATGCATTCTTCGCAGTTCTAGGTGATATATAGGGATCTGAAACATGTACCTTAGAAGGTACAAAGGACAGAATGAACAGGATCTACTATGGAAATTTATAGTAAATAAGATGGGTAAGATATGAGTATCTAAAGCTGTTATGACATACTTGACATGAAAGAGGTTGGTATAAGGGATGCTAGATAGTCATGGCTAGAGTGAGGACAGGTGGGAGGAGACCACTTGGATGGGTGAGGAGGGCTGGTCCTTACACGGATGGTGCCAAAGGATGACCAGGGTGAACAGAGGTCTTGACACAGAATCTGCAGGGCCTAGGAGACTGAGGGGGTGAATGCACTAGGGATAGAAGATGTGGCAGAATAGAATTTCTGGGTTTGATAGATTTGGTTCTGCAGCAGTTAGCATATGGAAAACTTTAAGCCAGGACTTTGGACTAAAAGTAACTATAGAGACTAGAGAATTGGACATTATCTTTATAGAGTTACTACTAAAGTCACAGATATAGCCAAGATTGCTCAGCTTAACAAGAAGAGAGACACTCTGAGAGTACAAGGAACACCAAAGGAAGCATGGAAGTCATCTAAAGAAAACAGCTATGGTTGACAAGATAGCTCAGTAGTTAAAGAGTATGGAATGTTTTTGCAGAGGAACTGAGTTCACTTCCCAGCGCCATGCCTGCAGGTTCATAGCCAAGGGTACCTCCAGGTCCAAGGGATCCAATGCCCCCTTATGGCCTTCATGGTCGCCTGCACCCACATACATACGCTTAATTAAAAATAAAATAAATCTTCAATATTTATTTCTTATTATGTTTAGAGTGTTCTGCTTGCAGGTACACCTGCAGGTCAGAAGAGGGCACCAGATCTCATAGTGGATGGTTGTGAGCCACCATGTGGTTGCTGGGAATTGAACTCATGACCTCTGGAAGAGCAGACAAGTCTCTTAATTGCTGAGCCATCTCTCCAGCCCTAAAATAAATCTTCAAAAGGAACCAAACAGCAAATTGTGTGATCTGCTACAGACTAAGGTCAGGGAACCAGGAGACTACAGATGGCCAGTAAAGGGGGTGTTGCAGATATCCTTGTCCTTAGCATAGCCAACTGACATTAAGCCCACTGTGTGTCTTTGTACTTATCATTTGTGGTCCAAGTATATTTGAATGCCAACTAAGATGTTCGTGAAATATGGTAGGTTCACATAGAGAGATTTAGACAGCCGGGCAAGATGAATGGACACATGCAGCTGAGACCAGCTGGCAAAACCCTTCAAAGCCATCACACTTTCTGTACTATAACCTGCCAATATATTTAATGCTAAACTGAGATTTGAACTGAGAAAAACTTAATTATTAGAAAATGAGACTCAGTTCTGCCAATCAAATAGAAAATTGTGGCCGTGAGCATGAGTCCAGGAAGCAACCAAGCAGTCAAGCTAAGTGGCTTCATTGTTCGGGGATGATTTGCAAATGCTCATCTGCTGTTTACTCAACCCCTTCTCATCTGCTATGGTTATACATAGAAAATGGAATTAAAGACCAAAACTTACGATGACCAGGGAAGCACAGTGTCACCAATGTGAGAATATTTGTCTACAAGCATAAATATTTATTCATTTTTATTCTTTTTGTTGGCTATCGATGTTTCCTGAAGTTTAGAAGTCTATTACCTGCTTCTTCCTTGATAGGGCCTCTATCTCAAGTCACGTGTCAAGTAAAGCAGGTTTCAGATAGAATTCTTCTGTAACTTTAGCCCTTTATTAAAACACAAGAGCAAAAACATATGCAATGAAAGCCTGGACAAAGTTCTAGTTTTGTATCTTAGTCACCTAGCTCTTATATTCCTTTCACGTGAGAGGCAAGTACCCATACAGCATTCTAGGCAGGACACATCTTGACTCCTTCTTATTCCATCAAAGTAAATTGCACTTTTGATATTTCTCTGGAGCAAAGATAAACAGTACTAGTTGAAACACGCGTCTTCAAGTGTGGACTATGGGTTATGCAACAGCCATGCTTTGCCTAGCAACAAAGATCTGTTCTAAGAGATACCATGAGGTGAGCACATCACTGTGCAAACACTATAAACTGTCCTATATCCAGATGGTATAGGTCCACTACTAAACATGGCTGCTTGATGCAATCAAGAGATGCAGAAAACAAGGCATCTGTGAGTCTCCTGTGAGAACAGCCTAATGGACTATTTTATGTTCCTGCTACTGTCATGCTGGAGAATACTTTAATGCAGTGATTAAATGTCTAGGACTATTAATATGTAAGCCAGCAGCATGTATTTATCACAACCATTAGGTACTGTCCAGAGCTGCATGTGGTATAGTGTGTGTGTGTGCGTGTGTGTGTGTGTGTGTGTGTGTGTGTGTGTACACACGCATGTGTGCATGTGTTGTCGCTGTGTGTGCCTGTGTGTGTGTGAGGGTGATGTCACATGTATTTCCTTGTTTGCTCTCTACCTTTATTTTTTTAAATAGGGCTTCACACTGATTCCAAAGCTCATCATTTTGCCCAGATTCACTGGCCACTGAGCTTCACAGTCGCTGGATCTCCACATATTCTATGCTTCAGTCCTAGAGTTACAGATACACACTACTATGCCTGCCATTCAAAATGTGGGTGCTCAGAATCAAACTGCCAGTGTTATGCTTGTCATTACAGGCTGAGCTGTCTCCTCAGACCTGAGCGTGCTGTGCGTTTATTAATTCTTAAAATTTTTATTTTTGAGAATTTCATACATACACGTTTTGTGTTTTGGTCAAATCCACCTCCCACTCTTTCTCTTCAACTCTCTCATGTTCTTTTTACCTTTTTATTACTAGCTGCATTATATTTGTATCACCACAGAGATATGGATAATTTATCAGGCTACGACCTATCAGCAGGATAGCAGTAAGTGATAGGAATTTTTCATCTCTCGTACAATCTTATGGGTCTACAGGTGTATATACACGATTGTTTGTTGAACAAAATGTCATTATACAACACACAATTATATATTTTAAGTGTTATATATGTTGTAATGCCATATCGTAGAGTGTAAAGTGAATTAACTTGCACATTCACATACTAGCAACATTGTCTAAATGGAAATAGATTAAGGTAAATTACAGGTAACATAGCCAAGGTATAATATTGTTTTTACAGGAATGAGATAAAAGTCCCTGCAGTAGGCTGAATAGCGAATCATAACACTGTCTGGGTCCTCATGTCAGGAGTGTGAACTTATTGCCTTATGGCAGAGGGAAACCAGAAAGAGGGGCTTGTTCCATGTTATCTGGGTGTCCCCTAAAGGTGATCTCAAGGAAAGAGGGGGGCAGAGGGAGAGAGACTGTGGTGGCAGTGGCGTGCTCACGGAAACACCTGGAGTGGAGGAGGGTGGAGAAAACTCAGAGAAGGTAGAGAGGACCAGAAGCTGAAAGGAGGATGGCAACATATTTTATCCCTGGAGCCTCTAGAGAAAACTTGATCTTTCTACACATTGAAAACTGATTTCAGATTTATGGCTCTTGGAACTGTGAGATAATAGACAAGTAGTGTTTTAAACCTCTACATTTGAAATAATTCATGATAGCAGTCCCAGGGAAAGAATATAGCCATCAATACTAATAATGCCAGCAGCACTGTGGTCCGTCTCCTTGAGTTTCCATGGGTGCTTTCCTGAAAAACCATTTGCTCTCTGGGGCTGACATTTCTTGGCTCTACACTGAGACCATGAAGAATGAAGATGCACACATAGTAAATAAAGGTGCTGGATTCTCTGTAGGAACAGATTCCAAATCAAGCATCGAATCTATAACTGATTTCCTTGTCTCTCACCAAACACAATGCCACTTGATCGCCATTTGAATGAAAATCAAATATAATGAAGCTGTGTTTTTGTTCCATTCAGCCTGCTGGGATTTTATTCTGGCTTGGTACCAGAAGCTCTGGGGCTCTACTCCAACCAACACTTGCTTGATAGCTTGTAACTCACTCACTGATTCTCTGCCTAAGCAAACGGGCTACTTTATCAAACAAGCATTAGGCTGGCTTAGTCCCAATTAGAGGGTATTAACATATCAAAATAAGACATTCAGAGGAACCCAGTGCCACAGGGGGAGGGGATCTCAAGAATCTGGAAGCCATTGATGGGAAGGTTAGAGAGCTGAAAACTGCCTGGGCTTCTACTCAGTGCCAAGGTAGAACAGAGGAGCCAAGCCCATCAGGGCCTTTGTTTGTAGGGTCTGTCAGCTTGGATTTTGGGAACAGAATTATTATTAAAAATATTACAAAATCAGACAGAATCCACGGTAGCTTGAGAGAACTGTTAAAACCTGACTTTTTTTTTTTTATCACCTGTGTATTTTCTCCTAGGACTATTAAGAAATTATATAGAAACATAAATTTGCTCTTTACTCCTAGGGAGACAACAAAGCAGTTGCTCCTTACAGCAGCAGATCGTTATGATCAGAACTTTCAGGAAATCAATGCTCAAGCAGTGGATCAAACTGGTTTTGTAGACATCCCAAGATAATTGCCTTCTATTGACACAAACGATGCCATATACTGCAGAGGCTAGTAAAAATGAAAAATTTCCCTTTGCATGTGAACTAGCCGTGCCCACAAAGCAGTACAAAGTGGTTCCTGTCTTGCAGGAAAAACACTGGCAGACTATTCAGGCCGGCACTAGTCTGATCAACTGCATCATCCACCCACGAAGTCAACATCTTACTACAGTACTGGCTTCTTTATTCCAGCTGGCAGAAAGTTTTCACTCTCCACTTTCAGAATTTATAGTGCCCCCCCCTTCCAAATCTTTAATTAGCAGTAGTGTTTTCAGAAAGGGGAGGGCGAAACAGAACAGAAACAGAATGATACTTTAAATTTAAAAAATCCTAGGATAGTGTAGAACCTTTACAAAGTGTTGACATTTTGACTGTTTCATAGGGTTGCAGAATTGCATAGAAATTAAAAAGAAAAAAATCAGGAAGGCTTACAAAGAAAGGTGAAGCGCTTTCCTTCCTCAAATCGCCTACAGCCAGTGTTCTCTGCCTAGATGGTCCCATTTGACGCACAGCTCAGTGCTAGCTAGGAGCTTCCTTTGTTTTCACTGTGTAAACCAGGCCTTTGGGGTTCCCAGACAAGGCTACCCTCTTGTCAGGGGAGAGGTTTTGTTTGAATTAGAATTTCTGGCCCTGGTTTGCCTTATTGATTTTAGCCCTTTCTCTTTTAGTAAGTGATGGAAAATGCCTGGGAGGAGAATAGCTCAGCGGTAAAATGACAAAGGTATAAAGGTAAAAACAAAACCAAGATGGTTTGTGTTTTCACTGAGAGATCCTGATTTCAGGTTGTTTGTTTTTTGTTTTTTGTTTTTTCTCTTCTTACTTTTCACTTTCAAATGAGACAGCAGGTCTTAGACAAAAATCAAAGAATGACTTGATACGTTTTTCCATTAATAACGGGTCTCTCAGTTACCTTTTCTAAATACGAAATTTATATGCCTCCTTAGAGATAAAATTTTCTGCTCTTTCAATAATAACATTGTTGTTACCTAAGAGGTGGCAGAGCAAACGTGGGTGGCATGAACTCAAACGGGAAGGGAAAGTGGCAGTCAGAGACACCGGTTGTTGAAACGTAGCTTGGTGTTCTACTTCTGCTAATATTTGCATTTTGCTGTGGTGGAGGTCTTAATCTGGTGGTAGATAACTGCACTGGGTGTGCGAACTGATCGCGTTCACCTAGGATGCTGCTGCTGCTGCGCATTTCAAAAGTTGAACTGGAAGTCACGTATGTGAATGTCAGTCCTGCAAACTGTAGAGTTTTAGGAATGGCCAAAGTCTCCTGAATTCAGAGAGCAGAAATGCCCTCAAGAACTTCATACTGCAGGCTGGGGAGGGGGAGCTGTTTTGTACACATGATAACCTGGTTTGTCTCCCAGTGCTGCGAGGCTCCCACGGTGGCTGCCTGGGACTCTCTGACTTGCTAGCCTAATTGTCCAGCACCAGGTCAAAGCTCTAGAGATATGCACAAAAAAAATAAAAAAATAAAAAAGAGAGAGAAAATGCATATCACACTTGAGGAATGGTACTCTAGCTTCCACAGGCGTGGGTACTCACATTCACACGTATCTGTACACACACACACACACACACACACACACACACACACACACACACGCGCGCACACACACGCACACACACACAAAATCTATATGTTGGACCCTCCTATATTTTGGTGTGAGCCACCATGTAAGTGCTGAGAATAAAGCTCAAGCCCTCTACAAGAGCCACAAGTGCTCTTAACCACTGACCCAGCTCTCCAGCCCCAATTCTCTGATCTTTAAAGACCTTTTTCATTCTTTTTGTTGTTTTGCTGAGACAAAGTTTCTCTGCAAAACAGCCCTGACTGTCCTGGAACTCTCTTTGTAGATTAAGGTAGCCTTGAAATCACAGAGATCCACCTGCCTCTACCTCCCAAGTGCTGCAATTAAAGCGTGCACTACTGCCTGGCTTGTTTTGTTTTGCTGTTTTTTAATTCCTTAGTGGTAAATTATATGCAATAAAATTTATACCAGTTCTATGCACAGGAGGTTCTTGCCAGCCTGGGCTGAGCATGTGTTTCTGGCCTCAAGCAGTCAGGCGGCATTAGTTAAAGCCTATTCCTAGGATTCCTTGCAGATTTCAGTCTGTTTCCTTCCCCTAGCTGCCATGAGTGACCACCTCTGCCTGAGAGGTGAAGATGTTGATCGCCTTTGCCTTAGATAATGTTTCCCCAATAGGGAGTACCATGCCTTTCCTTGAGTGATAGGGTTTGCAAATTTCTTTGCACTCCCAATCCCTGCGCTGAAAGCCTTGCTCTCAAGGTGATGTTATTGGGAGGCATGGCCTTGGAGAAGTCAAGGTTCTCACAGATGAACTAGTGTCCTCAGCATAGGTCCGGAGAGCACCATGTGACTATGCAGTAGGAAGATACCATCTGTGAAGTAGAAAGTGGTCCTCAGGAGACGACGACTCCTCCCCTGTCTGGATGATAGGCTCCTCAGCCTCCAGAACAGTAAGAAAGGGATTGCTCTGTGTGCGAGCCCCAGGGGCCTATCAGCTCTCAACAGGTGCACTGGTAGAAATCAAGGAGAGAATTTTATCTGAATCTTACTTCCCAGACTATACATAACATCTGGTATTTCTATCAGTGAAGGGTATCCTGAGGTCCTGTGTCTTCTTGGGGATCCACGGCCTCCTAGGAGATTGAACAGACTGGCTGTCCTACATCTGCAGACTATGAAAAGAGTGTGACTTCACTTACACAGAGGGGTCCAGAAGGAGCTCTATCCCTTTCTTACAAAGTATGCAGAATGATCATATCTTAGGTAATATTTCAGATCTATGCGGCAGATATCACAAATGGTGTGTAATAAAGGTTTATGGCTTAACTGCCTGTAAGAAGCCACACAGTTTCCCAACAAAGTGAAAAGCTGTATCCTAAGAGAAAGTCTCTGAGAGCTCAATCATCAAGTTAGGGGTAGTGGCATATCCAAGAGCCTACCCATATATGCTTCTTAATGCAAACATGGTATATATAGCTCTTGTTTTAAGAACAATTTATTTTCATGTTTTTATAATCTGAGTAGAAATCAGAGGTAGAGGTCCATTTAACAGTGTTTTTTCAGCATCTATGAAGTCGATAACTTCCTCCTATGTCCAAGAAAACATTTAGAAGGGATAACAATTATTTCCTTTCTTATTAGTAAGGCAAAAAATTAAAAGATTCAGATAGTTGTGCATGAGTCTTGTAACTTTTTAAAAATAAAATATTCAATCATCTGAAAGCTTAAAGCTATTCCAGTAGCGATACTGTTAGAGATTGAGAAGTTAGATTTGAAATGAGTATTTAATCGTACTTAATTTCCAATAGACACACCCTTTCCACGTTCTTTCTTATCTGCCGGCAAATCATTCTTTACCACTTTGCTGGGTCATACAAGGCAAGGTGACATGTGGCATTCACCTCTGCTAAACTAAGGCATGGGCTTACTAAAGGCTTTTAGCCTAGCCATCTACTCTGAACATTCTTGGAAACCCTCAAGTGTTTTGAAGGAAAATAATGTTTATAGAGGAGAGAAAAATCCTTTTTATGATACAGAGACACAGCTTCTTTCATTAACAACCATAAATAGAAGGTTTCCATTAGGAAGCATGTTGCTGCAGCCTCCTGGACATCCAGGTACTCCTAATGTGACAACTGACCTTCCCAGAGATTTTTCCCTAAGGATATGTTTTTTCATTTTGCAGGGAAACTGTCACTTCTTAAAGGCAGTTAAGTCATAAACCTTTATTGCACGTCATTTGTGTTATCTGCTGTAGAGATCTGAAATACTGTGCAAGAAACGATCATTCTGCATAATTGTTAGAAAGGGATAGCGCCCCGTCTAAGTGTAGACTTCCCAGGGATGACTCCCCACTGCATCACAGTGCTTTTTACTCTCCATCCTCCTCTGGGATAGGGACAAAGCTAAGCACTTGTTTCCTTTGAATGTTCTTCCATGAACTTTTTGTTTCCCTGGTACCTGACCACGGGTCCCTCTGGACCCCTCAGCACAGACACCAGTGGTCTGAGGCATCTTGCCAATATTCCAAAGCAACCTTTTACCAAGTGTCTCTTTGGACTCAGATGCCCTAGAACTTCAGGCAGCTCCTCCCTAAGGCCCTCCGTATCTCTCTGTGGCCTGACCGCCTTGTCTATAGCCAGACAGACTCTTCTAACTGATAGCCAAGGCTGAGATCCACTCCCTCTGGAGCCAAATTTCTGTTGAGTGTGAGGTGGGTCTGTGGTCTCTACATTCCTGCCTCTTCTTTATCATGATACGAAAGTTATTTAGCTGGTACCAGTTTCCAAGCAGAGTTCTCGGCCTCTCAATATTTCCAAATTCTCTTGTGGGCAAAGAGAATTAGCTCTTGATTGTAAACTGAAAATTGTTAGTACTTCCCTCTAAGCTGAAGGAGGATCACAGCTTCTCAAGAGTGAGTCACCTTAGGTGTGTCCATAGCTTGCAGTGCTGCACAAGTGGACCTTCCTGCCCGACTCATTGCCACAGCATTAGGCTAGGCTCAAGGACACCAAGGTGAAAAGATATTTGGGAAACATGTTCTCATAGTTTGGCCAGTCTAAGGAACTTGCTTATATAAATCAAGTTGCATTTAGGAGCCAAAAGCGTAATTGTACACTTGCAATGTAGTCAGTATGAAGGGACTTGTAGAGTTCAGACACACTGTGCTGTGAGAGACTGACTCATGGCCAAATGGACAGTTTACCTCTCCCTCCACCTGTGATTCTCTTTAGGCTAGCCTTAGGTAGGGACTAGTGTTAGAATTTTTATTGTGCCCACTGATCTCCTGGGGTTGGTTACTTTTGATAGCATGTTGGAAGGGAAATAAAGAAGTCCAGCATTTTTCCTACTTTACCACAGACAAATCAACTGAACCAGAATTAAGTAAGGATTTGGAATAAACTCCTAGCAGCACAGTTACAGTGATATTGGGACTTATTAGTGATTATTTCTATTTCATAGTCCAGTCCATAGTATTTCCCTTGCCCTCGTGTGACTTTGCCATGAAAAAGTAATAAGATGTGTGTGTAAAAGTCAAAATCAAGTCCAGCCTGTGGGACAAAAAGGTTATAGACAAGTATATACACATCTCCTTAGCCCTGACTGAAGAAAAATGCTGTTTCATTTTTATTTTTGTTAATATGTCCTTTTAGCCTATAATAAGTATAGGAAAATACAAAAATAAACTGAAACATTAGCTATTTGTAAATAACTAAGTGTGCCTATGGCATTAGATCTGTCAAAGAAAGGGTGTCTATACCACAGGAATTTTAGCAAAGAGAAGCTTAGCTCTTCTTATTTGTATCATATGTGTGTGTGTGTGTGTGTGTGTGTGTGTGTGTGTGTGTGTGTGTGCTGCAAGTGAGTTTCTAACTCCCTAAACATTCTGAGTTATTCAAAGGAATTAATAAGAACATCTCTTTCTTATATCTCATGTAGGGAGAGCAAGGACCTCAAGGATTGCCAGGGTCGAAAGGCGCAATGGGCCATGGCCCCCCTGGCCGGAAGGCAAGTATATTGGGATCTTAAGGAAATGCTCAAGATCTGAACTGCTTAGCCTTGATTTTGATGGTTATCTCATGTTTCCTGCCTCTCCTACCACACTGAACAGCCCACTAGTGGTGAAATCCAAATGCCCTAGCTCTTCTACCTACAATGTATTTTCCCTCAATCTTCAAAAGCAGGCCAGTAAGAAATGAAATCCTTATGACATGCATGTAGGAAACACAAGCAACCTCAGGAACCTGGTAAATTACACAATAGTTGAGTTTGCCGAAGACAGTGAGCTGATGAGGCATCTCAATACCCCTTAAGTGTAAATGATTTTTTCCCCCTATGTGTATTCATGTCAGTAGAACTCTAAGTCTATAAAGGGCTTTTAGTTACAACAAATCCAACTGTAGGATTTATTTTTCTTATTTGACTTTAATGTTCACAGTTTATCTCTTAACCGTATTATACAGGGAGATCACGGAGAACAAGGTGATGTGGGAAGGAAGGGGGAAAAGGGAGACGTTGGAGAACCCGGATCTCCAGGAAAACAGGCAAGACGTGGCTTTTCTACCTCCCTGTGGCCTTACACTGTCAACTGGGTCTAGCCTATCCTGACTGTTACTCTTTCTCCACTAAGTAGGGATTACAAGGACCGAAGGGAGACCTGGGACTTACAGTGAGTATCTATCCTAAAGGGTCATTGCTTTCAGAATTGCTGTGTTTATGTTGTAGCTCTAGAATTATGCATTTTTTGCATGTTGGGTTGTTCTGTTTAAATGATGGTGCCTGCTGCCAGGTGGGGGATGTAATTGCACCTGGATGGGGGGGGGAGGAGTCACACTAGGAAGCCATGCAGAGCTGCGTGTCAATGCCTGGGGTTGCCCCTTCCTGGCCTGTCCAAGAAATGATGGGGTTGCTATTATCAGCATGTCGGGTCCCAACCCTCAGGAAAAATCGAATCAGAGTTCACCTGAAAGAGGGAGTGGGGATTGAAAGTAGGATACAGAGACTCGAGAAATAACAAATCAAGTCAGGAAATTTCTGATCAAGATTCACTTTATTTCTGACTAGCAGGAACATATATAGGGCAAGGTCAATAGGATCTATTCTTATCTCACTCACCCTAGCCCCCGGGCAAGAATGCAGTAGCCTAAATCGCTCCCTGTAGAACTTCCTAGTTCTCTGAGTAGTTCCTTGTAAGAACTTCCTAGATCCTCTGGGTGGTTCCAAGTTGAGACTTCTCTACTTCTTTCAAAGGATAGCCTAGAGCACAAGACCTCGTGGTGAGGTAAACATCAGCAACTCGAAGGTCACAGCATACAGCCTAAGCACAGGATTTCTAACATGGCAGAGTTTGGCATGGGTCCCCATATCAGCAATAAAGAAGTGATCTGCTTAAGACAAGTGCAGAGGCCAAATGAGGTTTTATTTCATGTTTCTCTTCTCACATGGTGGGGCTCTTTTTTTCCTTGAGCTAGTTCTATAAGGAAGTTCTATGAAACTGCTTATCTCAAAGCTGGGATTATGCTTGTATAAACATAATTGTTAAATATCTACAGGCTTTTTCCTACTCTTTTCCACTCACCATTAAAAACAGAAATGATTTTTTAAAATTCTAATGGTCAGGAAGGTTCTCAAATTTTCAGACTCTCCCTTTCTGATTGAAACTGGAAACTGGAAAGGGAGAATTTTTTTTTCCTTTTTCTCTTTTTCCTCCTCAATTTTCATTTGGGGATGCCAATCCTGTGTACAGTGGCAGGAAAATTTAAAAAGAGAGAAAAAGTAGTCTGCCAGGTCCCGACAGTAGCTTCTTCCTCTTGTCCCCTACCACCAAACATATCCTCAACGATGTCACCAGTGAGAGAAGAACCACGTGCACAGCAGTTACCTGCTAACAGTGCCAAAGTAAGAGTGCGTGTAAAGATGGAAGACGCATTCCCCGTAGCTTGACACCTGCCTTGCTGTTCCAGCATGGGGGCAGAGCAAAACTATTTTCCTTCTTCCAGTCACTTGCATATTCGCCTCTCCAGCATTCCTCGGGTAGTTGCTGTGGCCAGGCTTATAGATATGCTCTATGAAAATAGGAGCCTATGAAGAATACAAGCCCATGGCTCTGAATTTGGGAGAAAAAGACAAAAGAAGTTCATCTACCATGTGATGAGCAGTTTGATAAAAGTATAGGGGGAGGCAGTCCAGAGGAGACAAAATGGCATGGGGCAGTGTTTGAGGCTAGAGAGACCATCTCTTGTATAGAAGGGTTTGTTTTGTAAATTTATCCGTTCTTTGACAGCTTCGTACAGGCCTCTCTATAATGGGCCTCGGAAACTTCCATCCCTTCACTTTCTCTTACCCACTTTCTGTTCAGCTGAACCCCCTTCTTCCCAAGCAGTTCCCTCTCAAGCTTTAATGTTGCGTGCATGTATGCACGTGTGTGCGCATGCGTGCGTGCGTGTGCATGTGCGTGTGTGTGTGTGTGTGTGTGTGTGTGTGTGTGTGTGTGTGTGTGTTTGAGTTTAATTGGGGTTGGTCACATGAGCATGGATGAATAGATGGGAGGTTATTTACAGAGCATGGTTTACTTTCCAGACACATCCCACAGCTATTAATTTCCAGTGCCCCAGGGAGGAATGAGGCCTCATGTGCATCTCCGAGCCCCATAAGTCATGGGCAGGTCTTGTGCAGGTAGCCATTGCTGCCATGAGTATGTGAATGGAATGGCCATGTCGTGCCCATGGGGTATCTTCTATGGCACATCCCCTTATCCTTCAGCTTTTATATTTTTGCTATTCCCTCTCCTACTGTGCTGCCTGTGCCTTGAGCAAGGGGATGTAAATGTCCCACTTAGGCCTGAACCCTTTGCTGTTACTTATTCTTAGCACTTCAACCAGTTACAGGCTTCTGCATTAATAGCAAATGATTTTTTAAAAAGACTCAGTTGCATCAACCTCTCTTTTCTTTTCTAACTTAATATTTTTATTGATGGTTTGGGAATTTCACATCAAGTACTCTGATCACACTCATTTCTCAGTCCTTCCATGTCCACACTCCCCTCCATCCTTGTGACTCCCCTCTCCCCCCAAAAACTCCAATTTTTTTGAAAGTCCAATTTTTGTTATCTATATACTCACTAGAACATGGTCAAACTCTCAGCGGCCTGCTCCTTAAATAGACCTGAGTCATTCCCCTCCCAAACCCCATCAGAAGCCATTAACTGTGGAGAGCACACTTCAGCATCCTTATCACACTTTTTTTTCATTAATTAATTAATTTACTTTACTTTATATCCGGGTAGGAAGCTCCCCTCCCTCCTCTCCTCCCAGTCTCTTTCTCCCCTTCCCTCCCTTCCCCTCCTTCCCCTCCTTCCCCTCCTTCCCCCCCTTCCCTTCCCCTGTGCCACCCTCACCATGGGTATCAACCTGCCTGGTCATATTAGGTAGGACCAAGCACATCTTCTATTAAGGCTAGATAAAGCTGTCCAGTTAGAGAAAGGGATGCAAAGGCAGGCAACAGAGTCAGAGGCAACTCCTGAACCTGATGCTGGAGGTCCTACATGTGTGTGGGCATGGGTAGCCTAGTACCATCCCATGGATGCTCTCTGGTTGGTGGGTCAGCCCCTATGTGTCCAGGTTAATTGATTTTGTAGGTTTTCTTATGGTGTCCTTGATATCTCTGGCTCTTTCAATCCTTCCTCCCCCTCTTCCATAAGATTCCCCGAGCTCCTCCTAATGTTTGGCTATGGGTCTCTGCATGTGTTTCCATCAGCTGCTGTGTGAAGCCCCTCAGATGACTGTCATGCTAGCCTCCTGTGTGCAAGTATAGCAGAATATAATTAGTAATGTCAGTGGTGGGCTCTCTCTCATGGCATGCGACTCAAGTTGGTCCATCCACTGATTGTATGGGTTGAAGGTTTTGTGTTTGATTGGTGTCCCCACCCAGCTAGAGGAAGTAGTCACTTGGGGCTCCATATCCCCTTGTTGCAAGGAGTTTCAGCTTGGGTCACTACCATAGACTCCCAGGAGCCTCCCTCAGCCCACAGATGCTCCTCCCCTGCCTTTTCAATGCTGGTATTTCCCATTGTCTAAACTCAAGCTCCACTTTCCTGTCCTTAAGCTCAACATGGAGAGTTAGCTGTTAGAGGCAAGAGGGCATGTAGTATGAAAGGCTGGCTAATTGAATAGCAGACTAAAAGAAAATCTTTTTATTAATTAAAAAAATTTTACATATACATATATTATTACGTGTATAAAAGAAACTACTTATAGCAAGAAAAAACTATGACACAATCAAGAAATACATTCATAGTGTTTTAGCTATTTGTATTTGGCAGCCTTCAAGAAAACATCTGTCCTATCTTGGTGCATCTAAATTTCTGAATGTAAATAAATATCTAACATATCTCCTCATTATCAACTTAAAACATCTATCTAAACCTAAAAACATCTTAACCCCTAAACAACTAAGCTTCATTGTAAAACTAAGCTATCTGGTCTTCAACACCATCAGAGACTTGAGAAGGAATAAAATTAATTACCTGAGTAGACATGGAGTACAGGTTAGCAGCTTCCCAAATGAGAAGATGACCGGCACAGATTGCTGCCTGAGTAGTCACTTAAAACTCTCTATAATGTTGAAACATCATCTTCTGCCTTCTAGTTCAAATATCTTACAGCCATATTTGTGAGGCAGGAACTATTGAGGACTTGCTTACCCTGTCTTGGCAGAGTTTGGCCATTGACTCTGCCTGCATCCAAGCTTGCCCATTTTTAGGCAGAAGTCTGTCTGTGGTAGAAATGAGGACATTTTTCCAGTGGTTTGCTTGCCACATTTGAAGCCATCTCCATAAGGTAGTTCTTTGCTGTAGGCTGAGTGTTGCCAGGAGTTAACCTGTCTCATTGTCAATGAATCTTTAAAATAATAAAAACATCTTTAAATGCCATATTCTGTATGTCTCTGAGGTTTTTGAAGACCTTATCTAACTATCTTACCTGACCTTTCTATAAAATCATATCTATCTGTTATACCTAGGATGTATATTCTTGTGATAAAAATAGACTATTAATTGATATGACCATGATTTGCTATGAATATAGAAATACTCTGTTGGGTTGGGATAGATATACTGGTTTATAAAAGGCTAAGAGATGGTGAGTGAGATGGCTCAGTGGATAATGGTGTTTGTATCCAAAGAGTGCAAGCCTGATGACCAGAGTTTGATTTCTACAACCTATGTAAGACTTCATATGTTTGCTGCAAGAAGTTACACCCTCGTGTCTCCCTACCCCTCATCTCCATGACCCTGTTTCTGTCTCTATCTTTCTCTTTCATATATGTACAATCAGAAGAGTAATAGTACTAATAATATCAATAATAAATAAATTTAGAAAAATCATAAGGCTTTGGGTAAACTGAGTGGTAGTCCCTGTTTAAACAGCCACATGTACCACAGCATTTCTTAAACCTGCCTGTAGTTTGGACCACTCCTAGGAGTATCAGAGCTTACATCCTATAGCCATCTGAGCATCTTCATGTTGAAGCCCCAGAGAGGCATCAGATGTACTTGGGCTCAGTCACTCAGATCCTACCTGCCTTTCCTCATTCTTCCATAGCCCAGAGCAAGCCCGCAATCACCTGCTTCCACTTAAACTCCCTCTTTCCCAATCCCTTTGTTTTAGTTACTTGTCAACCCCATTTTTTCACCATCTAGAATACAGTATAATAATAATGTGTAGTAATTGTACCCAGTATGGTACCTGAAATAAAATGAGTTTCCTTCTATTCAGACTATTGGATGCATCAGTTCTCATAACTTCTCTAAAATATAGCTTTATACTGCTCATCAAAGAACCTTAAAGGTGACCATGCTTTGGTGAAGCTTTTCAGGATAATTAATAATATGAAAAACAAATTACGATAGAATGTTCAGTGAAAAATATAATCATAAATCTCTATGAATATATTTTCCCCGATGTGAAAAGTTAAATAGAAATATCAACACCCAGGAGGAGGATTTTTAAATTCTAAGATAACCTGGGCGACATAGTGAGACCTTGTTTCAAATAAACAAATAAAATACCTACATCTTCCTTTCTAGGTATATTTAACATAAATACATAAACTTTCCCTTTCAGCATACATTCTAGTTTCAGATGTATTAACTGTCTCTGGATGTGAAAAAGTAACACAATGCCTAAAGCAGAGGGTCCACTGTTGACACCTTCCTCTGATAGAATGTGGTTAGTGCAAATTGGCATCACATTGCAAAGAATCATTTTTTTTTTTTTTTACTCAGTTTGTCATAAAACTATTGTTAGGTGAGAATGGCCTCAGTAGTCTCTGTTAGTCCTAGTGTTAACTGAGCTGTTAACATATCATCAGTTACGTATATTGTCTCTACCCCAATTCTGTCGCTGTGGATTTGTTCTTTAAAGTTTGACTTTGTGTCTGTTAGTTTTATCTTCCTACATTGACTCTGCTGTTCTTTCCTGTTGAGATCTAGGGTTCTGGTAATCGTCGCTTTCAGCTCCCTGTCTTTAGCAGACACATACTCTGGCCTCTCATCATCTTAGCACTTGTAAACAAGTAACAGGCAGTGTGTGGCACTGGTAGACTGACTTTGGGCAACTCATTCTGGCTGTCTGATAGAGCAGACAGGCGATAGGACAGGAAAAACCTTTTGGAAGCATGAGGCTATGTCATAAGGAATCAAACAAACAAACAAACAAACAAAGGCAGGAAACTGAGTAGGGGACTTTAAGAACAGAGTATTGGAGCAGAAAAAAAAAAAAAAAAAAAAAAAAGACCAAGATTGGGTACCTCTAGGCCTTGACCTCTGCCTTAGTGCTAGCACACACACAGTCTAAATCATTCTGCTGGTTTGCAGCATCCCAGTGGAGGCAGTGCCTGGTGGGCTCGGACCTATGCACATTCACTTCATATAACCTGCATCATCACCCCAAGACACGGAAACTATTGTGTCATCTGATACCCCAGGTCCCACAGCTGATGTATACTAGAGTGGTAACCTAAAATCTAACAGTCTGAGCTATTAAATTGCACTATTCAACCTCACTTGTGGAGTGGAGTATGCCACATTCTATTATCTAACTTTCAACTTTTGTGCTATTTGTTAAATTTTCTCCAATGAAGAAGTGAATCAAATGGCCCATTGCCAATCATAAGACCTATATCTCTCATGATTATGGGAAACATACTATAGCCATAAATCTAATGTTAATACATTTTTCTTTTTTCCCCCAGAAAGAAGAAATTATCAAACTTATCATTGAAATATGTGGTAAGATTTAGTTATCAGGACAGTGAAATGCCCTTACAGTGTCAGCCCCACTGTGTGCTGTGCTGCTGAGCTAATGTGGTTCCTTCAGGAGATACATGCTTGGGGAAATGAGAGGCTTATCTGAAAAGTCAGTGTAGAGGTGGTGTCAAGAGAGGCTACAGGAACCCTGATAGGCAATTGTTTTCTCGAGGCTGTTTGGACTTGGGATTAGGACCTTTATAAGCACTGTGCTCATCTACAGTCAGTAACTTACCTGAGCCTGGGAAGAAAGCTGACACACTGGGAATTTCATTGCAAGAGCCCAACAGACACCTGCACACTAGCTAATGACTCTCACATGCTTTTCCCTAAGCTGGGATGTCTTTCCAAAGTGAGTTTCCAATGTAAATTCTGCAACTGTATTCACGGGCAGGAAGAGATTTGGGAGTTCGCCTTGTTTCACAAGGAAATCTGAATTCTCCCACCTTAGATCTAGCGTTACCAGAAGGAAGGACTAAGAAAAAAGATTAGCTGAAGTCAGAAGATGAAGAGGATAATAATAATTTCTGTATGTGAAGAGGACCGAAGCATGAATAGCACCAAATTCCAGCACTTCTTTGTCTCTGAAGAGCCAGCCTGAGACCTTGTCTGGTAGTAGGACAATTTAGACATGGCTCCTGGATCCATTTTGGGGGACCCCAGCTCTGAATGGTTGCTTACTGAGTAGTATTTTATGGAATCCCTCTTGTCAAGGGGCTCACGGTACAGATGGGATGCTGGCCTCCCTGACAGCATGGAAGCTGTAATAAGGCTCACAGTGGGTGAGTGGAGTCTGAGCCCAGAGCAGCTGTTCTCATGCAGCGTCCGGGGCCCTAATCTTCCCTCCAATTAAACACTTTTATCCTGTCATTTTATCCATCTGGCATTCCAGTGAGCAAATCTCCAGTTCTGCTTAAAGATATGGTTGGAGGTTAAAATAGCAGGTTCGGGCTGTAGATTAAATAGAAAGTAGAATGAGGTCAGTAGTCACTCCGAGAGAGGAACGGAGCCAAGGAGGCTCACAGGGAACATGCTTGGTTGTTAAAAGCGGGGATAGATCTATCTGGTTTGTTTTCAATACATCCCAACCACAGTTTCCCTTCCCATCACTCCCCCCACCCCCTCCTTAACCTCCCACTCCCCCAGATCTACACCTCTTCTGATTTCCTTGAGAAAAGAGCAGGCCTTCCAGGGATATGCACTGAGGTTCTTATATTTTAATTTAAGTAGTAGACATGCTGGTGTTTATTATCTGCTATATGGTGGTTCTACCCTATGGTTGTATGATACGGTTGTTGGGGAGATATAATCAAATGTCTGTTCACTCCAGATAGGGAATAGATGACAGATCAAAGTAACAATGTTATCAAAGTGAACCAATGAGTTTATTGGGGTGACTCACAGGAATATACGGGAGGGGTTACCTCCAGGAACATAATGATTCCGAGGTATCAGCATTACCAGAAGACAACCCTAGCATGGCAGCTTAAAACACAAACAAATAAACAAAAGTAAAAAACAAAACAAAATGAAAAACCCTAGAACCTCAATCCCACAACTTCCTATGTGACTTGTAGGCACTTGAACTGACTTGAGAGTTGCCCTGAATCTGGTAAGTTTCAGAGAGTTTCTAAGACTTGTGAGTTGTTCATTTTTTCCTTTTAGAAATTCTTTCATCTTAAGGAGCTTATCTCCAGGTTGAAATGCTTCGATTTGGAGGAAAGTTCTACAAAACAACCCCCTCCCCCATACATACTATTTTTTTTTTTTTAAAAAGTCCAATGAGGAGAGAGCTATAAGCTGTTCCTACCATCATAGGAAAGGAAGACCACAGCTGAGGTCTTTGATTCATCCCTACCCTTCTTGCCACTCTCCTATGAATGTGGTATTAACATATGATGGTTTATTTTTCATTTCTTCAATGTTTCTATTTCTACACTCTTCTTTTAGGTTGTGGGCCCAAATGCAAGGAGACTCCACTGGAGTTGGTGTTTGTGATCGACAGTTCAGAAAGTGTGGGACCAGAGAACTTTGAGATCATCCAAAATTTTGTGAAGACTCTGGCTGATCGGGTAGCCCTGGACCTTGCCACAGCGCGCATAGGCATAATCAACTACAGCCACAAGGTGGAGAAGGTGGCTAACCTGAAGCAATTCTCCAGCAAGGATGACTTCAAGCTGGTGGTGGACAATATGCAGTATCTGGGGGAAGGCACCTATACAGCCACTGCTCTTCAAGCAGCCAACGACATGTTCAAGGAGGCCAGGCCAGGTATAAAGAAGGTGGCCTTGGTGATCACTGATGGACAGACAGATTCCCGAGATAAAAAGAAACTGGCAGAGGTAGTGAAGGATGCCAATGATGCCAATGTGGAAAGATTTGTGATTGGAGTGGTGAAGAAAGACGATCCCAACTTTGAAATTTTTCACAAAGAAATGAATCTCATTGCTACTGATGCAGAACATGTATATCAGTTTGATGACTTCTTTACCCTGCAAGGTAAGGTTGTCTGCTCCAGCGGAAAGGAATAGATGTTGTTCTTTGCACTATCACACCACCAGCAGTCAGGGACTTAAAGAGGATTCTCTCAACATTACATTATAATCTATAATCCACCGAAGGTTAAAGACCAAGTGGGATATCACTTGGGTGTAGGGGGCACAGTCCTATATTTATTCATGAGTTCTAAGTACTCAGTTTCGCTGGGCTGTTCATGTGTTAGAATGACCGTATAAGGATCACACATTTGAGGAAGTGTCATATTTTAACAGTTGAATTAAGGCTTTATCATCTTGTCTGAGAGAGTTTTTAATTTGTTACAGCAATAAAGATTATATTTTTGTACTAACTGATCTTTTGTTAGCCCCAAAACCAGCAATAACCTATTTTATATAGTATTAGGAAGCTTTGCTTACTTAGTACTATTTTATTATTTATTATATATTAATATTATAGTATTATAATACTAATACTTACATAGTATTAGCTCTTTACACAGAATAGCTCAGTGAGAAGGCACCTTGCAAAGTGGGTATTGGTGTTATTTTGTATTATTAAATGAAAGATTTCACATAATCTTTTACACATAATATAAAAATGCTTGCTACTATAGTTAACTTGGCAGTTGATTTCCAATCATGGAAGTGGCATAGTTTAAAGACAATGCTGATCTCTTTAGGCATTGTGTAAAGTTTCACGATTTACACTAATCCCCTTTTCCGGCTCCTTTTAAAACAGATACTCTGAAGCAAAAGCTGTCCAAAAAAATTTGTGAGGATTTTGATTCCTATCTCATTCAAATTTTTGGATCATCACCGTTTCAACCTGAATTTGGGATGTCAGAGAGGGAGCTTATCTCATCCACTCCAAAGCCAACAAAAGAAATGTCTGAGTCGGTAAGTAGCTGTGAGCTGGTAAGTAGCTGTGAGCTGGTAAGTAGCTGTGAGCTGGTAAGTAGCTGTGAGTTGGTAAGTAGCTGTTGGTTCACTCCTTGCACTTAAATGATGTAGTCTGTTTGCTATCAAAGACATTGTCCCTGCCTGCCTGCTCAGAATCAGCTGAGCTATATATAAGTTTAGGTCCTTGGTTTCAAGTGTTACGACCTTGATGGTAGATTTCCAGTTCCTGGAACTTATAACATGAATATAGGATTAGTTGTTCCATGTTAGATAATAATTTATTAAATGTTGCAATGCTATATTTATGTTATACTGTTACCACCATTGTAACCCAGTGCCCTGGAACAGATTAATATTGTGCTGTATAAATTTATCCTCTTGTTGAGATTTGAAGGTTCTCCTCTAACTCTCCCTCATCTGTTCATTGCTGCATCCACCTTGTACCGTCTCAAGTTTCCCCAAAGTTTACACTTGTGTCCTAGTGCCCACCTTCCATACTCTTGCCCTTTGGACTTTCTGCTTCTCTTCATGGAATAGGAGGGGCAGGGGCTATACATGATCATGGTACAAAGTGGGTGCAGATGGTGCTCCGAGTGGGAACTTCCCAGTCTTTATCCTGGAGATAAAGACAAAAGTGATTGTCTTCTTAGCAAGCATCTGGGAACTTACTTGAGCCAATCAGATCCGGAGAAAACTGAAGAGTTCCCCATAGTTACTTGTAAGTGTTTAATACAGTCTCTTCCTTAACACGTTCCAAGTGAAGCTGTCTAGATCTTGGTTAGAGAACATGGTGAGGGTCATTGTATTGTTCTTTCAACTTGGTGAAGCCTCTGTGCTGTCCTTTCATGAATGCCAGTCGTTGTAAGCAGGTGCATCAATATTCCAGCACCAGGTTTTGGCCAACTAGAGAGACAAAACCCCAGGAGACATTGAGACTCAGGAGTGAGAGCCAGCAGTGTTGTGGAGGCAGGCCAAGAATACTATTGCTAAGGGCATAGTCTGCAGAACTCACTAGATTGTTACTCCTTATTCAGAAAGGGCAGAAAATTTTCTGGCATGCTTCTGTCTGTTGGGATACTGACTCCAAATGAGTATTTCTATTAGAGCAAGAGGCTTATGCTGAATTGTTTTGAATTGTTTATACCCTCAGATGTACAGCACATGTCACCATACTAATAGTCATCTGCTGGATACTTTGACTGAAAGGCCATAGAATTTCTGTTTCAAATTTTCAGTTTTGTCTTTGAATTGCAAGAGTTGTCACAGAAAATATTCAAATGAATAAACATGATTGTGCTCTAATAAAATTTATTTAGCAAATGAAGGCTGGAGTTTGGCTAAGTGGTAGCATGTATTTTCAAGACTCAGCATTCAGTCTAAAGTAAAACTTATTTATAAAAGTGGATGGAGTGTTTTATTGGCCCTTGTCTATCTAAAACTTTTAAAGTAAATTAGAGACAATAGTATATGGTATCCTTGTGGCATTATGACTTGACACTGTTGCAGTCTACAAGATTCATACTTAGTCATCGTTCTATGGCTGTGAAGAGACACCATGAACACAGCCACTCTTATAAAGGAAAGCATTTACTTGGGCCTTGCTTAGCATTTAAGAGGTTTAGCCCATTATCAGCATTGTAGGAAGCATGGTGCCATGCAGACAGACATGGTGTTAGAGAGGAGCTGAGAGTTCTGCATCTGCATCTGCAGTTGGGGGTGTGGGCGTGGTGGCCCTGGCTTGATCAGTTGAAACCTCAAAGTCCAAGCCCCAAGCCCCAGGAGCACAACTAGGCCAAACCCCAACAAGGTCACACCTCCTAGTCTCTGTCAAACAGATCCAATCCCTAATGACCAAACATTCAAATCTATGAGCCTGTGGGGCCATTCTTATTCAAGATACCACATAAGCTGTCAAATTTTTGTTGTGCTACACCCATGTCTATCCTTACTGGTATTTATCCTACCCTCTAAGTAAAGATTCCTCTTTGTGTGACTTATCGCTTGGTTTTCTAGCTGAGCTATGAGACCCATTTCCTAATAGGCATTTTGACGTTTTTCTAAAGTCTTTCTTAAAAAAGAGTAAGCCCAGGTTTCATTTAGCAATCAGTGTATAAACAGTCCCTTTTGTACCCCCTAAATCACACTTTGTTTATGTTACCATAAGGGAGTCCACTGCCACCCTGTGTGTTGGCTCTCACCCCATGCTTTATTAGAAAGCACAGAAAGTACCAAGATGCAATGATGTACAAGAGTGGACGCAGAAGGATGGCTGAAGCACGAGAAGGGGTGAAAATTCATGTTAGCAAGAAAAGTAGAAAATGTCTTGGGCAACTGAGGCTAAGGGTAAAAATAAGATGGACTGGCTTGAATAACAAACATTTAGTTTCCACTGTTGCGAAGACTGGAGAGTCTGAATCTGCTGTTAGGTGAAGATTCACTTCTTGGTTTACAAGCAGACATATGTTCTCATATGACAGCAAGGCAGCTCTTATATCTTTTCTTAGAAAGGCATTGATGATGCTCATCAGAGCCCACTCCCATACCCCATTGTCTCCCAGAGCGCCCACCTTCAAGGAGCTTTGTATTGTGGAATCCAAGTTTTAATATGTGAGTTTTGGAGGAACACAAGGCGATTCAAGAGAATAGAAAACCTTAGTCCAGTAGTAGGCTAAAGTGTATGTGTGGTAGAATGGTAGAATTTAAATCTGGATGGGTCTTTGAGAACTAATTATAAATGATTTTGTATGTCATGGTAGAGTTTGAACTGTGTCCACAGGCTCTCAGGTGGTAGCCGTGTGTAAAGCAAATGTCATATGGTCATGATTGGGTCACAGAAAGAATAACTGTGGTTATGGTGTGGAAGATCAGAGGAGGAGAGGAGGGGGAGATATGAGATGTGTAACAGTTTGGGTGAGAGATTATGGGGCTATATACAAGATAAGCAGGGAAAGTAGAAATAAAGAGGTGTCGAGTGGGAAGCTTTTCCTAGGTAGCATTGGTAGGTTTGGTTTTTGTGTTGGAGGTTAGAACAGGGGGTGGGATTTGGTGTGATTGTGGGGATTCAGCTTAGAGATAAGATAGACAGAAATACCAGACTGCTGTGGGTGTGGTGGGGGAGCCTCCTTTTTAAAAGGAAGACAATGAGTTTGTTTATGCCACGCTAAGTGCTTTAGCTGCATCCATGGATATGTTACTATGAGAATGAGGAACAGTAAGACCTCATGCCTTTGCTGTGGTAGTCTAGGAATTCTGATCACCCAGAAAGACAAGCGACTTTAACAGATCATGACAGATGAAGCACTTTAGCTGGGGTGGGCGTAGGGAGACCTCAAAAGAGTACATCTGGATTTATACAACAGCTACCTCTGGACCATAACTGAGTATTGATTAAGTCTTTCCACGGGTACTGTGAGACAGTGGAAACCTGCAACAAGTGTGAACTTTGTGCAGTGCCCTTGCGTCAGTAGGTTTTCCTAGGTGAAGACTCGGTAAGCAATGAGTTTCCTGATAACTGTGTAGTCTGAGCAGACAAATGTATATTCACACTCAGTTTAAACCTTTGAGATACCTGAGAAATCTCATTGAATAAAGATAGATGCATATACACAGAAATGAAATATTATAACTACATGTATACATAGATAGTTATTGACTTAGTTACCGTCCTGTTCTGTGAAGAGCAGACACCACAACTGAGGTAACTCTTACAAGAGAAAGCATTTTTTCATCCGTGTCATGGTGTCCAGATGCTGAGACTTAGAATTGTTCTCAAGTTTTTCTAGGTTATGTCTTCATGTAGGCAAATGCCCTCTTCTCCCTCTCCCTCCCTCCCTCCCTCCCTCCCCTCCTCTCTCTCTCTCTTGTTCTCTCTTCTCTCTCCCTCCCCCTCCCTGTTATTCCTTTCTTTTTTGTGTCTTTTGTAAGTTCATTCAGACACCTCGTTCTGTCATTCCTTCTTCCTTTTCCTTCTACCAAAATCTTAGAGGGAAAAAATTGGAATGAATTATTTATACTTTAGTGTGAAATATAAGTTGGTAATGTATACCTCAAAAAAAAATCTAACTTTTAAGAATTCCATTTGGAAGGAGACTCAGTCCTGATTTAGATGTATTCTAAATATCTGAGAATGGGAATGTGTAGAGATGAGGATAATAGAAGGATCTCCTGGTCCATGACTTGCAAGCCTCTGCTGTTTCTCTCATAAACCAGTCTAGGGGAGCTATCTGTCCCTCTCCTTGGGGTAATTTGTGTTTTCTCTTGTAATTTATTATATATTATATTATTAATAATTACATTTGCGTGCATGTATGTGCCTTAACTTTCCTAATTAATTGAAATATTTTGAGGATTTCACCTGCATCTAATTAAACATCAGGCCCTATATATGACTTAAAATTATACTTTGCTTTACACATAGTAGACAGATGAAATAAATGCTATACCAGCTATTGGGTTAAAAGAAAAGATCTGAAGATTTTCTTCAATAAAAAAATACCAATTGCACTATTATAAAAATTGTAAACATAAAAATATTCTAGGATCACAATAGCACAGGGATTAAGACCAACAAGTTTTTGTTTGTTTTGTTTTTTTGTTTGTTTGTCTGAGATAAGAGTCTCACTATATAGTCTCTGGTTGTCCTGGAACTCATTGCTTAGACAGCTGGCCTTGAACTCTACTGAGATCTGACAGTATCTGCCTTTGGAGTGCTAGAACTAAAGGAAGGTGGGACACGCCACTACACCTGGCTTGACAGCTAATAAAAAGGAACTTATGAAACTAAAATGCTTCTGTATAGCCAAGGACATGGTTTAGGCGAAGAGGCAGCTTATAGAATGGTTAAACGCCTTTATCAGCCATAAATCTTACAAAGAGCTATATTTATGATATACCAAGTATCAAGGAAACAAAAAAATCTCAGGAGATGAAACACAAGTGGCTGAGAAACACTTAAGTAATGTTCCAAAATGCTTATCCATTAGGGAAATACAAATTGAAACTATTTTAGGATTTTCTCTTACCCTAGTCAGAACAGCTACGTTAAAAAATAAGAAGAGAAAATACGACAATTGCTGGGATGGGGTGTACAGAAAGGAGACAGACTCACTGCTGGTGTGAGTACAAACAGTGCAGCCAGTATGGAAACTGATGTAGAAGTTCCTCAAAAATCTAGAAATACATTTACCATATGATTCAACTATACCATTTCTTGGCATATACACAAACTCTATATCCTCCTGTAGAGGCACCTGCTCATCCATGCTCACTGCTGCCCTAGTCACAATAGCCAGGAAATGGAAACAGCCTGATGAATAGGATAAGAAAAACATGGTGCATTCACACCATGGAATATTATACAGCTGTTAAGAAAAATGGAGTTTGCAGATAAAGGGTAGAGCTACAAACTATCTGAGTGAGGAAACTGCAACTTGGAAAGACAAATATCACATGTGTTCTCTCATTTGTGGATGGTAGCTTTGAGTCTGCAGATACATGCATTCCAAAATTGGAATATCCACAAAGGCCTGCGAATTAGTGAGGGGCCGTGGGGGAGGGCTTCAAGGTAAGGGAGCTAGAACATAGTGGTATAAAGGGCTAAGTGAGAGTAACGGAACAGGAAGGGTTAAGCGGGGACAGGGAACAAGAGGGAAACTGAGAGGGATAAATAAGGACTTCACAAAATGTGACAATCTTCTATTGCAGATGCTTCCTAAAATATGTGCTGGAGTTAATAATGCTAACACTTAATGTTTATTTATTCTTTCTGGTTTGGACAGTTGGGTTAAGACTTTCATGGTATAAATGAAAGCAAGGCAGTGAAAGCAATTAGACACCAACTTATCAGGTCAACAATTATTTCCAGGAATGGCCCATTAATTCCATAAGCATCTTCATTTCCTGGGTGAAATTATCTTTCATGATTCTAAATGAATTAACAATTAGAGTCCATGCATGGGAGTAACCCACCTGAAGTAAAGTAGTCTCTTACATAATTCTTTATACACACACACACACACACACACACACACACACACATATTGAAGTAGAAAGGAATGAAATCTTATCTACTCTTTTGATAGAGCTCTTTTTTTATTATGAAAAATATTCCTCAACTGCATATAACTTAGATAACTGACAGCCAGACCACTTCTTCGCTGGAGAAGGAGGAGGATGCGGGGTTTCTGTACATAATGGTTTCCTAGCAACCAGCTGACAGACACAGCCAAGCTGGTGTGGGATGAGCCCCAGGGGTAGCTCTGTTACCAGCTAGAGGAAGTGTGCTGGAGGAAGCAAGGAAGAGTTTCCCTCTTCCTGATATCATCCTGACATCTTCAGAGGCAGCCTGCAGTCTTTATGAATCCTCCGCATCAATGTAGATCAGCATCCATGTGCTGTGCCATCCTCTGCAATAGCCAGATGCGTCTGTCTCTACTTCCCCTTCTCTCTGTGCTCATCACTTCCTCTCAAGTTCATCCAAAGAAGCCATTGCTGAACCATGCTCCAACAGGGATTTTTGTTTGTTTTTTAAGACTGGGGCTCATTTTATAGTCTGAGATGACCTGAAACTCACTAGGCACCATAGGTTGGCCTCAGATCCAGGGCAGGCATCCTGCTGTAGCCTCCTGTGTGCTGTGATTACAGATTTGAGCTGACATGCCTAGCTTCTACTGGAACATTCTCAGAGAAGTGCAGTCCTGATCAGGTTCAGACTTGACACTGGGACTGAAAGTATTGCTTCATCTGAGCCTGGGCTCTGTCCTCAGCTCTGACCTGACACTATTTAATCCTTCACCTGTGCTCTTCAACGGTTCTTTCTATTTGGTCCAAGTTGGGACTTGGCTTCTCCACCCTACCAGACACTTTGCCCTTGCCCAGGAAGCAGGTTTCAGATTTACCCATCTTAAAAACAAACAACTGTTTCTGAATTCACAGGGCTCTTTCGCTAATATCCTATTTAGATCTATCCTCTCATAACAAGGTTATTCCCTTTAGGCTAGTGTGTAGCCAGGCTTTAGCTAATTTTTGGTTTGTTTGATTGTTTGTTTTTCCCACCCTTTATCCCCCAGGTTTTACCCATCACTGGATAGGAAAGAAGGAAAGAGGAGAGAGAGAGAGATGGAGAGCCTTGACTCTAATTTCTTTCTTCTTGTTTCCTGTTTGAGCACAGCTACTAACTAACGGCAACCAACTCCCCGAATGATCAGCCACCACCCACCCTACTCACTGAGGTTCTAGTTACACACGCTCTGGAAAGTTCTGAGAATTCCATGTGGCACCCAATCGCAGAAACTAGATAGTGCTCTGCTAGAGCACGAGGCAAATCATAGCCAGCTGCTTCGAAGCAGTCCCATATCCCCACACCTGGGATTAAAATGAAAAAAAAAAAATCTGATAAAATTTCAGTTTGTTTGATTGGTTGGTTGGTTGGAGGCAAATCATAGTCAGCTGCTTCATATCCCCATATCCCCATATCCCCACACCCAGGATTAAAATGGAAACATTCTTTAAAAATTTCAGTTTGGTTGTTTGGTTGGTTGCTTTTTGGTTTTTCAAGACAGGTTTCTCTCTGTGTAATAGCCCTGGCTGTCCTGGAACCTCTCTTTGTAGATCAGGCTGGCCTTGAACTCACAGAGATCTGGCTGCCTCTGCCTCCCCAAGTGCTGGGATTAAAGGTGTGTACCACCATGCCCTGCATGCAGTATTTCTGTTTTTAAAGAAACCAAAATTTCAGAAATCTCACTACACCAGTGTCTTCTGTTCTTTCTCTTGCGTTTTGGCCTTTTATTCTGTCTGTATGGCGTTGTCTCTTCTATTCCTTCCCTCTCTTGCTTTCCCCCATTTCCCTTTCTTTCTCTCCTCACTCTCCTCTGATTCTCTCACATATCTCACCCTTCTTCCCTCCCGGTGTAGTCCCTTATTTTGTAGAAGTCCTTTGAAGCCAAGTTACAGCCTCTAATATGCCTCTGCGGAAAGGCCACCAAGGACTGGCTAATTGCTGAATCCTTACATGTCTAAAGGTAAATTTCCACCCTTCTATTTGTATGCCTTTTCAGCTCTCTCAGGGGCTCCTCTCTCTCTCTCTTTCTCTCTCTCT
>OU015744.1:109601557-109621568 GCA_907169655.1 Acomys percivali
GCCTCTGCCTCTGCCTCTGCCTCTGCCTCTGCCTCTGCCTCTGCCTCGAGTGCTAGGATTAAAGGTATGTGCCACCATACCTGGTTTAGGAGTTGTTTTTTAAGGCTTGTGATCAGATAGTATCCATTTGAGTAATACAAGGTCATCCTCTCACCATAAGGTCCTCCACCTGGGACCCAATCCTCTTGCCATGTGAAATGACATACACACATTCTCAGGATAAAGGCCACCCCCATCCTGTACTGTCTGAACTGCTCAGGGGCAGCAACAGCATGCTTTACTCATCCTCCCAGTACCTTTAGATCCTTACAAGCTGCAAGAGCTCAGTAAACTGAAAAGCAAATTAAATTCATTTTTACAAAAGTCATTTTTAGAAATAATGACTTGCAAGAGAGGAATAGAAAGAGATCATAAAAATGTCACATGGGTTTTGACAGAGAATGTACCAATGAGTGAAAACTACCCATTTTGGGTCCATTTTGACAAGAAAAACCTCCCACTCCACCGTTAGCAACTAAAGGAAAAGTCACAGCACTTGGTGTCTGGCTTTTAGATTAAAAAATAAATGAATTATTTGATAATTGATGTTCAAAAAAGAGTGATGGTTCCTATTTTCGTTTCCCACACTTGATAAGCGCTCTTCTCATCAGCTAACCCATCTTTCGCCACCATCTCCACCATGCTGGTTGTTTAGAGGAAACCGCAGCCTCACTAACTGCACACCACACTCCTCCAGTATTTGAACTGCAGGTTAAGTTTATAAGACGAATTTTAGATTTCCCGACTTTATTCTGTATCTTGAACACAGCAATGAGTAATTTGGGAGAATAAAGGAGAAACATTTGCAACTGTAACAGATCTTTTTTTCCCGTGTATCTGAAGAACCCAGAGATCCTATAAATAAAAAAGAATTTTAAAAGAAATATAGGAAATGCTAAAAAAAAATAGTAATTCAAATATGATGCCCAGTAAACATTGCATAGACACTGAAACAAATCTCAGAAGGACTGGAGAACAGGGACTTGGTAAGGAAGTGGAGGGATAACGTGTGATTTTTGCCAAGGACCCTTGCTGAGAACCACCGTGGGGATGCTTTTTGAACGAGGGTCCAGTTGCCCTAGAATGTTAGACCTTTAACTAACTGTGACCTTTCTCTTACAGATCTATAATCCAGTGTGTTCAGTAATAGCAATGTAAAGATTTTTTCCCCATCCATATGGTATTTTTAAATGAAATGTCACTAAAATAAGTTACCCAGAATAGCCCAGAAACGTGTGTGACTGTTAAAACTAGAACAGCCCCAACTCTAACTTCACACATAAACTCCTATCATTCCATTTTTCAATTTTTAAAAATTCAGACTAATTTGCATTTTAAAAGCACTCATTATTTCTTATCATTTAACACAAATTTGTCATGCTGGGAGAAAAACCTTAAATTAATTCATTTAAAATTACCCTGGGCTCAAAAAAATTAGAAATATTTAAGCCCTCTTTAAATTGGGTTCATAAATGTGGGCTCTTAGATTCACAGTGCTCTCAGCCTTCCTAACGCTATGACCTTTAATACGGTCTTAGGAAGGTTGAGCAGCACTGTGTTAGACAAAGCACTGTAAAGAACTGATGGGTTCTTGATAGGATGCCATTTTCTTCTGATGCAGCTCCATTCTTCAGGTTCCATTGCTGTAACTGGACCAGCTGCCTCCCTGGAGTTGGCTGTTATGTCACCATCCTTATGAACATGCTATTAATTTAGGACAGGCAAGCTATCTTCTTTCATTCTGGCTGCATCAGACACTTCTCTCATTTCCAAAGGTCTTCCGGGGTCTCTTCGGTAACTCTGCACATGCCCTCGGCTTCTGAAGGTATTCTGGATGGCTAGTATGAGACAGGAACATGTTATATATATATATATTGTTCTAAATATATGTTCCCATGGGCCCCAAAATGGCTGCTGCATTGGAAAAAGATCGGAGAATTCCCTTCCATCACAGAAGCAAAAGCAGAAATTACACAATAAGAAAGGAGTATTTTGTTGTTTGTTTGTCTTTTAGTGTTGGGTATCAAACTCCGGGCTTGCTCCTGTGTGGCAATCAGAAGCACAGACCTATGAAAGGAACCCTTAAGTATCAAGTAGGAGTTGTGGGTTGCAAAACCTATCACACTAGAGGCTTCCATTTTATTTTCATCATCCTTCAAATGTGTCCTTACGCACCACAGTCATAGTTTCCTGATATTCTTTTTAAATACTGACGGAACTCTCCATTCATCCCTCCTTGGCGTATTATTAGTTGGTGCTATGTTAAATTTATCTTTTGACCATTTTCTTCTCTTGCATATCAATGAGGAATGGAAAGGTTTGCCCGTGTCTGCCACTTGGCATTTTTCTCCAAGTGATTGTATTATGACTAAATCACTGCTTAGAATTGCCTTCAGCTATTAAAAAAAAAAAAAAAAAAAAAAAAAAAGCAGCGACAAAAAAAAAGCCAGAACAAACACGTCTGTACTGGGAAAGAAACCTAACTCTCCTTTATGTAATTGTTCCATCTCATCTTCTAAGAAACAAATATTTGGCATTAGTATAGACTTTCTCTGATGTTTATTACTGCATTAATATCATAAAAGTTGAAATATGCAATAAAATCTATTTCAATGGTACCTCTCCCAGTGTTGGGGCCTTGTTCTTGTTTTTCCATGATAAAACTTAAGACAAAACCTATCACACGTGCTTTGTGCCCTCAACAATGGCAAACAAGCAATCCTTCAGTAGTCCATCCCTCTGTACATGGCTAGTGACCTTATCTTGTCCTTGAGAAACATCCAGATGCTCTCTGTTCCACACCTCACTGCTCAAGGGATCTGGTCTAGCTTAGCTCTTCCTCTCGACCCTGGGTCTACCATTGCTCCTGACTTCAAATTTGGCCTCCTCACTTCCAAGCTTAACATCCACTTGGGATCTATAGTTACTAAGTCCTGTGAAGGCACAGTGATTTGATTCTAGTCATTTTCCTTTCTAAAGTATTTTATTGACTTTCTATGTCTTTCAAAACATAGGGTGAACATTTTAGCATAGTACTTAGGGTCCTTCGAGCCCTTGCCAGTGTTTATATGTTCAGTTCATCTCCCCTGCATCCTTGCATATACCTTCCAGGTTTGTTCTACTCAACTCTTGCTAAGCATATCATTTGGTTCTCCTTTGGTATCTTCTGCTCTTCAGTCCCTTCTTTCCTTCTTCCTGCCTTTTCCTTCCCAGTATATGCCCTATCTCCTCTTTCTCACCATGGAATCTATTTCTTATCCATAGCTCAAGAGATCTACCTTGCTGTTTTTAAGTGCCTCAGAGTGATTTCTTTTCTTTTATCACTCCCTTTTGCTGGACACCCAAATATGCTCCAATATTTGCAATGATTACCAAAAATTTATCAAGTATCAATGGCCTTTTGCCAAGTCTACCTGTATATAGTCATAAAGAGAAATTATAAAAAACAATGACATGTGATTTTGATAGACATGTCACTTGTTCTAGTCAAAGTGTACCAACTTACATTTCTGCTTTTCCCCCAGTTTAACTTTTGTACATATGGTGGTGAACACAGAATTTTCTTTAGTTGTAATCTGTATTACTCCTATTTTTCATTTCTAATATTACAGAATATTTGATATATACAAAAGGATATCTGTTATGTAGAAGTAGGTTTATAATAAGCTAATATTATAAAATGTGTATATCTGCCACCTAGCTTCAGAAAAGTCATCATTAATATTTGTTGGAGCTTCCACTAAACCAGCTTGAGAACAAATGGCCATTGTATTTGAGATGCCCAAGTATGTACATCTCCAGGGTCAGCAAGATGTTATGTGGGTCCTGAAGATACGTGCCTTAGGATGTTCCAGGTGGCTTTCCAGAGATCACCACTAACATTACAAGTCAAACACCAGGTGCAACCTGGAGGAGTGGACTTGGGTTCATAGAGTGATGGGCTGGGTGAAATGAAATGACAGCACAGGGAAGTATCAGGGAGGCTGCAGCATTACCTTTCCTGCTAAGAGAAGTTTTGGAAATGCAATAATGAGCCATGAGGAGAAGTCAAGGTTTTTGCTATTGTTTTTAAGAATAGACATAGATGAGGAAAGCACTGGGATATTTAGAAATTTTCATCTATTAATTCATCTGGCTAAGAAATAACTCTCTTAGTGACAAAGAGAGTAGTGCCCTCAGAAGGTGACCACACATTTTCAATTGCGGCTTATATGCCAGAGGCAAGAGGAACAGCTACTTCCTTACACTAGCCAGTGTGTTTAAAGACCTACTGACGTTTTTTAATTCATTTTGTTTGCTAGTGTGGACATTATGATTCATTTTAATCAAAGTCCATCAGTGTGTGGAAAAAGCACATGGATATAAAAATGTAGATGAAGAGGCAGGTTCTATATCTCCTAAAATATTTGCAAGTGACTTACCTGGTTTGTCTGATAAAAACAAAATTTCAGTATATTAAGACTATAAAGCATTTACACGTAGTCTTGTAGTGATGTTAATATTCCCACGATCATAGGCTCTGGCAGTCACTTTTTTGCTAGAAAGAAGTAGAACATTTTTACCATGGTGTATTTCTTATCTGCCTTTCTCTTGTGTCTGTTACTTTCAAATTCAAGGCTATCTCTCTCACACATTCCTGGATGGGAATACTGCCTTCTCCTCAAGTCACTTTTATTTTTATGGAAAGCTTAAATGAACATCCAGGATAAATGGAATTTCCATTGATACATTGCGAGGAAAGCTTCTCAAATCAGTTTCTACAGAGAAGCGGATGCTGTCACTCGATTTCCTGAACTGTCAACTAACTACAAAAGAGACTTGGATGTGTCAAAGCCTGAAGGACCTTCTGCGCATCTTTCTGACAACTTCCTTGAATTTGCGCTTCCACGGTCGGAATCCTTGTTCTCCTTCCAATGCGAACAACACCGTGTAGCTGCCTAAGGGGCCCCTTCTTGACTCTACATTCTCAACATTTTAGAAAGAATACCTGTTCTTTTGGAGGATCTCTTTAACTAATTATAGGCTCTTATTTATTAACTAAAGATATTTGAAATTACACACTCCTGTATCTTGCAATACAGAATATAGGGCTTCTTTATTTGATAACTATATATGATGAAAACTATTTCCCTGGAGCCACCAGACTAAATTTCCTAAAACATCTTTTGAATATTAATAAGCTTCTGAAAATCAGCTAAAGATGGGAAGGATTAGAAGGCTGAAATGTGAGGGAAAGGGAGAAACCAGTATGATCAGCACTGTGTGATCACAGCAGTGTGATCAGGGCTCCTGCTGCCTCCAAACACTTGACTCCACAGTGTCCTCTGTTCCAGTTTTGTTGCCTCTGAAGATGAAAACAAAGCTTGAAGCAGAGAACCCAGTGGGGCAAGGAGTTGAAGCAGAGTTTCTCCCTCATGGGAATGAGGGCAGCAAGAGAACATGAGGGAGTTTCTAGTGCTATGAAAAGAATTTATACTTGAAAAACAGGAAAATCCCAAACCAGTGGGGGGTTGGGGAAAAGAACTTCCAGACCCAAGACACTAGTGAGCTTCACACACAATACAATAAGTACACAATAAAGCAAAGCAAAGAAGCCAACACGTGGCTACCACACTGTAGTCAAACAGACGATAGTCAGAAAAGAAGGGAAGTGTGGAAAATGACTAAAGAAAACTGGTGGCACACATTCAGGGATGGCTATGTGATTAATGTTTGACTTCTCATCAAAGACACAAAGGCCAGAAGACAGTGCCTCGTTTTCAAAGATGCTAAAGGAGTTTTGTGACATCTATGCTAGATAGAGCTCAGTTGGGAGAGTGCTTGGGTCTGATCTCCCATACCTAATAAATTAGAGATGGTGGCAGAATCCTGGAATCCCCAACATGATAAAAGCAAGAGGATTGAGGTTGTGTTTGGCTAAACAGTGAGGGTGATGCCTGGGCTGTTGGAGGTGGCTCAGTGGGTGAAGCGACTTGGCACTAAACTTGATGTCTTGAGTTAAATTCCAGAGACTCCCTTCCTCTATGAAAGGGGAAAACCAGTTCCTTGGGAGTTGTCCTCTGACCTCCGCACACATGCCATGATGTGTTCACACACAATATATAATAAATAAATAAATATGATTTTAAAAGGAAAACATCTATCAGCATAGAATGATGTGAAACTGCTATTTAAAATGAGTATTAAGGGCTGGAGAGATGGCTCAGAGGTTAAGAGCACTTAACTGCTCCTCCAGAGGTCCTGAGTTCAATTTCCAGCAACCATATGGTGGCTCACTACCATCTATAACAAGATCTGATGCCCTCTTCTGGCCTGCAGGTGCACATGCAGGCAGAGCACTGTATACATAATAATAATAATAATAATAATAATAATAATAATAATAATAATAAATATGTTAAAAAATAAAAGGAGTATTAAGACATATAAAACTGAAAACTAGAAATAGTTTCCTCATGGTATATGTTATATAAGAAGTGGCAAAGGAAATTCTTTACCTGGTAGAAAATCATGAGGGATTGTAGTTTGAATTATAAGGAGAAATGAGAGACATTAGAAATGATTTATGGTCATGAGCAGGTGTCCAGCACTTTATGCCTTTTTGTTTTTATTTTCAGTTTTCACTTTTACCCAAGAAAGTGTTACCTTTTTTTCAATACAAAAATGTCATATGACTTTTTTTTTTCCTTTGAGACAGGGTTTCTCTGTGTAACCTTAGCTGTCCTGGACTTGCTTTGTAGATGGCCTCAAACTCAACAGTGATCCGCCTGCCTCTGTCTCCTGAGTGCTGGGATTAAAGGCGTGCGCCACCACTACTGTCTGTCATATGATTTTTAATATGGAACATACAGAACAAATATATATTATATTGCTATTCTTAATGAATTTAAAAATACACGATGGCTTAATATTTATTTCTATGTAATGTTTCCTATACAATTATAAAATATATGACAAATAACATAAAGAAGGGCAAAGATGAATGGAAGGGGGTAATTTATTATATTATTGCAAATTTATATATATATTACTTAAATGTAATACACTTATTTATGTGTTTGAACATACTGTCATATATATATATATATATATACATATACAAAAATCTATTTGTACTATTTTTAAATTATATGCATATGTTTGTGTCTATATGGGGAAATATGCCCATGTGTGCAGGTCCCCACAAAATTCAGAAAAGGATGTCAGAGCCTATGGGGCTGGGGTTAAAGGAAGGTGTAAGATGTTGGACTTGGATGCTGGGAACTAAACTCACTTGGGATCTTTGCCAGAGCTGTAGGTGCTCTTAAACACAGTTACCCCTCCAGCCCAACATTTATCTATTTTATTTGAAGTAACTCAATCTTAATAATAAGTAGGTTGAAATACTCATAAAACTATTCAATAAAATATGCAAGTATAGAGTAAAATTTAGTAGGAGATTTCCATGAATTTCTTAAAAGTATTTGAATAAGATAAAAATAAGGCAAGAAAAGAAAAAAGTATAACAAAACCCTCAACGAATCAGATGAGGAAAGAGTATGGAAATGACAGTCATATACCCAAACACATAAATAATTATACTAACTACAAATAGTATAATCACATAGCAGAAAATCTCACACTAGGTCTCAAAAGAAGCAAGACAGATTATGTAGAAAAAATTAGTTTGAATGCAGAGAAATAGATTAAGAATAGAAAAGACAAGGAGAGTTATAATAGTGTGCATCACGCTTTGTCAAAACTCCTAAGACCTATTTACTTCATACAAATACATTTAGTTGTATGTAAATATATTCAGTGCTTTGCTGTCAAAATAGCATGAGATGAGCTGATGTTTTAAAGAAGGAATAAAGGTCATATGATGATGACAACTTTTTAAAGCCAATAAGCTTGGTATAGTAGAATATGTGCATAGCCTTTTGGTATCCACTACCCACTAAGAAGCTATTTATTTATTTGCTACATGTGAAACCACACATGAGTACACATACATTTGTGCACACACACACACACACACACACACACACACACACACACAGTGTCCATTGGATTGAACAATATAACAGTTATGAAGATTTTGGCAAGAAACACCCTCAAAGAAATGTAAAGGCTTGCATGGAACTGAGGTCCCTAAGGGCCTGAATAGAAAACAAGAAATTTAAGTGAGAATTTTTGAGAAAAAGACTTACTATCTTAAATGGGATTAGTTAGCTATTGCCAAATAACAGTGCCCAAACCCAGGACTTTAGAACAGGCACTTAGCATTTCTAAGATGCTCGGAGTGAGCAGGTTTGTGGCTCTGAGCCATGCTGAACTCACACCTGCATCTCGGGATTGGCTGAGGACTGAGCATCTACAAGGACCCTACTCACATTTTTGAAAATTGATTTTCCATGGATTGAATTGAATGGGCCAAGCTTCTCTCATCATCCCTCACACTAATTCACGATGCAATGTCAGGCATCTGCAGCAGAGCAGAAGTCTGTGACATCTCCCAAGGCCTTGATATAGCATTATATCATACAGGAAGCCAACATCCACTGTAATGGGAAAGAGACTGACCTTTTAATAGGAGCTATAATTTTATTGCCGTTTATACCAATAGGTGCCAAGAATGAAGGCCATCTTTCACAATCAGGAAACAACAATTGGCTTTCTATTGCTTGAGAACGCTGTACATGTTTATAATGTGGTTGTGGGTGCTGTAGGCCCTGGGTGGGGCCCAGTGGATAGTGAAGGAGGCTTCCATAACACTCTATAGTAAGAGTGCCCAAGTTCAATGGCATACAAAAGGAGGATCCAAGTGAGCTGGTACAGCCTCAGAATGGGCCTGGAACAGAATGATGGCTGCTTCCCCCATCTGTATGGAAGTTTCCTCAGATGCTGGCAGGTCTGGCACCTCCCCACAGTGACAGTGGGGTGGTTGGCTGCAGAGTTCGTGTTGACTCCCAGTGGTCCAAAGGCTGTATACAAATGCGTGCTGCTGTGCAACGAAACAGATCTGCACTTGATGCTGGTCTCCAGAGTCTGTTTCCCGGGTGGCTTGGTGACTCCATCTCCCTCACGCACTCCTGGATCCACGTTCCCACAATGTTTTTTATCAAATCCACTCTTCATTACCTTTCTTGTGTTTTTTCCCCTATCTGCTGCCACCACTCTCCCCCCCCCCAGCCACAACCTCATGTGATTTTTAAAAGAAAATATACTCACAAAAAATACTCAGTGCTGCCTCTATGTAAATGTGAATTGTAGGACCATCTCTTACGCATGGGTAGCCTCTTGGGGCCCACATCACCAAAGAAAATTGACTCTTCTTCCTACAGCAGCCACCGACTGCCAATAGCTCCTTAGATAGGGCACTTCCTAAGCCCTTTCCACATGCATGCTGGGAATTTGGCTGGCTTATTACTGTACATGTCTTATGTGTGCAGTCACAGCTGCCGTGAGCTCATGTGTGTAACGGCCCAGTCATGTCTGGCAAATACTGCTTCACAGCACATGTCTACTGTCTCCGGCTTTTACATTCTTTCTGCCACCCCATTCATCTAAGGTCCCTGAGCCCCTAAGGAGTGTGATGTAGATGTCCCATTCAGAGCTGAACTCTCCAGAGTCCCTTTTCCTCCACACATTTGCTGGCTGTGGGTATCTGTATTAATTGCTAACTATGGCAAAAAGAGGCTTCTCTGATGAGAGTTGATAAACGCACTGGTCTGTGGGGATAAAGATATGAATTTGGGTGGCAGTTTATCACTGTGACCATTTGTTTTGTTCTTAATGGAATAGACTAATTCATATTCAAGTCATGTAAGACAGGGGTTTTGTATAAGATAGGTTGAAGACAGGAAGGGAGGATAGATCATTGAATGAATGAAGTTCCTATAAGCTATTCCACAGAAGGTGAGGGCTGAGCCAGCTTCCATTGGAGGTGGAAAGGAAGAAAGCAGAGAGGAGGGCAGAGCTGTGTGCTGACTTGTGGCAGGAAGTAGAATAAAGCTGTTGTGCAAGGGCTCTTTTTCAGTAAACAGGGGGAAATGAAAAGAATTTATCAAGAGTAGAAGGGCAAACGAGGCTCCTGTAGATCTACAAACATCAGGAAAAAGACCTAGTAAAGGAAACAGAAGTTCCCGTTGAGACCTGAGACAAGACACTCACGCTTCACCAGGTTGTAAAAGGCTCCCCAGGCACAGCCCATTGTTAAAAGGAGAGAGACATGAACAAGCCCGACTGCTACGTTCACCAAGGCTCCAACGTTGCTAGGCCAATGAACTGGACTGAAAGAGGGAGGGAGCAGAAAAATCAGAGACTGGTGTATCCAACAGGAAGCAGAGTAAGTATGGAAGGCAGGTATAGTGGTTCCTATGCTTGCTGTGAGGCATATTATATACAAATCAGGCTGCGGAAACAACAGAAGTCAAGTTTCTGGTCATTCCAGAGGCTATGTGAAAAAGTCAGTCTTTCCGCAAGCTTTAGTTCTTCTGAGGCTTCTCTCCTCGGCGTAACATGGTTTTCCCCAGTGTGCACTGTCTCTTCTTATTTGCATGCGTGTGCAGGTGCATAAGTGTGTGCAGAGCATGCAGAAGCCAGATGGTAACCTCAGGTGTCCTCTTGGCACGCTCTTCTCCCATTTTCTTCTATTTCTGTGACAGGGTCTTACAGAAAGCAAGAGGTCTCGCGGACTTCTGCTCTGCTGCAGATGCCTGACATTGCATCGTGAATTAGTGTGAGGGATGATGAGAGAAGCTTGGCCCGCTCAACTCAATCCATGGAAAATCAATTTTCCAAAATGCGACTAGGATCCTTGTAGATGCTCAGTCCTCAGCCAATCCCGAGATGCAGGAGTGAGTCCAGCATGGCTCAGAGCCACGAACCTGCTCCCTCTCAGCATCTTAGTAATGCTCGGGGCTTGTTTAAAGTTCTGAGTTTTGGGGCTGTTATATGGCAATAGCGAACTGAAGCACTCCTTGTTCCTTTTAAGCAACGAGGTCTTTTTCTCCTCAATTCTTACCCAGATTTTGGAAATCCCGTCTTTAAAATTGGTCTGTAAATTTGCCAAGTGGGCTAGGCTGGCAGGCAAGCCGGGGTCCTCAGTAGGCTATTTCCCCACCAGCATCTTTTAAAAAGTGGGTTCTTGAGATCCAACTGAGGTCTCCTCAGGCTTTCAAGGCGAGCACTTCACTGCCTGCTCTCTTTCTCCCCTTTGGCTTGATCTCCACGCCCCACCCCCCCCTCGCGCGCCACCCCCCCTCCCCCCCCCCCCGCCCCGCCCCACTCAGTCTTTATCTAACTTAACATCTTGATAAGCACCATTCTAACCAGCTACATTCTGAAGTCGTAAGGGTTCAGGACTTCAACATATGAAATTTGCAGAGACACGATTTCACTCCAAAACTGGTGAGAAATTGGGAAACAAAAGGATTCGGTAATTTGCATCTTCTATTAAGCCACAGAGCCAGTTTCATAGAAACAGATTAGAGGAAAATTGCAAGCCTGATACTTGTAAATAACGGTCTGCTGCCTAAACTAATTACTTCAGAGGCGCGGGGGCTCCTCTAATGGTGGCAAAGCCAGGCTGGAGAGAGAGTATAGTTGCAGAGGAAAGAACTCAGCAGCTCTAAGGCCAGCATTCTAGCAGGAGATCACCTCGCTCTGAGAATTACATGGCTGAAACAGGGCTGACCGCAGACGTGGATCGTGGAGACTGCAGCACTGTCAGTAGATCTGTGCCTTGAGGGACTGCAGTGAGCATGGCATTGCAGAGGCGGGTCTTTCCTACACAGAACTATAGAGAGGGGACATATAAGGTTGATGGGGTGACCGCCTCCTCTGCAAGGAGGTGGCTTTCGGTTGCTGTGATATAGAACTTGGGGGAAAGGCTCTAAGCTCAGATGTCTTGTCAGACCTTAGGGATTTCCAGGGATTTCAGGGAAAGGAGGCTTGGGAGATGGCGCCAGTTCCAGGAGGGATGGGGAAGCAGGCAAAAGGCCTCATGCTGTTCACTTTTCACTCTGTGTTGACTTCGTACTGCTCAGCATCAGAAATCAGTAACAAATTCCGAGGGATTGGGGAAATGAATACTCTTTCTCCAATTGTTAAACCATAGATTCTGAATTCTATAGGTTTGTCTATAGGTAAATTATGGTTACCTTGCTTTCTAAATTAAATACCGGAACACATTAGGTTAAAAAAAAAAAAAAGAGTTACAGAAAGAATGGAAAGGCCTTTTCTACAAAGGTGGAATTTGTTCTGATTACCACTACTCATAATACACTAAGGGCATATTATATGCCAGATCTTACCCTCGACTTGTGTCGGCTTTTGATCTTATGAACAATGTAACTTTTAAATTAACTTTAAATTAACAGATAGAAAATACTATGCATTTTGTATCTGTTTCAGTTATGTATATGTTGGAAACCCTGTTCTACTGATTGCCCCCATGAATTCTTTTTATAGTGTCATTAAAGCCTTAATCCTTTTTTATTAGTAACATCTTAATTGGTGTATATTCATTGCACTGAGTTTCATGGGGACATTTTCTAATATATATTTGATTTTATGTGTCTACATAAAATTTAGAACAGGGCTGTAGAAATGGCTCAGTGAGCAAGAGTACTTGCTGAATAAGCATAGAATGTGAGTTTGAGCCCCAGTACTAAGACACCCCCCCAAATAAAGTACATGTAGCCAGCATTTGGGGGTGGAGACAGGAGGATTAGTGGAACTTACTGGCCAGTCTTCCTAGATGGAACAAACAAAACATGGGAAACTTCGGGTTCAGTGAGAGAGACACTGACTCAGGTAAATGAGGTAGAGAGTGATAGAGCAGAATACACAATGTTCTCCAGCGTCCATTCACAGGAGCACACAGTTACCTGTGCACACACATACATGTAACACACATGACCTAGGATCCACAAGTGAGCAAGCATGCTGTTTGTCTTTTTGAGACTAATGTAATTCCCTAGTGTTGTTAGCTTCACTTGTATCCATTTTTCAAATATCCTGACTTCATTCTATTTTATGGCTGAAAACTTTGGCTGTGTATGTTTGTGTGTTCATCTTTTCATCATCTGTTCCTCTCTTTAGTTGGTTCCATGCTCAGCTAGTGTCAACAGTACTGTAAACATTGCTGGCCAGCATACCTGTGGTATGTCGATTAGGAGGCCTTCAGCTAGATGCTCAGTACTAAAACAGCTGAGTGACATGGTAGACGTATTTTCAGGCTTCTGAGAAAATTCTATGCTGGGCTCCATAGTGGGTAGGTCAGTTTATTTTGCCACCAGCAGTGTGTAGGAGTTCTCTTTTCTTTGCATTTTTACAAGTATTTTTCTTATTTGTTGTCTTTTTTCTTTTATCGAAAATACAGTCTTTTCTCATAAAATAAATTCTGATAGAGTTTCCCCTCGGTCTACACCTCCCAGTTCCTCCCCTTCCTCCCCTCCCCTCCCCCTCCAGATCCACTTCCTTTCTGTCTCTCAGTGGAAAAGAACAGGCTTCTAAGAGATTAAAAACCAGACATGATGATTTAAAATATTATAAGATAAAGAAAAAAACAAAAACATCACATCGAGGCTGGATAAGGCAACTCAACAGAAAGAAAAGAGTCCTAAGAACAGACACAGGAATCAGAAACCTACTTGTTCTCATAGCCAAGATTCCCATAAACATTCTAAGCTAGAAGCTATAGTATATATGCAGAGGACCTGGGGCAGACCCATGTAGACCCGTGCTTGCTGCTTCACTCTCCGTAAATGCATATGTGCCTTACTAAGCTGATTCAGAGGGCTTTGTTCTCTTGGTGTCCTTCATTGCTCTGGGTCTTACACTCTTTCTATCTCCTCTTCCACAGGGTTCCCTGAGCTCTGAGGGGAGGGATTTGATGGAAACATCCAATTTAGACTCTCCAGGAAATGTCTGGCTGTGGGTCTCTGCATCCATTCCTATCTGCTGCAAGAAGAAAGTTCTCTGATAATGGCTTAGTAAGGTACCAATCTATGAATAAAGCAGACTATCATTAGGAGTTATTTTATTGACACTTATTTTTTTTTTTTTATACCAGTGGTGTTTGGTTTTTACTTAGGTGGTTTTAGTCACCAAAGAAGTGTTGGACATGGGTTCCATTTTGTAGAGTGGACCTTAAGTCAAGTCAAGTTAGACATTAGTTGGCCACTACCACAAATTCTTTGCCATCATTTCTCTAGCATATCTTGCAGGCAGGACAGATTATAGATCAAAGTTTTGTAGCTGGGCTGGTGTTTACATTTCTCTTTGATATCCTTCCCACACCAAAGCATTAGTACATAGAAGTGAAAGCTCATGTAGGTACCAGATGGACTTTCCATATTCAATGAGTTGTGTGGGTATTGTTCTTGGCAATGGGGCCCCACCGTCAGTGTGCAGAGAGCAGCCTTTTGTCTTAGCAACAGCCTAAGTTGTTTGAGGGATCTTCATGTGATCCCTTTGGCCAACAACCCACTTGAATGTGACCCAGTCCTACTCCTGGAATCCTCTTTAGTAACAAGAGATAGTTGAGAGTTAAGATCTCACTAATAGCAATTTCATATATTTTAGGATAGATATAGAGAGTGGACAACCTTGTCTTGTTCCTGATTTTAGTGGAAATGTTTTGAGTTTCTTTCCATTTAGTTTGATTTTGGCTGAAACCTTGCTGTAATTTGCCTTTATTATGTTTAAAGTTAAAGTTATTTTATCCTTAGTCTCTTCAAGACTTTTATCATGAAGGGTGTTGGATTTTGTCTTAGGCCTTTTCAGCATCTAATGAGATGAATGTGTGTGTGTGTGTGTGTGTGTGTGTGTGTGTGTGTGTGTGTGTTTCAGTTTGTTTACATGATGAATTACATTTACTGGGTTTTGTATATTAAACTATCCCTGCATCTCTGGGACGAAGCCTACTTGATCATAGTGCATGATTTTTTTTTTCATATATTCTTAGATTCAATTTGTGAGTATGTTATTGACTATTTTTGCATTTAAGTTCATAAGAGAAATCTGCTTGTAATTATCTTTCTTTTCTCCAGTGGTTTGGGTATTCGGGTAAACTAGCCTCATAGAATGAATTTGACGGTGTTTCTTCTGTTTCTCTTTTGTGGAATATTTGAAGATTGTTGGTGTTAACTTTTCTTTATTGTCTGATAGAATTCTTCTCTAAAACCATCTGGCCCTGTGCTTTCTTCTCTCTCTCTCTCTCTCTCTCTCTCTCTCTCTCTCTCTCTCTCTCTCTCTCTCTCTCCCCTCAATATTTATTTATTTAATGTATATGAGTGCTCTATCTGCTTGTACACCTGCATGCCAGAAGAGGGCATTAGATCACATTACATATGGTTATGAACCACCATGTAGTTGCCGGGAATTGAACTCAGGACCTCTGGAAGAGCAGACAGTTCTCTTAACCACTGAGCCATCTCTCTAGCCCTCTTTCTTTCTTTCTTTCTTTTTGGGAGGGGGGAGCAGTCTTAATGACTGATTCTATTTTACTAGGGGTTGTAGATCTATTTAAATAATCTGATCTTGATTTAACTTTAGTATCTATGGAGAAAATTGTCCATTTCTTTTAGATTTTCCAATTGGTGGACTGCAGGGTTTTTGTTTGTTTTTCAAGACAGGATTTCTCTGTGTAGCCTTGGCCAGTCCTGAACTTCTTTTGTAGACCAGGCTGGCCTGAAACTCACAGTGATCCACTTTCCTCTGCTTCCCTAATCCCAGCGGATTACAGCCATGCACCATCGCACCTGGATGAGTACAGGTTTTTAAAGCATGTCATTGTGATGCTCTGGATTTCCATAGTGTCTGTTGTTATGTGGCCCTTTTCATTTCTGATTCTGTTAAGTCGGATATTCTCTCTCTGCCTTTTAGTTAGTTTGGGTAAAGGTTTGTCTATCTTGTTGATTTTGTCAAAGAACCAACTTTTTGCTCTGTGGATTCTTTGTATTGCTCTCTTTGTTTCTGTTTTACTTCCGCTCCCAGTTTATTTCTTGCCATCTATTCCTCTTGGGTGGTCTTCCTTTTTGTTCTGAAGCTTTCAGGTGTGCTGTTAAGTTGCTAATATGAGATCTCTCCTTTTTTTTTTTTCATCAGTTTGATTATACTGTATGTTCATTTTCATTGAATTCTAGAGAGTAATTTCTTTCTTAGTTCTGTCTTTATTCATTTTTAATTCGGTATATAGTTGTTCAGTTTATATGAGTTTGTAAGCTTTCTGTTGTTTCTTATATCCAGCTATAATACCTGATGGTCTGATGGCACGGAGGGAGTTATTTCAATTGTGTCTGTTGAGAGTTGTTTTGTCCAAGAATGTGGATAATTTTGAAGAAAGTTTTCGAGGTGCAGAGAAGAAGGAATGTATGTTTGGGTGTGTTTGGGTGAAACATTCTATAAATATCTGTAAGGTCCATATGCTTTATAAATCTATTAGCTCTGGTATATCTCTGTTTTTTTCTGGATGGCCTGTAAACTACTGAGAATAGAGTATCGAAGTCTCCCACTATTAGAATGTGAGAGAATGAATGATTTAAGCTGTAATAGTGTTCCTTTTTATAAACTTGGGTAACCTGTGTTTCAGGGATAGATGTTAAGAATTGAAATGTCATCCTGATGGATATTTCCTTTGATAAGTATGTAATGTTCTTCCCTGTTTCTTTCTTTTTAAAAAATATTTATTTCTTTATTGTTATGTATACAGTGTATACAGTGTACAGTTATGTATGCAGGCCAAAAGAGGGCATCAGATCACATTATAGATGGTTGTGAGCGACCATGTGGTTGCTGGAAATTGAACTCAGGACCTCTGGAAGAGCAGTCAGTACTCTCAACCTCCGAGCCATCTCTCCAGCCCCTTTCCTGTTTCTTTTCATTAGTTTTATTTTGAAGTCTATTTGTTAAATGTAAAAATGCCTATACCAGCTTGCATCTTAGGTCCATTTGTTTGGTATCTCGTTTTTCAACACTTTACTTTGAGGCCATGTCTGTCGTTGACACTGAGGTCTGTTTCTAGGGTGCAGCTGAAGAGTGGGTCCCGTTTTCATGTCCATTATATTAGTTTGTGTCTTTTTATTGGGGTAATTGAAAATCTACATTAAAACTGAATACAGTGGCACCCATCCTGGCCTGGCAGGTAGGTGACTTATCAGCTTGACGCCCCATCTGGTACCCCAGGTCACCTCTGCTTCAGACAAGCATCAGCTCACACAGCCTGATGCTGCCAGATGTTTGCATCAACTCATTAAATCTTTCTGCTCCAATTTAGAGCTTGAAACATCCTTCTGATTATGATTCCCACAACATTTTTCTAGGAAGGGGTGTATCTGACTGTGTATTTTTTTTTTTATTTGCCTACTAAATGATAGGAGAGGGTGAAAATTTTCATGTCAGTAATTCTTTTAAAGACTTGGGCTGCATGTAATTTCTCTGAAGGCCTGAGAGAACAGAGCATAGGAGAGTAGTGCAATATTTGCCTCAGAGTCACACTCCAAACTGGTTAATATGCAGAAGTTATCTAAATAGGAAAAAAAAATCATTTAATTTCAGAATAAAAAATGTGTGAAAGCCATCTTAAAAAGGAGGAGGGTAGGTCTGACACCAACCATTTTTCTTCCACTCTGAGGCTGTTTTGCGGCTTTATTAAGTGGTATGCACCTCAGGCTTTGGTTTTTAATAAGCCCATCTTCTCAGAGATTCTCACTCTGAAACATTCTAGGATCCAATGGTGCTTGGAAATTTTAGCATATGAGAAGAATAATTGAGAAATGAAGGTCTATTTACTTTCCCCAATACTTGAAAAGCTAATTATTGATATGTCTTGTACCATCTAAAACTCAGAACCTTTCATATTTTTGGGTGGAATGAGGAATTTCTCAACCTTTGTATCTTGTTAAAGAAATGAATGGGGCATTGGGAGTTGTGGCGCACGCCTTTAATCCCAGCACTTGGGATGTAGAGGCTGGTGGATCACCGTGAGTTTGAGGCCAGCCTGGTCTACAAAGAGAGTTCAGAACAGCTAAAATAACACAGAGAAACCCTGGCTCAAACAAAACAAAACAAAACAAAACAAAAACAAACAAACAAACAAAACCCAAAACTAAAACAAACAAACAAGAATGGAGCTTGTTCCTGGGAGCCAAGAAAACTAAGGAAAAGTGGTTGGAGTGTGTTGGGTTGGCACAGAGACAGACATTCTTGGATTCAGCTGGGCAGGATGGTGATCGCTTTCTTTTTTCCCTGGACAGAGTCTATGACTCAAAGCCAGAAAGCAAGAGGCTCTGAGATCTAGATCTAAGGATCACTGAAAGTCCTCGGTGTCATCCAAGACCCTCTATCCCTTTCTCTTGTCCCCAGCTCTTTTCCATTCCTCCTGTGAGAGCAAGGAGGAGAAGGAAGGCCAACAGGAACCCCTGTCAAAATCCCCAAATTCCAGGAGGCCTATTTGTGTACTTTGCAGTTCCTAGAATTCACTTCCTGTTGTTGTTGGTCCACCAGCAGCTCCTGTGGTGAGCAGCCTTAATTAAAACTCTGGGCTTAGTCAGGCGTAGTCATGCACACCTTTAATTGCAGCACTCACTGGGGAGGCAGAGGCAGGTGGATCACTGTGAGTTCGAGGCCAGCCTGGTCTATAAAGTAAGTCTAGGACAGTCAAGGCTACACAGAGAAACCCTGTCTCAAAAAACAAAACAAAACAAAACAAAAACAAAACAAAAAAACCAACCAAACAAACAAACAAAAACAACAACAAAAAAACCAACAAAAACTCTGGGCTTGCTGCACAGCTCTCTGAGATATATAATCCAATCTCTTTGCTGGCACAAGAAAGGAGATTTTTTCTTAGTCTCAGTGATCCTCGCTCATAGCCTTGTCTGCACATGCCCAGATACAGCTCCAGCCACAGCCGATGTAACAATACATTCTTCTTTAAAATTTGGGACCTGGTGAACATTAAATTGAAAGACAAGTGTGCAGTTGCAAGGTAGACGCAAAGAACAACTTCATGGCGATAATTTTATCTTTTTTACAGACTGAATTTATTCAGCTGATTGTGGGGGGGGGATGGGATAGTGGGTTTAGAAACTTGTCTAAGAACCCTCAGACTCAGCTCAAGGTCACTAGATTTCTAACCAATGTGCACTGCGAATATGTAGTGGGCAGGCCTTGGAGGGGTGGGATGCACTTAAACCCCCTGTGCTAGCTTCCTCATTACACTTTACCTCCGCTGTTGTTTTCTGAAACTCAGGGCAGCAGCGGCTAATGTGGCAATAGTCTGTATGGACACTTCTCTCACACTGAAGGGCCTTTGAGTTTGAAAACTGCCTTTCCCTCTGTGTCTCCTGAGCAGGAGCATGTAGTAACTATGGGGAAATGAACAAAGCCTGAAGCAGGATTCAGGGGGAGGAGGCAGAGTAAGACCAGAAAAAAAAAAATGTTCCTCCGAAAAATAGAAAAATCGTCAGCACACACACTATTTGTTATCTGAGGAATGTTGAAAATGCCAAATAAAGCCAGAGAGTGCAGGAGACAACCAGGAAGGTCAAAAGTTCTCTGTTTTTATCATGTGACATGGCTAATGCTTTGTGTCAATCTGAGTAGGCTCCAGTGTCCAGATGTTCTGGGCCCAAATCAGTCCAGCTGTTGTTTGTGGGAACAGATGCGATTAATATTTAAATGAGTAGACCTTGGGTCAAACAGATTACCTTTTGTGATGTGAGTGGGATTCATCCAAAGGACTGCTGGCTGGAATAAAAATAATTGAATCTCCTCGAATGCCTTCAAAGCCATAGCTAGCCAGCTCTTCTCTGGGTCCCCAGCTCTCCAGATGTATGGTTTTCCAGTTTTATACTGTATAAACTGGTTCTTTAAGAATCAATACCCCCTCCCCACTTTTCCTCTTCCTCTTCCTGTAACACAATATCTACCAGAGCGTGTGTGTGTGTGTGTGTGTGTGTGTGTGTGTGTGTGTGTGTGTGTG
>OU015744.1:109626967-109645875 GCA_907169655.1 Acomys percivali
CCATGTGTACTACAGTGTCCCTTGTGTACTACAGTGTCCCATGTGTAGTACAGTGTCCCATGTGTTTTACAGTGTCCCATGTGTACTACAGTGTCCCATGTATTTTACAGTGTCCCATGTGTACTACAATGTCCCATGTGTACTACAGTGTCTCATGTGTACTTGTGTCCCAGTGAGTTTGTATGAGTTGAGTAGATGAGTGAAAAAATTCTCTTGGGAGGTCAGTGGTAAGTTGGGAAAGGCAGAGGGCCTAGAGTCCTATGTTTCACTGAGGTGACTCAGAAATGCTTCTTCCTCATTCTCCAGCCCCTGGGTCACCCACCCAGCTCCTCATTTCTATGGTCTCTAAGGCCTTTAGAGATAGCCAAGTAGGAAAGGCAACTGTTTATAGTGGATTTCAAGCACAGATGAAACAGCTTCCAAGGTTTTTTGACAAGTAGAAGCTTTCCTCCACCCATCCTCAGTTCTCAGCTGCAGCTCCTGCCACAAGAGACAAAGCAATAAGAAAAGAGTGCAAAGCTTCTTTAACATACCTTCTACTTGACATGGGAATGCTCATCAGAAAATGAACACCCCACTCCCCAAGCCAAGACAAACCCGGATATAATTTATGTAGTTTGGGTATCCCTTGTCTAACATGCTTGGCATTAGATTTAGATTTTACATTATTCTTCTGGTTGTATAGTATATAAATGTAATAAATCTAAATATGACATTAATTTATGTTTAGTATATGCCTTATACACATAGTCTGAAAGTAATTTAAAACATTTAAAAGAATTTTGTACATCAAATAAGGTTTTAGGGTGTGACATTTTCTACTATGATAGCATGTTAGTGTCCAAAATGTCTCAGATTTAGATGCAGTTCAGATTTCAGATCTTTGTGTTAGGCCTATTCTCCCTATAGAGAACTTGGTGAGGAATGGACAGGGAAGGTGGACAGGAATGCTTACTGGGATGCTTTTTGGCATTTCTTTATATATATATATATATATATATATATATATATATATATATATATATGATGAGTAGGTGTGTGTGGAGGGGAAAAGCGCTTTACAATGTATGAGTACTTATGAGAAGGGTCTAAAGGAACCTGGAAGCGATGGGCTTTGATATGTAGCCACAGGTATAAGCAGATGGAGCTATAAGTCCCTTCTGCCAGAGGTGGGAGACTATGACACCTTTTGGCAAATGAGAACCTGTTTCACAAGTTCCTGAAGAATGTTAGCTTTCATTTAAGCACCAGAATCCCCCTATAGTTCATGTTTATCTGAGTCTAGATTCAAGTTTGGACGAGTCAGTGGGCCTTCCATTTTAAGGGAGGATGGCATCCCCTTTGGACAAACCTAAGGGCTGATCTTCTTGCTTCTGCTGTTTCCTTAATTCCAAGTTGCCATATTTTGGGGACTGTGTCCTGACCTCTGTGAGTTCTTTAACTTGAAAGGTTTGGGGAGTCCTCTGTGACTTTAAAATACCTGTTGTATCTGTGTACTACTTTATTTAAAGGTATTGCACAGTCATTCCTGTGAGTCAAGATGTTGCTTCCTGGGATCTCCTTCCTCAATTGTAAGCAGCTATGGATGAAGAGCTGCACAAAGTTGTCACTGGCTTCCACCAACTGCACAGTGCAGGTCTTTGAGCTTCCTAGTTCTAGAATCTCCATAATCTTGCTTAGAACTGAAGCCTAACCAGGCAGCTCTCCTGGTATAGGCATGGGAAGTCCCCAGAGGAGGCTGGGAAATGGCCATGTGGCTAAAAAGCTCATGGCCAAGAATGAGGACCTTAGTTTGAAGCCTCTGAAGTCAGTAAAATGCAACTGTAATTAATCCTGGTGCTCTTACAGTGAGACTTGAGAGAGACAGGAAAATCCCTGCAAGCGTGTGGGCCAGCTAGCCTAAGGTACACAGGACAGAACAGAAAAGAGGAGATCATGTCTCAAGGAAGGTGGATAGCAAGGACTGACCAAGGAGTGCCATCAGGAGTCACCTGTTGATCTGAGCATCATGGCACATGTGGGTCTGTGTATGTGTGTGTGTGTGAAGAACAGGGCCAACACTGGTGCTATTGCCCAGCTTTAGGGGTGCAGTCACATCTTCCCTCTCTTAGAAATATGTTTCTCCTCAAATATAGGTGCAGTAGGTACGCCTCAGATACCAGCCCTAGACCTGTTTAACCTGCTTCTCAGGGGTGGGTGGAGGTAAAGGCTAATCCTTGTCTTGAGTTAGGAAAAACAAACATTGATTGGACTAAGCAGCTGTTTCCTGGACTGAGGCTGCTTCCCCCTCTGCCTCTCATTACTTTGGGAGAGTTCCAATGAGACAGCCACGTGGGTCAGGATGGACAAAGCATGTGAAGTCAGCTTTACGTGTGACTTGTGATGTAGGTCTTGAGTGCTACCGTCCTTGAGAATTAACATCTTTTCTTCTCTTATTCTTAGACTTTTCATTTTGACTTTCCTCATTCTAGCCCTCCTGCTAACCTTGTTGAACTGAAACAGTCTTGAGGCCAGGTTCCACCAAAGTAGACCTGCATGATCCCCTCTGTTCTCTGGAGCTACTGGGGTCCCAGCATCTCCAGTAGTTATTACTAGAGCTTTCTGTGAACTGCACTAAGACAAAGCACCCAGGCCTTTGGGCCTATTTTTCTAGGCCTTTAAATGTGTCAAGCCTCCAATTACAATGGAAGTTTTTGTTCTTGTGTTTTCTTGTTTTACCAGGCAGCCATTAAAATGTACAAAATTTTCTGTTTTAGTATATCAAGGGTTTGTTTGTTTGTTTGTTTTTGTCTTGTCTTGTTTTTCGAGACAGGGTTTCTCTGTGTAATCCTGGCTATACTGGAACTCAGGCTGGTGTTGAACTCACAGAAATCCAGCTGCCTCTGCCTCTTGATTGCTGGGATTAAAGGCATGCAGCACCATGCCCTAGTATGTCAAGTTTTTAAAGAGTATTTTTATTGTAGCTTGTAGTTTTTTGTTTTTGTTTTTTTTCACCACGGCCTTGATCTAACCTGGACCTGGTGATACATTCTGTTCACATTTACTTCAAGCTGCATAAGCAGAGGAGTTTGCTGATAATGAAGAAAAATAAGAACTCTGAAGAAAACCAATGTATAGTTATGATGGAAGATAGAGGTAGTGTCTTCTAAGGCACACTTTACAGACAAAGCAGACACTGAAGAATTCTCAGGCAACTTGATCAAAGGCACATTAGAACAAGCCAAGCTAGGATGGCTCTGGGACCAGGGCCAGCTACTTTGTCCTGTCTCATTCCCACTGTGTGCGAAGATACGGAGTGCTTTCACAGCGAGAACTGTGGTCAAGGAATGTATAGTTAATATGTCGTCTAGGATCACATACAGCTACTGTGCATCAAAAGCTAAGTGCACTCCAGTATTTTACAAAAATTGGGAGTTTTACTGGGCTCCCTCTAACATCCCAACACACTTTCTGTTGTCCAACTGGTGTCAGGATGGATTTTTAACCAGATCTTACAAGTTTTGGGTCAGAAAGAAAGAAAAGAGCTCAGGGAAGTGGGTGCTTTAGATCAGCGGAATTAGTCTCTTAAAGACTTTTCCGGAATTCTGCATCCTGTGCCTTTTGTTTTCATCCCCAGAGTGCGGGGAGCGTTAGGGAGGGCTCTGTGTCACATGATCAATTCTAGTTCACAGGTGGCAGAGCTATGTCTTGTATTAGATGAGGTTCTTTAAGGAAGCAGCAGCAGTATTCAGTGGGCAGCATGCAGTCTGCAGAAACTGTGCGCTGCTGGCTCTAGGTGCACGAGGATACACTTGGTCCATCAGATGGGAAGAAACACGGGGAACAGCCTAAGGTAACAGGTAGTAAACCCTTCAGCAGTATTTGGAAAGCAGATAAGCACTGCCCCCCCCCCTTCATGTGTATTTAATTTTTCCTTGTTTCCTGGGAAGTCATCTCCTGGCTTTCTCCTTTGAGAGATTCATCATTTCTTTCAGTCTCCTTGGCTACATCTTCTTTCTCTCCTGACCTCGGACACCAGATAGCCTATGAGTCAGTCCCAGACAGCTCTCTATTTTCTCTTCCTCTCTGGATGTTTCATTTCATGACTTCATTTATTCTCTATGTAATTTTTTTTTACCAGTTTTTATCACTTGCCTTTCCTCTACCCTTAGTTATCTGTCTGCTCCAAAACATATCCAAGTTTAGAAGGCTCCTCGATTTAATGTGCTTAAAAAAATCAACCTTTATTATTTAGTCCCTTTCTTAGCCCCTCTTGTACGTCTATAACAGAATACCACATATGGGTAATTTGTAAAGAGAAGAAATGTAGTTCTCACCTTTTGGATCCTGGAAAATCTTATATTGAGGCAGGAGTCTAATGAGGAGTTTCCTGCTGCATCATAATATGGAAGAGAGCATTGCGCATGTGCTTGTGTATGTTTGTGTGTATGTGTGTGTGTGTGTGTGTGTGTGTGTGTGTGTGTGTGTGTGTGTGAGAGAGAGAGAGAGAGAGAGAGAGAGAGAGAGAGAGAGAGAGACAGAAACAGAGACAGAGACAGAGAGAGAGAATATAAAACTCACTTTTATAAAACAATAAATGAACCCACTTCCACTACAAAACATTAATTACCAACACATTGATTGCCTCTGAAGAATCCTAACTATTTCCAACACATAAATTTAGAAGAACATAATCAAATCAAAACAACCCTCAAAGTTGATGTCCCCCGTCTCCCTTAGTATGGTGTCTCCATGAATAGGCTACTTTTCAAGCTTTTGCCCAAAGGCCCAGCCTACACTAAATTCTTCTGGCTCACTCTCAACCAGTGTGAGACCTTCACAGCATATCAAGATTTCACCACCTTTCACCAAGTCCAGAACTGTGTTCTTGGCCAGTCCCTAGCATTTCACAAAGCTAGAACTCACAATGGATCTTTTTGTATCCATTCTTGCTCTTCCTTATACTGTCACACTCAGGCCATGCCTTCTGCAGTTTTTGCTACTCAACTCTATAGTCTTCTAGAACATTCTTCTCATAGTCAGCTCTTCATGTTCCAGCTAGCATGAGCCCTTTAAAGCAGAAATCAGGCAGCTTTTGTGTGTAGCTCCCATAGGTCGCTATGAAAGTGGACATACTTTAAGATGGGACCATGGAGGGTACTAGGCTAGGCACACCTGCCTTATCAGACTACATGAGTGAGTTACTGGCCTCAGCTAGACCAAAAATTTTGACAGATCTTTGGAGAATTTAGGCTGAGGCAAGGCTCACCAGTGCCACTCCCTCCTGTCTGGGGAGTAGGGGTGGTGTGCTGCTCTTACAATAACCCCTTTGTTGATCAATTTTTTTTCCTCACTCAAGTCTGTCTCCTAGGAAAAGATGCCTCAAGACATTGGCTTTGCACCCACAGAGGGCAGCTTGTACCCCAATTGAACAGCTGGACTAAAGTGAAAATTGAACTCATTCTTTCTGTTTAATGTGCCCTGTCTATTCCTTGTTAACTGTGGTGTTATTAGCCTGCTCTTTAAGCGTGGAAAGAAAAGGAAAGGTGGTGTTTCATGAAACTATACTTTGATCTTATTTGAGAGATACAGGATAGCTTCTTGACAGTTGGCAAATGGCTTGTAGGGTACCCACTGTCCTCAGCAACCGTGTCTCTCCTCTTTCTCTTGTTCATATTCTTTAATCCACATCCTGCTGTTTGCTCATCCTCAAACACACTGACCAGAGTCTCCCGCAAAGCCTTTGCCCTGGCTGTTCCCTGTCCTTGGCATGCTTCGCTCATTGTCTTCACTGGTTCTCTGTTCCGACAATGTTCTTTCTTTGGAATGGTCTTCCCAGCTAATGTGATTACTCTTTTACTCACTCCCTTAGTCTGCATGATTTTATTTTCATAGTTACTATTATCTGCCATCATGGCATACATTGATTAATATCTTTTTATGTCAGTCTTTCTCCATGAGCATGTCTGTTCCAAAAAGGCAAGAATTTAGGCATTTTTCAGAAGTTTGCCCTTAATACCTGTGGTGGTCTATCTTCATTACTAATTTGACAAGATTTAGAATTGCTCATGGAAACAGACCTCTGACCTTGTCTATAAGGATGTTTCTGGGTAGGATTAGCTGAAGAGAAAGACGCCTCCTCAATGTGGGTGGCCCCATTCAATGGAGTGGACTTTGAAGAAATTAAAAGTGAGCCGGGCACTAGCATTCATTTCCCTGCCACTGTGACTACAATGTGACAGGCCACCACACACTCCTGCCACCATGCCTTCCCCAGGATGATGGACTGTGTCCTCAAACTGAGCCAAAATAAACTCCGCCTGCCTTCTTTCATCAGACACTTTGTCAAAGCAACCAGAAAAGTAACTACTTCAGTGTGTGGTGCAAAGCAGATATGCAACCCAAAGTTTTCAGATGAACTGGCGAGTTCATAACAGAGGGGAGAAAAAGAACATTTTAAGAGGTTAGTCTTTTTTAACATAATATTTTTATTGATTATTTGAGCTACACCTCAGCATTCTATCACAGTTTTTGAGAGATCTCTTTGATGACTTCCTGTATCGGCTTTTAATTTGGGTGGGGATAAGGATTGTCACAGACAGAAGCTTTCCATGTCACTCTTGTTCAGCCATGCATCTGCAGTCATCAGTACCACTGCAAAAGCAGCTTCCCTTGCTTTTACAATCAGCAGGAACACAGATCATGGACTTCCATTTAGTTTCTGGTGACCATAGCCATGGGCCTCAGCATGGTCCCTGGTGGCAGTACAGACAATAGACATTGACATGGACCTCTGCTGCGGCATGGGCCATGGTTACCCTCATGGACCTCAGTGGCAGAACAGGCCACAGACATCAACAGAGATCCTTGTGGCAGCATAGCCCATGGATATCAACATTGCTTCAGGCAGCAGCACAGACCATGGACATCTGTCTGGCCTTTGGTGGGACCATCAGCCCTGGCTGTAGCAGGACCACAACCCCACCATGGCCTCAGATGTAGCACAGGCCCCTCACATCAACATGTTCCAGCAGTTGTATGGCCCATGGACATCAACATTGGTTCAGGCAGGAGTACAGACCATGGCATCCTCATGGCATTGGGTAGTAACATAGGCTTTTGATGTTTTTAAAGGAAGTTTACTTCTAAATGTTGTATTTCATTCCAAGAGCTAGGTAAAATCAAGGTGGCGATATCCTTATAGAAATCCTCTGAGGAAACATATAATGTACCTATTCTATGAGTGCTAATTGCTTCCACCTTAAGAGACACTGCCAAGTCTCAACAATATCATCCCATCCAGAAGATGATGACAGCTTTGAAGAATAGACTCTAAAGGCATTGCTTAGTTTTCAAAGTGAAATTGAAGAGATAATCCATGTTTAAACTGAATAAATGTTAAGACTGCATTGTGGTGTCCAGAGGCTGCAGCTGAAGTTAAACTTTAGAAAGCACCTGGACCAGTAGCATCATCCTGACCCTTGCAAATGGGACACGGACGGTACACGATCTGTTCTACCCACTGCCTGAGTATTTGAAAGAATGATGGAAAGAAGGATGCATACATTGGTCAAGGATCAGTGCACCAGTGTGGCAAGGGAAGAAGGAAGAGCAATTATCCAGGTGGCAGTGGTCCAAGAAAACCTTTAAAGGCCAATGATCTGTGACAACAGATTGGATATTGATGACAGGGATGGAGTCCCAAGAGCCACGATACCTGACATGTTTTTAAAGACTTCTCCAGATTTCTCAGGTACAAGAAGACAGTATGGGACAAATATTTTTACTATTATTTTTAGGGTAAGGAAAGTTCTTAGCAGGATTATAAACATCAGAGTCCACAAAGAAAATAAAAAGTTAATTTATATAAAATAACATGCTGCATTAAAAAAAATCATTAATAAAAAATGAATGGGACACAAATGACAAATGGAGAAAGTATTTGTTCAACATATAAATTCTTAATTAACTAGTGGCTACAGATGACAAGGCAACAGAAAATAGATTAAGGTCCAAAAAAAAAAAAAAAGCAAAACTTTCATCAACATAATCATTGTGAGTAAATAACTTCATTCCCTGGCACGTAATCAAAGCACAACTTTTGTTTCCTAAAAGCCTCTGCTAACTGCTCTGTCCAAACAACAGGCCTCCCTCATTTTGGACCCAGGTCTGCAGATTTTCAGTCATTAAAATAATCTCATTCCAGGTCCAGTATTCATACAACTTCAGTAGCATCTCTGTCCAGGGATCTCCCCAGCACAAGTGGGACTGGTGGTAAGAACAGAGGAAGGGCATCTTTGTTGCCCATACCCTCCTGTTTTACGCTGGTTACTGAGGAGCAACCTGCTTCAGCCCAGCCAGGACCATCCCTTTCTTTCCTGAATTTTTCTCTTTCCCCCCTCTCTCTTCCTCCTTTCCTCCTTCCTTCCTTCCCCCTCCCTCCCTCCCTCTCTCTCTCTCTTCCCCTTCCTTCTCTCCCTCCCTCTGTCTGTCTGTCTGTCTCCCTCTGTCACCACCTCTCCTGTTTGGCCTTCATTTCCACAGACATGAATTGGGCAAAGCCAGCTCCTCAGTTCTGGCTGTTTGTTTTTTCTGAGGCTCGTTTTTGGGACCCCTCCCGTACAGAACTGCTGCTCTAACTGAGACCTGCCTTCTCCTAACCCTTCAGGTCAGCTTCAGTGATGGCTGATGGGAAGCCATTCCTTACTGCCCTTTCTAATGCGTTTCCTGCCTCTGCATCTTCCTCTCCACATTTCATGGGTACTTTTCTCAATAAATGTAAAAGTCCTATTTACTGGGATTAAGACCTTTTTAATGATTTCTATTTTGAAGCTTATATCTTGCTTAAAGGCAAAAATCAGCAGCTTGAGTGTTTAGGATGGGTGAAGGTATGGAAAGGTGTAGAGGAATTTTAATTCAGAATTTCGCTGCTTTGGCAAAAGATCACATTCAAAGACCTTCTAGGTCTATGTGATCTGGCTGGCATACAGACACACCTTTAATTCCAGGAGACAGAGGCAAGCAGATCCCTGAGTTCAAGGCCAGCCTGATATAGAGCAAGTTTCAGGTAAAGAGAAACTTAGCTCCAGGTGTGCTGGTACATGCCTTTAATCCCAGCACTCAGGAGACAGAGGTATGCAGGTCTAGTCTGTTCATTCACTTTGGTTGAGTCCAGGAGATGAAAGGCAGTGCAATGGGGTTGAATTCATGGAATTTAGAAGCAGTTTTGCCAGAAAGTTTTACAGAGAAAGGTTACAAAGAGAACAAGCTAGACACCCTTGAAGATAGAATGAGCCAGAAAATGAGAAGGAGCCAGAAGATTAGAACAGATTGGAGAGTTAGTTGAGGCCAGGCGGAGCAATTCAGTGAGAAATAGAGAAAAGCCACATTATATCAGTCAGCTTGGAGAGGAGTTTTGAGCCAGGCAGTTGAGTTGAGCCAGCCAGCCTAAGGTCAAAAAGAGCAAGAAAGGGTGAGTTTATTCAGCAATAAGCCTCAGAGATCGAAAACATTCTAGGCCTAAATTACATTACGCAGAGGCTAGAAGCTTCCAGGACTAGGTCTAGGTTAGCAGACAGAGGCAGTAAGCCTCCAAGACCACAATTAAATCAGGTAAATAAAAGTTACTTTTACAGAAGGGGAGGACAACCCTGTCCCATGCATCCTTCCATACAGCAGCTGAGCAACTACTTTCTCCAAGGGTAGGAAAACCTTCAAATGAAAGCTCTCTCGTGAGGACTGTTCACTGCTTGTAGCTTGCTTGCTCTCCTTGCCCTTATCCCAAGTCTTTCCAGGCAGCTTCCCCTGCACTGCCAGGGCCTTAAGTTTGTGTTTAGGAATGCCTACACTTGCATATTAACATAGACCTGAGCCAAAGTAATTGAGAATTCTCATCCCTGTTTTCAGAAAATACATTAATTTATCCTCTGAGATCTCCTTGAAGCTAACTGGACAGAGAACTCTGCCTCAGCTCAGTTGAAGCACCACTGGGCCCTCTTGCCCAAATAATCTCATTTCTAGTGCTGACTTATTAATGTGAAGGGAGCTACTTACATTTTGGTTAATCAGTTTTATGTTTTTTTAAAAAAGTGGGGAGGGTGAGCTGTTTTCAGTGGGAACATGATGGCCAGTGAACTGGAGAGATGCTCCTGTCTTCATCTCCACATTTAACTCTGGTCTTCATGCTTGTGTAGCATGTAACTTCTCTGTCTGAACCATTTCCCCAGATCCACATCAGTCAGATATATATATATTATTCACTTTACATCCTGATCATAGTCCCCTCCCTCCTCTCCACCCAGTCCCCTTGATGCAGTGGCTTGGAATTCCAGCAACTTCAACTTCTTCCATCTAGCCATCCCTGAGCTGTATGCATCTCCCTGAGGTCTCTTTACTTCCTTAGACCTCTATCCTGAGGCAGAAACCTAGTCTTGCTCCTCCAAGGCCATCTATGACTCTTGCTCTCCAGCCATGCTTGGGGTATCTCTCATCTCAGTCCTTTAGTGCTCTCTAAGAATGACCCCCCACCAGCACCCACCCCACTCTCATCCAATGGCCCCACCCTTTTCCCTTCAGCCCTCATCTTCCCAATTTGGTGCATTCAGGAAAACAGGTCCACCCTGCATGTCCACATGCCTGTCTTTCCACCCTCCATACCCCCACAATGAAGCACAGAGCATGTTATGAGTGGGATTGGTCACAGATGGATGAGCAGAGGCAAATGAAAACCTGGAGAGACTATGAATTGCAGATTAGGTTAGCATACCAAAACCTTTACCGTCAGGTCTTGTTTGTTCTGGTGTCTGTTTTCTTAAGAACATCTAATGTGGAGAGAGTCCCCTCCTAATGGGACATCCGAGCAGGCTTCCTGAGAAGTCTGGTTTGCTAGCTTTGTTAAGCTACTTTCTATGTCTGTCCAGTCTGAATAGGGCTCCATAGAAGATGGTAAAAAGTAAGAAATTTCAAATAATCTCTTTGTGGCCAATGAGTAAATCTACTCTCCTGTGTTCTCTGGAGGGATCTCTTTGGATGAAGGCACAGGCATTTAAGAGGGAGGTAATTGGGCATGCATAGATTGCCTAAGCATGCTGCTAATGAGGTATAAATGCTCTTTTTACTGACTCCTCTTGAGATACCAGAAGAACTAAAATTGGATTTCAGGGTTACTGGGGCAAAGGTTAAGAAATAAGCCTATAGGAGATAGTCTGGCCAGCTGTAAAGAAGACCCCCCACCAGAGATAGCATTGCCTAGTGACTGACCAGAAGGGTCCCACCGGAGACAGAGTTGATAAGAGACCTGGTTTTATGGCGATATTCCTTTCTGCCCACCAGAGATAGGGTTAATAAAAAACTAGACATTTCCCTGGACAAAGGAGTGAACAAAGAGAACAAGGAAAGCTAAGCCACAAGCAGTCTTGGAATCTTTTTCTGTACCTGTCACCTTTGGACATTAGGCCTCCTTATGTTACTCAACCAATAGGTACTTGCCAGGCTGGAACACCCCTGCTTTGGGGATGCTGGGAGGGATAGGAACCTATAAATTTGCGGTTAGCTCAGAGTTCATGGCTCTTTCTGGATACTACTGTGTTGGTGACCGTCAGAGCCCAGTTTGAGTTGAAAAAAAATTAAAGGTGCTCTTGTGTATTGCATCAGTATCAAGTCCTGGTGGTCTTTTTTGGGGGGTCTCGTGATCTGGGTACAGCACTTTCAGCTTGCCTGACTCTGTCTCTCTTGGATCAGAATAAGATTTATGGCCCATGTAGTCAAGCAAGCCTTTAATCTCAGCACTCAGGAGGCAGAGGTAAATTGATTTCTGTGAGTTTGAGGACAGCCAGGGCTACATAGAGAAACCTTGTCTCAAAAAAAAAAAAAAAAAAAAAAGCTTATGTGTGAAATTATTTATGATAAGCACATTGTAGTAAGTCTGTTTTCAGGATCTAAATGGCTAAATGGTCCAAAAGTTTTATACCAAATGACCCCCAAATCTCTATCTCTACTATCTGTCATTATGATCAGGAGGAATTCTACAGTTGCAGCTATTTCTTTATAGTGAGTGAGCAACATCTCTGGGTTAGCTGTTGTATCTACTTAGCAAGCAAATGTCATCCTCAAGAAGAGGAATCCTTTGGTCATTGTTTTGTTTTCTGGCGTGACTTTATCTGAATGGTTTCTGTTACATTCCAAACTTAGGACAAAAGGTTGACATGCCCATTTAACATATTAAAGCAGCCTTAGCCTCCAGGTTCCCCCAGCATCCCTCAGTCCCTACCTGTTACCAGGTATGGCAGGCATATCCCGCCCCCTACCCTGAACTCCTCAACCCAAGGGTCTGGGCTGCCCTTCCCCAGGGGCTCTTCCCTATATAATCCAGACATTTTGGTTACCTGACTCTTTGTACCTTTGCCCTCATGGCTGCTACGCCTGGATCCCCTCTCTCCCCTCTCCCTTCCTCTCCCCTCTCTCCTCACCTGGTTTGGGGTCATGATCAGTCTAGATTCTCTCAGATGTGTCTGCTTCTGGCTATGCTCTCCCTTTTATCTACATAAACTTTCTCCTCCACCATACCACCACTTTCTCCTTCTCCTTCTCTGTCTCCTTCTCCTTCTCCTCCTCCTCCTCCTCCTTCTTCTTCTCATTTTTAATCCAGTTTCAGTTCAAAAGGAGTATCTAGCACCCTGACATCACAGCTGCCATGAGGAATGTGGACAGTGATTTCTAGAAGCACTGGATGTGACTAATAGACCCCTGATTTTCATCCCAAAGGGCTGTTAAGCATAGCCTCTCTTTCTTTCTTTCTTTCTTTCTTTCTTTCTTTCTTTCTTTCTTTCTTTCTTTCTTTCTTTCTTTCTTTTTTCCTGTTTCCCTAATTCAAAAGCTCACAATCTTTGTTCCCTAGATGAGAGTCAGTTTTTCTCCCTGTTTTATGGCTCCTCAGAGGAATTTCTAAAAGTTATTGTGGAATATCTATTTTGTGATTAGAGTCTTCACCACAGCTGTCACCTCTTTCCTCTTCTGAGGTGAGGGTGTACCAGGGTCCAGAAGTCAACTCTTGAAACCCTGTAGTTGGTTTATCTAGGTTGTTGCTTCAAACAAGGGTTTCAAACAGACAGACAACGCTACTTTCTTCCACATGTAGGCTCTTTCTCAACACTGTAAACCACAGGGAAAGCAGCCGGGGGGGGGGGGGGGGGGGGGGGCGTGCTGTTGAAAAGGTTGACCAAAGACTTGAGGACAACAGTAAAGAATGAAACAGAAAACTCCAGGCTGAGCTGGGCCGCCTGCTGCCTTAGGTGTGAAATCACATACCCTTTCAGAAGGCAGGTTGCTAATGACTATCTCTCTTCTCAGCCTTTCCCAGGGGTAAAGTAGGAGCCTCTACCAGAAGGGACATTCACTGTGTTCTGCCTTTTGCCAAAACCATCAACACAAGATCATCAACTCAGCACTGCCATTTTCAAGAGAATTTCCCAAATTATTAGGCATAGCAGCTTAGTAGCTCATCTCTAAAGTGGAACACACAAGAAAGATATAAATGACCCAGTCAGACTCCAGAAGAAATAAGCTGGGCGTGGTGGTATACACTTGGAGCTGAAGCAGGAGGATCGTGGGTTTCTGGCCAATTAGGACTGCAGAGTGAAACTGAGCCTCAAGAAAACAAAACAAAACAACAACAACAACAACCAAGAGTAGGAAGTGAAAGGAAGAAAGAGAAGAGGAGGAAATGGAGAAGGAGGAAGATTTTAGATTTAGAACAAGAAAAAAAATTTAATTAAATCCCAGCCCAGATGGTTACATTTGTGAGCCTTCTGAACTGCTAAGAAAGAAATAGCATCAATACTAAACAAGCTCTTTCAGAAAACAGAGGGGCTAATACTTTCCAATTTTTTTCTGAGAAGTCAGCATTATATCGATCCCTAACCAGATGCAGGCAAAGTAAGGGGATGACAATCAGGATGTATCTGAATAAATTATAATAAACAAGGGGAAAAAAAGATTATAAAACTAGGTACATGAACATAGGTACAAAGATAATAAAATATTATAAAAGCAAACAGCAAATATGGGAATTCTATATACTAACCAAGTGCACCATATTCAAGAATGCAATGTTGACCATGACAATTAATAGGATATATTATATTAATAGCATAGGGATATTTAAAAACTATCATTCCTGTAGAAGCAGAAAAACCATATGGTAAACTCTAATGCCCTTTACATCCTGCTCTGAGTCCCCGCCCGTGATGGACTGTGATCTGGAGGTGTGACCAAAATAAACCCTTTCCTCCCAAGTTACTTTTGGTTCAAGTGTTTCCTCCCAGGAAGAGAATGAAACTGGAACTCTATGCATGATTGAATGTGAGCACAGGAAGCAGAGAAGGCAACTCCTGAAAGAGAGAGAGAGAGAGAGAGAGAGAGAGAGAGAGAGAGAGAGAGAGAACAGAAAAGCTGCTAACAGCCCAGCGGATGAAAGGCTGGATGAGTTTCCAGAAATGGTGGGACAAGGCTGAGCTGCTTGTCCTGGAGGTGTCTGTCAACTGGCACAACAGGAGACGAATAGGAACAGGCCGACTGAGGTGGGAAGTGAAGTGCAAAGATAGATCCTCAGGAGCTTTGGCATCCCAAATCATAAGGATTCTAGAAAACCTATTACAGCGAAGTTAAGCAATAATGTAGAATACAATCACTTATAAACGTTGTTATTGCTGTACACTAGCAGCCAATTTAGATTCAAAAGTAAGGAAAATACATTTCATCCACTGTCACCCAACAGAATGTGCAACGCAGACTGACAAGAAGCCACATCACATTCGTGGGATTTGCTGTAGTGAAAATGATGTTCAGTCCCAGGTGATGGTGAGGTTGCAGAGAACCTGGGATGAATGCAACTGAATTGCAAGAAACTTTAAAGGTAAAGTAATTAAAACCACATCATAAAAACCTACTAATTCTTTCTTTAAAGTGAAGCACAGATGGCATACTGATTTTCAATTCCCTCCTAGGCTATGAGCCATGGAGCATTAAAGCATGCCTTCACTAGCTGTGGATAGCAACGTTCACGACGTCATTCACAGTAGCCCTGAACTGGAAGTAATCAAACATCCCAGGGACAAAGTGCAGTATGTCTCTGTGCGGAACACTGCTTGCTCAGCTAGACAAGGAACAAAACGGTAATAGTTGCAATTCTACTGATCAACCCCAACACAGTACTCTAGGTAAAGGACTCGATAACTACATATTGTGAGTGGTCCTATTTGCCTACACTTTCTAAGAAAGGCAAGATGATGGAATGACGGAGCCAGAGAGCAGATGGGACTATGGATTGGCTGCAAGTGAGCAAGAGAGAGCTCTCTAGAGGATAGGAACAGTCAAACTCAGCAGAATACAGCTGAAGAAGTGAACTAACCGAATTGTGTTAGTTGCTGGGGCATGACTGGCAGGGGTTCACTAGCTACAGATGGAAGGTTCCACTCAGCTCCTCTGCTGTGCACCAAAGATCCTGGTAGACATCACAGTGTCACTGAACAAGGTCCATTAACTGATTATAACCCTCGTGATTATGGAGAGGTTGAAGTGTTGCCGATGCAGAGCCACATATCTCTGGCATCTTGGCTCTAACATCCTGTGACTGTTTGGTAAGTCCTTTTGGGAGCTTCCACCAACAAGTTTAGAACACAGTCAGCTAACAGTCCTACCTCCCTGTATATAGACAAATGCATTTGGAAAAGTGTTTTGATTTGTTGTTGTTGTTGTTGTTGTTGTTTTTCTGCTACTATACAAACTTCACAAAGCTATTACCACATTGGAACATGATGTTTGGGGTAACCTGAATCTGTGTTCCAGGTTATTGTCACATTCTATACTATGTTGTCACAATGATACATCTGAGTCACCTGCAGTACCTTATCCAGCAAGGCTTTACTCCCAGGATCAGATCTCATTTCCCAATAAAGGCCTTGCAAAAGCTGTAAGAATAGGCTTCTCCCAGATCCCAGCAGGCAACTGCAAACTCTCTGCACTGGGTTTGCTATGTCTTTAAGTTTAGCAAAATTAATCTGAATTTTGTCTTTGTTTCAGATGGTGAGGCTTCTAGATTAATAGTTATCTTAATGAGGCAATATTATATATGGCTAATTCTATACACTTGACATCAGCCAAGTAGCCATTGGCTAGGTGTGGTCCACATGGATAATGTGTGAAGCCCAACTTCATTCTGGACTTATCACTAGCAATATTCCCACACCTGAATCAGTATCTCAGATCTCCTAGGAGCCACTAGTACCTTCTCATTTAAATATTACCTTAAAAAAAGAAAGAAAACACATGTCTCATCTTTTCCCAAGGTGGATGAAGAGAGGATTATGATACCTTAGACTAGTTTTCTTCAAGGTACCTTTATCTGAACAATTTAATTTAAAATATGTTGCCAAATTCATGGGCCCATGTGAGATGGGTATCTGTCTCTCTGTCAAATGAGATAGAGAATAAAGGGTAAGGAAGATACACTGTTATAGTTGCTAATTGTCTAATCATGTAAAAAATTCTTTTGTATTATCATCCTTTTGTTAAGGTTCCAAACCAGCTCCTTGGACTTTTTACTAACAACTGTTGCATTCTTGATTAATTTTTTACAATACTGTGGCTTTCTAGACTCTGTTGGAATTAAAGCAGATATAGATTTATAGATATTTTGTTGCTATCATTTTCTGATACTCTTGAACTAAGGTTGGCCATGTCATCTCTCATGACATGGGATCATCTATCACACTGCCCATGCATATTGACCCCAAAGACTCTCAAAGGCCTTTGCTATGCTTTGCTGGTAAAATGCAAGTTTTTCCCAGGCTATGCAGGAAGGTGTGGCTAAGCCATTTTATGGTTATTTATACTAAGCTCCCCATCTGGAACTTCATAATATAAATGTTCATCAACATATCCGCGCCTCCTTCAACTGTAATGACCATGCTTGCAGAGAGATCATCTCTTTCAACACTGACTGTACCTTTTCTTTTCACATGCCACCACCAACAGGGAAGAAAGGAGAGGAACCTATAGACCAGTGTGCAAGGATAGTTCCATCTGTGTGAGGGCCCTTCATCCATCTGGTGAACCTAAGTGGGGGATGATGTTACCACACCAGTCAAAGACAAGAGAGGACATTGAACAGGACATGAGCATTGTCATTTTGAGGCAGTGGCCTCAAAAACTCTGGCAAGTGGTTGTGAAAGCTATCCCTAAGTTTCTGATTATGAGACTGTGGATACTATAGAGAGCACGAAATTGCTGCTTTGGGTGACAAGGGAAGGAAACGCACATCTCCCCTCACAAGTTGGAGCCTATAGGCAGAAACATGGAGCACTGAAGGGTGAGCACCTAGCATAGGTCTTTTTTGGGTTTTGTTTTGTTTCTTTTGTTTTTTGTTGTTTTTTTGTTTTGGTTTGGTTTTAGTTTTGGTTTTTTGGGGTTTTTTTGTTTGTTTGTTTGTTTGTTTTTGGTTTTTTTTTGGTTTTGTTTTTTGTTTTTTTGGCTTTTCAGGACAGGGTTTCTCTGTGTAGCCTTGGCTATCCTGGACTCGCTTTGTAGATCAGGCTGGCCTCGAACTCACAGTGATCCACCTGCGTCTGCCTCCTGAGTGCTGGGATTAAAGACGTATGCCACCTCACCCTGCTTAGCATAAGTCTTTTTAAAATGGCTTCTTGCCGCTTGTTGAGTACCCAAAAGAGGGATTTTCCAGGTGCAGCTATAGTACAAACTTGTGTATTCTTTCTGTCTCTGTCCCTATCTCTGTATGTCTGTGTGTGTGTGTGTGTATGTGTGTGTGTGTGTGTGTGTGTGTCTCCCAATCTTGCTCTCATTCTCTCACCTTTTAAATGTCACTGAAAGTACACTGTAGACCTTTTGCACCTCTGTTTGTCTTATGCTTCACCCTCTGCTTAGGTCCTCCCTCTCACCAAGAGGACACCCCCAAACCTCTCCCCCAGCTTCTCAGTCAGGGCTAATCTTTTTGGAATGGATTCTGAGCTGTCCCCTAGTCTATTGTACAAAACTTCTCAGTTTACTTTTTTAGTGAAACTAGTGTTTTCTTGCCCTCACCTACCTCTTAGGATGGCTGCACGCTAACTATCTTCTTTTAGTGACAGAGAGTCTAGCCATTTGTGCCTGTGCATCATATGCTAGCCTCCAAAAGGTTTTCTAAGTAGAGTAGCCAAAATAAGCAACAACACTCCTCTGCAAAGATGCTCACAGAGGGTTAGAGCTGGGAGTGGAAGTGAATAAAAGGTCCTGGGGTCTTTAGGAGAAATCTGACTGAAAGATCGAGTCTTCAGCCATTATTGACATCAGACCATAAAAGAACTTCAGAAATTCCTCCCTGCATTGCTAAAATAAGAGTGTATTATATCACCCAGATAGGAACAAGTGCTTTAAAATGCGCAAGGGGATATTACATCCCAGGAAGTAGCAGGTTATACTCCAGTAAGCCTGTCAATAATGTACAGTGCTTGGTTCTGTTCCTATATTATAATAGTTAAGGTTTTGAATAAATATTCATTGCTGTATCATAAATGTAGAACTCTAACATATCAACAGTTGGTTTCTTTATCAAGAAAAGTTAATTTGGACTGCTCAGGAGACTAGGGCATTTGCCACCAAGCCTGACAACCTAAGTGCAATGCCCAAGACCCACATAGTGGAAAGAAGAGTCAACTTCCTTAGTTATCTTCTGATTTTCATGTGTGTGTTGGTGTGGCATGTATGTACCACATGTGTGCATACACACACATACACAAACACAGACAATTTTAAGAAAACTTAATTCCACATGTCAAAAAAAAAAAAGTAAGGGAACAGATGTCACAAGGTATCATCTATCATATCCCGAAAAATATCAACTGGAATCACATGCCATTGGAACAAGAAGTAGGGGAGGG
>OU015744.1:109652639-109672013 GCA_907169655.1 Acomys percivali
TTTTTTTTTTTTTTTTTTTTTTTTTTTTTTTTTTTTTTTTTTTTTTTGTCTTTTGTAGTTCTGCTTCTGGTTAACTGTTCTTGTTAGCTGAAGCATGTCAACCTAGGACATGGGCTGTGTGCTTATATGTCACCCCGAGAAAGACTTGGGGGCTACACTGGGATCCTGAACACCCAATGGAGTCACCAGTTGATAATGAAGACTCTTACTGCTTAAACCCCTGTCTGAGGCATCTTCACTGGTGAATACCCCCCCCAACTTCCTATAAGGAGAATCACAGTCAGACTTTCAATTCCTGATCACCCCCACGTTCGTTGCTTTGTGTCAACCATATGGAAGATTAAGGCTTGTTTCATTCTTTCTTGCATGTAGCAGAAAGGTCATTCTTAAAGCCCTTCTACAAAACCTCTGAGCCCTACATAAAAACTTAATGTCTCTGTGAATGACTTAGGTTCCTAATTCATTTGCAAATTCAGACTGAGAAAACATTTCATTGGCAAGTTAAGACACATTTTTTTTTTTTTTTAAGACTTATAAGGCAGAAGTTGATCAATATCATTTCCTACCACAGACTATGCTCACCTGGAGCTCAGCGGATCCTGATCTTTCTCTCCTCTCAGAGGGAGAAGCTGAGGCAGGGTGCCCTGTTGGATGTGTAGAGTGGGGTCTGTGCTCTAGTGAAGGAAACTGTGCCCTGGGTACCCTTCCTTGTTGTGGGACAGATAAGAGGAAGTAGCCTGTTGCAGGCAGAGGCATGCTGGGAGGAGGATGCTTACAAAGCTTGTCTAGCAATGTCAGCAGGCAGGCAAACAGAAACCCTGTGCTCATGGGACTTTGAGTGAGCTAGGGCACAGGTAGGAGGCAGTGGTGTGAATATAGCATAACAGCTCTTAGATTTAGAAAAGCGTCTGCTCTCCTATTGTCCTGGCAACCAAGATGAGTATCTGAGACCACTTCTGGCTCTTTTGACCATTATCTACAATGCAGGAGGGGGCAGGGAGTAGGGCGAATCCTTTCTTTCAAGACTAGATAATTGCATATCTAATGGCAAAGAGGAAGAGGTGGATAGAAAGGCCAGAGAGGATGGAGCAAGTTTGAGGAAAGGTTTATATATCAAAAAGTAGCCATTGCCTCCTCGATTGCACAAATTAGAATGATACATGCCAAAGAAATTAAGTCTTCCATCTACAAATCAGGTCATTGGTTATTTTATGGTACGGTGAGGTAAGATGAAATCTACCCTGTTCTGTTCATTTGGGTTGGTTTGGTTTTTGAGACAGGGTCTCTTTGTGAACCTGGAACTCACTTTGTAGACCAGGCTGGCCTCGAACTCAGAGATCCGCCTGCTGCTGCCTCCTGAGTGTGAGGATTAAAAGTGTGTACCACCACCACCTGGCTGAAAAGCCTTCAGTTTATTTAAGAAAAACAAACAAACCAACAAACAACAAATAACAGTTGTGTTCTTTTGCCCTCACCCCACACCCAGACTCATAGAAAAGGAGACCTGTAGTTTTGATACCATTATGAGTTTGTCTGATATCCTTGCTGCCTTGGCATCCATTTGGGGACCTGACATAATTATTTGGAACCAAGGGTCTCCACCTTCCCCTCTGTGGGGTTTACAATAAACCCCACCTGTTACTCATCTTGTAATCTTAAATGCAGTGCTTCCCATAGCTTCTGGCCATGAAGAAACCTAACGACCAACCCTTCAGAGAGCTCTTCCTCCTCACGTGACTTTTGCAAACCAGCCCATGCACAAGCCTGGTGGTAATTTGGCGGACCTAATAAAGGTCCGCCTCCAACGGCTTGGTTCTCTCTTGCTCCCCTCTGCTTCCTGTTGTGCTCCGTACAGCCTCTCAACTTCCCTCCAGCATCCTCTTCATACTCGGGCCAGTCTGGATTTTGTAAGTGATATATTGCTTCTGTTTTATGCACCTTGGGCTTTATTGTGTCCCCCTTGAACACACTGTGACCTCATCTCTCTCTAGTCGGGGCTGTTCTGGAGTGTAACTATCTTGGCTTATGGCCACACTCAACAGGCTTATGACCAAGTTAAAACAACAAGCAAAATCAATTAAGATCATAAATGGGATTGGCTCTGAGATTCTCTTTTATAACACTCTACTTCAAAAAACCAATTATTAAAATTTTTTGAGGGTTAGGTCATCATATTTCCCAATAAAAATGTTTTTGTAAAGTTACACTAACATGTCTCAATAGATGTGTAGATAAGGTTATCCATTACAACATCTTACTGAAGTGAAAGGATTACAAGACAAGCAAACCCATTATTAACAGAGTGCTTGTGACATAAATCACTACATTTCACTAGCAGGTGGTACACATGTAAACAAAGGTATCTTCGTGTGATGATACTGATGACAATTTAAAATTTATGATGAATTTTAAAATTCACCCCTAGGTAAGAAAGTAGCTGCAAACAGTATTCTATGCTGCCAGCCATGTAAGAAAATGGTAGAAGTAGAGGCCACATATATGTTTAGCCTTGAACGTGCATAAAATATTTTCAGAAGGATATGGGAATATTGGGAAGGCCACAGGCAGTGAAGGGCAGTCAGAGATTCTCAGCAATGCACTTTGTGTCTTTTGAGCTGGGAGAGTGTAGCGACTACCCTGAAAAAAAAAAAGAAATGACCTAAGAACAGCATATTCCAAATTAAGTCTTTCTGTATGAAGCAAACAGACTGCCTTTACTTAAGATTTCTGTTGTATCTTTTCCTGGATTCTTTCTTGTAGAGTGGCAGGGGTTTCTATAAATCTGTGGAGAACGGGCTTCAGAGGTATGTAGACCTGGTGAGAGCTGCCTCCATGCTGCCTGGCTGTGAGGATGGGCAGGATCCTTGGCTTTACCAAGTGGGCTAGGGAGATGACCCCGTTGGTTTCTGTTTGGCTGATTTTAGTTCAGTAACGTCCTCTGGCTCAATCTGCCCCTTGTGAATGGGGCTTACTGCCAGCCTTCTAGGGTAGAATAACATTCCTGCCGGTGAGGGTCTTGACTCCTTCAGGCACCAGTTTATATCATTTCACATTTACCTACAGTGAATAGAGCTGCAAGTGAGCCTAGGGGCACAGGTGTCTCTGATTAACCCATTTCAGCCATTTGCATGTATATGTAGATAGAGTAAGAGTTTTGGATCATGTAGTAGTTTGACTTTTAGTTATTTTAGGGGAAGAAGGGACCTCATGCTATTTTTTTTTGTGTGTGTGTGTGTGATGTCTGTGCTAGTTTTCAATCCCACCAATGGTTCTGTCTTCTCTACATGTTTGCCAGCATTTGTTTCTTGATCTTAGGTAGTCATTCCTTATAGGCATGAGATGATATGCCATTAAAAAAAAAATCTCTTTTTCTGTGGATTTAATGAAAATGAACGCTTTTCATTGTTGACTATTCTTATGGCATCTTTGAAAAAAGTGTCAATTTAAGTCCTTTCGTAACTACCTCTTGGCTTTTTGTTAGCTTTACTACTGAATTCTGTGTCCTTGTGATTTTGGATTTTACCCAGCTATCAGATACTAATTGGTAAAGGTTCTCTTCCATTTCCCGTGTTGGCTTTGCACCCTCTTTGCTGTTCAGGGTGTTTTGCTTTGCTCATGCACTGCCCTCCTCCCCACCCCCCACTCACCTTTGCTTCTAACGCTGCACTTTTAGGGTGCTGTCCAAATATCACTGCTAAACCATGTGAAGAGTTCCTCTCTGGCTTTATAATTTAAATTTTACATTAAAGGTTTTAACTTATTTCAAGATAATCTCTGCATGTGGTGTAAAATAAACATCCGGATTCTTTCTGTTACACGCGGATATTCATTTTCCGGCATTGTTTACCCAAAAGACTGTTCTGACTCCATTATTAATTCGTGCTGCCTTTTCCAATATTAGCTGACCAGGTGTGTAGATTTATCTCTGGCTCTCTGATCCACTGTGCTAATGTGTCAGTTTCTGCTAAAACCACATGGCTTTGACTGCAATAGTTTTGCTGTATAGTTTGAAAACAGGTGGCTTGTCCCTGCTTTATTCGTTTTTAAGGTTGCTTTGATATTTGAGAATCACTTATGAATCCATTTTTTTAAAATTTCTGTTCTCCAGTTTGTCTATTCATAGGCATAGGTATACAAATCAAATGTTTCCTAATAATAATTCTTAAAGAAATAGGTTTTAAAACAATTCTTTAATAAAATGTATAATTTAGCACTTACCAAAGATGTAATCAAATTCACACACTAACAAGAGGGATTGCTTGCTTGTTCCTCTATAAAGAATTAAATTGTCACTGAATATTTGATACTACAGGGTATAGAACCTCTTTGGCATTTGAGAGATGATTGATATTTTGATTTTATAATAATCAATGTTGAGAAAGGCACTTTGCATTAATATTTAGTGCAAAATGACAGACGTATGTTTGGGGATATTTCAGACATTATTAGAAATTCTGTCTTAATCTCAGGCCAAAATTCTTTTAATGACTTTTAAAAATAAAAATAAAACTTGTCAGCAACCCAAACAGCACATTTTATAGGGAAACAATTCTAACAATACAACCTGTGTAGTAACATGCTATCCTCCAGGGGGACTAGAGTGTGTAGATCATGGATGTTAAATGAAGGGGCTCTGTCTATACAGCTGTGACAAAGTCATCATCCCTGCTGGGGCCAGACTTCCCAGTGGTGTGGCTGCTCTGAGATCACCCTTGACCCTGGAAGTAACTTCTCAAGCATGTTCTATAAGTAAGACCAGCAAACTCATTGGTTCTCCAAGTTAGACTTTGGTAGAATTACACCTTGCTTTGCTGCAAGGGCTGAATAAGGAAGGGAAAGATGTCCCTGTGGAAGGAAATCTCTCAATATTTTGTGATATTGTTTTGGGAGGAAAGGGATTATAATACTATCTTAACTTTTACATTTTTGACAGTTTTATACCTATGCACAATATTGGCACCCCCCTTCTTCCCTCTCTAAGCCCTTTCTTCTTCCTACCTAGACCCCCAGTGGCTACATCATTAGAGAAATTGGCTTCCCCACTTCTCCACTTCCAGCGTCCATTAGCAGTCACTATATCTTCAGGTTTTCATGGATGCAAGAGTAGTGCCGTATTTGGATGTAACCATTTTGTGACATTCTTCCTCATCCTCTGGCTCTTAATTTCTTTCCACCTTCTCCTCTGTTATGTTCCTTGGGCCTCATCCAGCTGTCCATTCTGCTTAAAGCTGAGTGCTCACCAGTTACTTTTCTCAATACTTTGATCAGACATGAGTCGCTGTATTAACCATCACTTGTAGAGGGCAGGAGAAAGAATAAAAGAGCTGAGTGTAGGGAGGAGGGCTGTAAGATGATGTCTAATGACATGACATGACCGTAGCACTGGTGAAGCTGCAATAGCTGTGGTTGCCTACACAAGACTTGAGCCATTAAACATTCAGTATGGCTGGTGAGGAGCTCATGGTTCCTTGCTCTGCTCAGAGGATCTAAAGCAGTTGAAGAATGTTAGAAGAGAGGAAGTTATTGTGTTCAGGGATGGAGCCACCGGTAGGTCACTGGTGTTCCTGTAGATAGGATTATACCTATGCCCACATGAGTGGTCCCTGGTTAACCCAATGGGTCATGAAGGAAAAACAAAAACAGCCCAAAGACACGAGGACTTGGGAGAAAGGTGGAGAATGGGAGAAACAGACAAAGGAGGGAAGGGTGGGACAGAATAAATTACTTGCATGTATGAAAATCTTAAAGAAAAAATACCATAAAAGAAGAAAATGGTTGGAGCCTCTATACTGCAATTATCAACGTATTCTAGGGACCTAGGCAGACCCTTTTTCCCTGTGCACATGGAGACATTGCATATATCCCTCTAATGCAAGCAACAACAGGATGTTGTCTTGGAAACAGAAATGGGGACTAAACCTGTTGATGTCTCAATCTTGGATTTCCAACTCCAATGTTGTGAAGAAAAAAAAATCTGTATTCCTAAAGTACTCTCTCTCTCTTGTTTTTATAAAAAAGAACAGACTACAGTATGGAGGCTTAGTCTACAAATTATCATGGACGTATTTGGTCAAACCAGTATTTGTTTAGCATAATAATTTTGTCAGGTATTTTTTCATTAAGTATTTCATCTTGAGATGATGACAGACTAAAGTACAGCCCTAAGAACTATCATTGCAGGAGAGGGATTGCATGCACTCTTCCCCTCGCCAGCTTCTACCATGATCTTGTCTTACCCCAATTCATTACATGGTGTCACAGTAAAGTAATTCATACCAATGCTATCACAGTTCAAGCCACATCCTTAGCCATGGGGGTCTGGCTGTATATATCATAGCTGCCACATTTCCTCCTACCTCCAGTCCCCCTTCACCCTGGGAGAATTATATAGAAAGCTAACCTGTTATCCATTTCTATAATTTTGTCATTTTAAGAATATTAAATAAATTACAGGGCTTTGATCTTGCCATGGACAAAATGTTAGATAGGAATCAAAGTATATATGTGCCCCCTATGAATTATAAAAAGGAATATAAAGTGTAGGGAAATGAGTGCTCCCAAAGAGCGGAGTACCAGACCATATAATTCTATCTAAAAATATGTATGGGAGGGTGTTTAAAACATTTAATTAGCACAGTAATAATTTCAGAGTATGGTTGCAAAAGCTGCCATTGGCAGAATGTAGTGGCTGAGCCTGGGCTAGAAGCAGGAAGATCAACCAGGACATTGTCTCAACAGCGATTGGAAGCATTTGTAAGGGGATGCTCTGTGCAGTATCAGTAAGAGAAAAATGGACCACATAGAAAACGTACTAAAGAGAAGCATGAGATGGGAGGCTGAAGGCCAGGATTCTGGTCTTGGTGACCAGGTAGCAGGGTACCTGCCAGATGGAATGACACCGGACAAGTTCAGAGTGAAGATGATGGGTGCAGTGCTTGCCTCAATATTTTAAGGAACTTAGAGATCTTGATTGACAGTGAGAAAGAGGACAGGCGGAGCTGAAGCTCTATGGAACGGGTGAGCCTAAGATGATTTTCCAGTCTTCTCTCCACAGATAAGAGGCCAGGGCAGCATGAGAGGAGGATTCCCACAGATCATAGCGTAGAAGATTACACAGAGCAGGACAACCCATCTCTTAACATCAGAGGATTGTGTATAATGGCACCCATCAGTCCTACATCATACACAGGTGGGGGAAGTGTAAACGGCAAGGATTAGGAACGTTACAAATCCAAGGTATTGCTTTTAAAATAAAGAACATTTTAAAATGCAGAGCTATAAGGAAGTGGCAGCAGATTTTAGCCCACTTTCCTCTTAGCAAGAAGGACTTTTGTAACATTCTCCAATTATGCCATGTTCCTATCTTTGCAGCACCCGGAGTGGCAGATGTGTAATTACAGTGATATTCTGAGTGGGTGTTCAGGCATAAACAGCAGCTTCAGTAGCTAGGATCGTATAATTAGGGGCAAGGCTTTAGCCACAATTTTAAAGAATAATGGGATGTTACCAAGTGGAAGTCCCAAAGAAACAGATCCTCATTACAGACTGACAAAGCGGCATCTACATGTACCTTTTCTCCACAGGGTACTGGCATTTCTGAATTTCCCATACATTCATTGTTCTGAAATCTTTTTGCCATGCAAGGTAGCTAGAGGAGACAGTCCTGTGGGAGACAGCAGCCTCACAAACCAAAAGCAGTCATTGGAGGAGAACTCCCCCTCCTCCCGCCTCTCCCAACCTCCCTACCAGCTGACTTAGTTCTTCTACTCTTACCTCTCTTTATATTAGTAGGATCTATGAATACTATGTGGAAAATACAAGAAGACATCACATGCACAGGCACATATGCACATATGATATACAAAGCTTTTAGCTGCATACAACTCAATCTTAAGTCACAACATTCTCCACATGGGCATGAAACAAGGTTACAGATTTCCAGATGAATCCAGAGGACTCACTGATTCTGTCAGCCTTACACATTTGCTTGTTGGCCTGTTTCTTTTTTTCTTGACAAAAAAAAAAAAAAAAAAAAAAAAAAAAAAAAAAAAAAAAAAAAAAAATTCTTGTGTCCCAATTTCTTGTGGCATATTGACTGATGAGCATTTTTATTCGCCTAATGAGCATCCACTGTGGGCTGTAAGCAAGCCACACATCAGGCTCAGGATGCAGTCAGGGATTTGGGGAGAGAAGCCCTGTTCAGATGCTTCATAATTGAGTAGATGCTAGTGACCGAATAAGATCTGGGTTGTGATAGTGTAAAAATATTTCTATACCTTTAAAGAATTCCATGTGACCCAGGAGACTTCAAGAAACCAGCACTATGTGTGCTCCAGATCCTCCACATTGCTTATTTTTTATTATTTTGGGTAAAGCTCTCTAAAGGGACATCTTAGTTATCATTGCTTATCTTTGGGGGAGAAGCTAAGAGTCCCAGATCTAATGAAGAAAGGAAACCAGACCAAGTGCAGGAGAGAGTCATAAATATCTAGAAAATATTGCAAGGCTACATTTGCCCTGGAAAAGGGTAGTGTTCTTGTAAAAAGCCCTTCTGTGCCCTTCTGAAGCTGTATGGAATAGACCAGTACATCTCACCAAGGCATTAGATCAGCAAGGCAGGTTCATGGCACAGCAACAAATGAGAGGTGTAAAAGTCTCCATCGGTTTCCCCTTTGTCTTACTAAACTTTATCTGTACTGAGAGAAAGCTTCTCCCAGGTTATGACCTCTTGGAGTGACTGAGAAAGCCCCTGTGTGGACAGCAGAGCAGTAACCAACTATGTTATTCAGTAGAGGAGGGCAGTGAGGAGACTCACTTGGATAGCTGCTATTGATATTAGCAAAGCAGACCCTTTGCCCATCAAGGAAAGTGGATAATAATATTGAGTATGGTGAAGAGAATGATGGGAAAGACACAAGAATCCTTTTACCTGGATATATGGCTTCTAATTACTTTTAAAAACAGAATAGATTTTTCAAAGCCTGGCTGACTCCTCATCTGTCCCAATAATTAAAGTGAGATAGAACCCTAGGCAGTTTAATTAATCCCATTTTCAATGAAGATTTATCATATCTGTGCTGCTGTGCTGCAAGCTCTCAAAGGAGGTGGCAAAGCAGCACAGAAAAAGCACCTCATGTTCTGGGTTGGGATGAGACAACAGATGGTGGTCCAGTGATGGACTCTCCTTTGTCCATGTGCTTCCTGACTCACGTATTCAACACTGGACTTGGCTGCCTGTCTATGACCTCTGGACCACATGCTCTGCCTTCACAGTGTATAAGAAAGGACACTAACTCTCAACTTCTTGGTCACTCATCCCCAGCCAGACTGTTCATGCACTGATATTCCCTTCTTGTCCTCAATAGAACTTAACCATGAGAAGATTTTAAGACTCAAATACTTACTACTTGAGGCTTGAGGTTCCATTCCAGTTCGCTTTCTATTTTCAGATCAAACCTACTTTGCTCACGACGGCTCAAAGTCTCCTGCTTTGGTTTTCCACTTCCCAGTGTTGACTTATGAACCTTAGTTTCTACGTCACAGCCAGCCAAGAGAGGAGTCCCTGCACACGACTACAGTACATCTACCACTTGTGCCTGTGCTGAGAAGCAACAATGTCCATTTTCCTTCCTGTTCCCAGCCCGCCATCCTTTGCCCATCAACTCCACCAGGGAAGACGTCATCCACCACACTCCATAGACTCATCACTTAGTCCTACTGGGATTATCACCGTGAGGGATAACCTGTCTGTCAGAACTCAGAATAACCGCAGCTTTCTGACAAAGGTGAGGGCCTAGCTGTACAGGACAGAGAGGCAGAAGCCAATGCCCTGCATATGTGAAGGTGTCTTTCCTCATCTCTAATTTACTATTGTTAGTTGAGGTTATTGTTTCGTTGTCCCATAGTATTGTATGAATCCTTAGTCTTTGCATGAAAGATAAATGTACTAAAAAGCAGAAGTCATTGTCATTGGTGAGCAGCTTTGTGTGACGTTGTGTAAGGGACAAGACCCATGAGGAGATGCTTTCCCAGTTAGCTCCCTTCCCTCTTGGTGACAGGTAGTGAGTGTGACTTGTCTTGAGCTGTACTTGTCACTCGTTTCCTCCTCTTCTTCACTTAATACCTTAGGATTCTGGGGGTATCTGTACAGGAGTGTGGGTGGAGAAAGTCTCCCGAACGGCTGTGAACAAAATCAAAGGCACAGACAGTCTCTGGGGAACTTCTCTGTGTTGGAGAGATGTGGATTCTTCAGATGCTTTGATCTCCCGGGGAGATCAGACACAGATTCATAAAATAGAAAAAGGAGTCGTGTATAGTGACATAACAAATGCATGCAAATTAAGGCTATATTAATGTGACTGTAAATTTTAGAGAGACCTGGAATGGAGATATAATATAGAGATGAAAGCTTGCTGGAGTCAGGCTCCTTTCAAGATCCTGAGAATGGTGCCTCTTGGCAGGCTGCGCTGTCATAGCAGCCAAAGAAGGAAAACTTGGGGCAGGCGGGGGTGGGGGGGTCGGGGAGATCCAATGTCTGTGACAAGCTGTCAGCCAGCCATAGCATTCCCCTGACCACAGAGTGGCTCACATTGAAGGTCTTGCCTGATCAAAAACGCCTTCTCAGTTATGAAGCATTGAGCCAATTCTGGCAATAACAACTCTGTGTGTCTCCTTGGAAGCACACTGCCATGTGGGACGTGGTCATCTCTGCTTGTGGGCATAGCCCCACTGGGTCCAGTTTCTTTCTGAAACTTAAGCCATTAAAATGGATGGGGATGATTTACTTAAGGACTGACAGCTCACTTGTGTCCTTTACCTAAGCTGGATAAAGAGGCTGATCTTCTAATGTCATAAATAATAGCTGATTTGGTGCTAAAACAGGTACTAAAAATGGGACCATTTGTTTCTGTTCCTGGTAAGTTTCTGATAGTTATTCATGTGTGGATTGTATGTATACTTTAAATAAATTTGCTTTTTATGTAAGAAATAGAAGCCCTGCCCCTTTCTACTTGTTTGAATTTTAGAAAGAATATTCTCTTCATTACATACCGATGTCAACAAATAGAAACCACGTTTCTGTCTTGTGTCCACACTTAACACATTGCCGGTGATAAATGCAGAACTTAAGTAAAGTAGTTTGAGTCTATAAAACAGTGTGACTCAGCAATCAGAACTACTCAGCTGTCATCCCCTCCTCAGGGGTCTGTAATTAAGTCTCTATAATTTGCCCTGAGTACGCAGTGCTAGAATTAACGCGTTTGCTAAGGAGCCTGCATAGTGACCTGTATTGCGGGAGACATTAGTTCCTCCCACATCCAGATGCTAACTTGGTTCCCAGAAGGTCACAGCCAAATCATTAGGGTTCAAGAAGAGTGAAGCCAGTGCCTGGGAAACTCTGGTTGCTGGCATGAGCAGGACAGTAAGCTCACCTTAACAGTCCTAGAGGATTATATAGCACAGGACCGCTTCCCCAAGGAAGTTAGCTTGAAATCACCCAGTGAAATGTGATCATCTTGGCCAAAAAGCTGAGAAGCAACGGGGAAGACTTGCTAAGGTGTTTCTTCAGCGCATTTTCGCTTCAAGGTGGACTGTATTCTGTCTGTGAGAAATGTGCTCTGGGTCAAATAAGAAGAGATGGCACTGCTCAGGCTTCCGTCGGGATTCACACTCCCTCACCACTCACCTGTCTTTTTAGCCATGCAGTTTACTTTGTCATGGTTTCAAGGTAGTCACATCAGGACCACTCAAGGCAGGAAGGAGAGTACTGGGCAGGGGGTGGGGAGGATGGGCAAGGGGGCTGTCTTTCTCACCTCAGGCTCTGTCAGTCAGTGGTAAGGACAGCCTGCCTCTGGGATGCACACTCAAGTCTCAGTGGTATCACGTTACACACTCAGTGGAAAGGGGTCTGGGAAGATCAATTTCTAAACTATTGACATTTGTGACCTGGAGGAAAAAAAATGTAAATTTTCTTAGTTAAAAACACTAGGGAAGCAGAACCTATCAGGCAGCTAGCTGTGTTTGCTCCAGATTTTTTTTTTGAATGGTTATCGAAGCCATTGACTTCTGCCTCAGAGCCCCCAGCTTCTCAGTATCCCACTATCTTTTCCATGTGCACACCCCACAGGCTTTGGTTCATAAGTTGACTCCCATTTTCTTCTGTTATCTTTCTAGTATATCAGCCCTTATGTGGGTTGTTCTGCTTCTGTTGAGTCCAACCACCTTCAGACAGAAAATATTCAGGAAAATAATTCTCTCCCTATAGAACATCACAGCGCTTTCTTTTTGTCACCACCTCCTAAATAACACTTCATGGCAATTACTTGCCTGTTTATATATTTCTGCTGTGTTAGGCAAAATAAGCAATTTGAATGATGAAAGAAAGTATAGCATGAGGAAGTGTAAAGCTCATATGCAGGTTCTTGTATCGGGGACTCTAACATCAGGAGATTTTCCTATTCATGCTTAGGTGTCCTAGAATAATCCCCCGCAGATAGACAGGGACAACTGTATTTCATTGCACAATTCTCTAGTATTAACTCACTACGCCTCCTTCAGCCTGAAAACACACACACACACACACACACAATACACACACACACATTTATGTATATATACACATATATATATCATAAAGAAAAAAATATTCTTTTCTTCATCTTTTCTCTATGTACACCTGACAGAAAATGTTCCTAATTCTGTATTTTCTTGTTAGGCAAAAACGTGCCCAGAAAAAATTCATGTTGTCCTCTCCTAAACCTCATTAAGTCATAGATATAACTCACATGTTTTATGTCTCTAGATTTATTTTCTCGAATCCAGTTAGCTTGCTGGGGGACCAATGCTTAGGAGGTCTTTGGTAATGGATTGCCTGTATTAGCTCAGGTGACTCAAGAGACCGTACTGCTCAAGGCAGCAGTATCACGGCTGAAAATGGAGGCTATGCAGGGTCTCTTAGACTATGGACAAATCAAGGAGGCATGGCAATCTGAAGAGGACTGCAGAAGGAAACTGTTTATGGGCCATTAACGTGTTCTATGCTCTGTTCATTTGCTGATAAAATTATGACGATGCTATTCCCTAAAGAATCTTTTGAATATGCTTTGAAGACTTGCTGCAGATGGTAGAAGACTGAGACGATGTGCTTCCCAAGCATTTTCAGGCTCATGCTGATAAAGTGAGCGCACCAGATCCTTCAAGGAGAGGGTCTCGCAGGCATTTGCAGTGGCTAGGACAGTCAGGGAAAAGAAACACAGTTTCACTGTCCTCAGAAAACAGGGTCACACAGCCCAGTGTCCTCCCAGCAGCTGGTGAAGTGACTGAGGAGCCCACTTTTTAGGAGAAGTAGACTTATTTGGAAGCAAAAATTAAATCCTCCTAATTGAGTAATCAGTGTGTGTGTGTGTGTGTGTGTGTGTGTGTGTGTGTGAAGGTCAGTTTAAACTAATAATCTAGCTGATGCTCAGTACAAAAAAAAAAAAAGACTTCTTTTGTGTTTCTTTTTTTTTTTCCCCCTCTATTTTGTTTTTATTTTTATCGTTGTTTGGGTTTTTGTTTGTTTGTTTGCATTTTGTTTGATTGTTTTTTGAGACAGGTCTCTCTATGTAGTTCTGGTTGTTCTGGAACTCACTATGTAAATCAATCTGGCCTCAAAGTTACAGAAATCCTTCTGTCTCTGACACCTGAGTGCTGGGATTAAAAGGATGTGCCACTGTGAGGCTTGTGTGATGAGCATTTTTCCTTGCTGGACCACCTCATCAGCCCCCTTTCTGTAATTTCTTATCTTGGATTTTTCCAGACTCTGCTTTAAATTTTTTAAGTTGTTTATTTTTATTTTATTGTGTATGAGTATTTTGTCTGCATGTATGTCTGTGTAATGTGCCCAGTGCCCACAGTGCCAGAAGAGAATTTCAGGCTCTGTGGAACAGAAGTTATAGGTGGTGTGACCTTCTGTCTGGGTGGGTGCTGGGAACAGAACCTGGGTCCCCTATTAGAACAGCAAGTGCTCTTAGCCACTGAGCCATCTATCCAACCCCTTGATTCTTCTTATGACAAAGGCAGACTATTGTGGTTTTCATGACTCTAGGCTTAGAGAGACTGTCTTGGCTGGCTTAGGGAGATGCTCTTGAGCAAGATGCCTTTGGGAGTAGAGGACTTGGCCTGTGTGGAGTAGAGGGCCTGGTCTGTGTGGCTGGCACTTGTGATTCCATTCTGTGGCTCTTGTGGATTGTATAACACGTGTGCATAAGGTTTCCCTGGTTCTGTTTCTAAGTTTAACTGCCTTCATATCTTTCTAGAACTCTTTTTTGTTTTAATAGGAATAATCAAAACCCTGAACACTGTTCATTTAGGGTTCATGAGTGACAACATAGGCTCATCTAAAGCACTCTGTGGAGATTCTGTTATCTTGTCTTCTTCAGTGATGTAGCCCATCAGGTTCCGTTGCAGGCTCTTCACACTTCATCTAGAGGCCTGGTGACTTGCCCTATAACCATCGCTACTTTGTACCCCACAACTATTACAATAACCCCAGTGGGAACACCTTCCACTATACCCTACTGGCTGCAGGATCACCGTACACCCTATGGGGAAACTGAGGCCACTGAAGAAGCCACAGCCTCCTGCTTGCCTGTAGTACCCCATCACATGAATTATTTTCATGCTGGTGCAGGAACAATCTTCCAGGTGATTCTTCCTCGAGTTTCAAATGGAAACTTAGGGAAGGAATGTCTTTATGACTCTGATTCTGCATTTCAACCTAGGGGTGGGTTGAAGATAAGCTGGGTAATGCCTGCAAATAGACAGGGGCTCAGTGGAAGCCTTTTCTTGTCTTCTTTCCCCATCTTGTTTTCTCTTGGTAGGAGTGGGAGATGTGTTTTCTTTTGTTTGGTGACATTGTGTCTTCTACCGTTCCGCAGCAGTTCTCGGAGCTTGGCCGCCATAGTCAGCAAGGGTTTCTTCCATGCTGGATTGCGTGAGAACGCCATAAGCTGGATCTTAGGGCTGGGGAAATGATATATTAAATAGGATACAGAAGAGTATTCTGGAACCCCACTCCCAATGCGATCGCTTGAGTTCAAGTCCTTGTCTTCTTTCTGCACAGCACTGTTTGATGAGCTGAGGTTACATAATGCAGCTTTGCTTTGCTTTCTCACGGCAAAGGTGCAGCTCTGCCTTCAGTTAGGCATCGGGGCAGCTAGAGGAAGGAGGCTGTCTTAGACAGACCAAAAAGAGGAACACTCTACTAATGTTCATGGATGCTACAAAATATGTTCCTTCAGGAAGTCCCTGCATCTCTGTGTGAAGACAGATTGCAGGCAGTCACCGATTCCTTGACAGAAATCACAGAGGGAGGCAAAGATTTCCTTCTTTTGGAAATTTTCTCTTCTGTAAAAACATAGAAGTGTTTTGTGTAGGCAAACTTCTGGTAGCGTTGCATTAGACTGCAGCACACAAATAGCTACTCCTTTTTAAAAGAAGAATATAGGCAATGCAGCTTGGCTTTTTCCCAAACGCAACAGGGGACCATCAGCATAAGCTCTTCCACACATCACCCATGTTACCTTGTGTTTCGAAAGCAATCTAGGATGAGACTGCATGCACCATTCCCTTTCACGGCTGAGCAAAGCAGTTCACAAAAGAATTCATTTACACTGTTTGCCTCAGATATTGCAAAATGCCTACAGTTGACTCCAGGCAGTAATGTGGTATGCTCATCAGGCAGTTACTCCTGTGAGTGGGGTGTGGGGTTATGTTCTCTTCTGTGTTTCCCCGACATCCTGGCTTTTCACACAACTCTTCAAACAGATCTCACCGTTTGACAAAGGGACATGCTGAAGTTTCTTTGGTGCATCTGTTTTAAACACAATTTTTAGGGTTAGACATGGTGGCGCATACCTTTAATCCCAGCACTGGAGAAGCAGAGGCAGGCAGATCTCTGTGAGTTTGAGGCCAACCTGGTCTACAGAGTGAGTCTAGGACAGCCAAGGCTACACAGAGAAACCATGTCTCGCAAACGAAAAAAGAACAACAACAAGAAAAAAAAAAAACCCAAAACACAATTTTAAAAAGGCATTTCTAATACTTCTCCACTGTCCTTCACATAAGGCTCCTTTCCCTTGGTATGATTTTGTCAGTGTCTTTTCACAGAGGCTCTCAAGATAGACAAGCTCACACGCCCTCAGGATTTGTTATGATCAAATCACTCCCTGTTACATGCACAACCAGTATACATACTGGGATATAAAAATAGCATCAGATTTTCAATATCTGAGATAAGAAGATGCACAAGTTACTTTACTATTGGGAAGTTCTACCTCTGTCTAATGTACAGAAGAAACTGAACAAAATTTATGGGTTTATTTGTATCTTTATGGCACAACAAACAATAACAAAGGTATGGGATTTTACTATGGAATAAACAAATCAACATATTAATGGTAACTGTCTAGCTAATTAAACCTATCCAGACTACTGATAATGTTATTATTTATATTTGTGTCATAAAATTATCTGGCAAGACCAGGACAGCCACAATAGGGTAGCTGCCACCACCACACACAGAGAATGACTGTATTTGTACATATATGCATGCATAGAAATTAATAGCACTGACTCATTTGTATACCCTGTTGAGCTGTGTGCTAAGAAGAGAGGAGGCCTGAGCCTTACTTAGTCATAAGGACTGAATCTGTGTTCATTGCATTTTCTATCTTTTAATGGTGCTAGGAATTGAACTCACAGTTCTGCATGTGCTAGGCAAGTTCTCTCCTATGTAGTCACAGTCTCAGCCTTAAATCTCCTTTCCTGATACTGAAATCAGGCATGCCTCCCTCTCAGAGAAGGCACTGGCTCAAGCACATAATACAGAAGATTGTAGGTAACACCCAAGGTCCAGATGCAAATGAATACTAGGTGTACCAGGAAGACAGGCAAACTTTTCACCGGAGACAGAGCATTAGTAACAACTGAAAGAAATGGTTCCACTCAAGTCAAGCGTGGTGAAGCAATGAATTTCTAAGAAACGTAGGAGACTTGGGCAGCTGTATTCTTGAAAAGCCTAACTGTCATGGTGGCAACTCTCTAAAGATGCAGGCAGCTCCACAGAACAATCCCCTCCCTGCCATACAACCATAGTTTATGTTTAAGAAACCTCAAAAGGGGCCTTATGGCACTTGGAACTTTTTGGTGAATTTCATGAACATCCTCCCTTCTCTCCAGGAGGGAATACTTCAATTCCAAGGAAATAGCTACACAGCATAAGTAAAGAAGTAGACAGTTGGGGCTGGGGAGATACCATGGTTCTTGTGCCAGTTCTGGGGGACACCAGTGGAGAGACTTATAGATCACACTTTTCAAAATACTGTGGTTATAGGATGATCACTTAGGGTCTTTAAAAAGGTTCAAGATGCCTAGATAGCATTGATTTAGGGTAAGGGTTAGCATGACGATTTTAATTAGCTTTAATTCATAAAATTAATTTATCTTAATTAACCTGGTAGGTGACGTGGCTACAAAACCAGAGTGGGGAACGCATCATTTTCAAGTCCAAAAGAAACTCAGGATAAATGGTTAACTGTAGTGCCCATTGGAATACCACCGTGCATGGGGCCTCCAGGTATCACAAGTAGTCATTACAGAATGATGAGTAGCATCCTGCCTTCTCTTAGCTCTTCTTACCCTGTGCCCGACCCTAAACTCCTCCAGTTCACAGGCTTGCTTTCCTCAGCTTCTCATTCCTATATAACCCTGCCGTTTGGGCCATGTGCTCTCTTGCCCCTGTCTCGGTGCCTCTCCTCCCCGCCCCCATCATGCCCAGTTCATTCTGTGGGCCATGTTCTGTGTACTGCTTTCTCTCCCTGTTCTGGACTCTTCCAGATGCCTCTGGCCATGCTTTCCCTCATAGTTAAATAAAACCTTCTCCTCAATCATAGCTTGGAGCGATCATGTCCCCACTTTATATAACCATAATCAATCAATTTCTCTTAACACCTATTGGAAACCCACAGGGATTTGGATTATAATACTATTTGTCACATAAGTTCATTGTTAGCTTCCAATAGAAACATGCGCATATATTGCTGAAGCTCAAAACAGCACATAATAGGTAAATACATCTTGAATCTTAATCCACTTTTTCTTATGCCAGATGATTACAGGCAGATGTTCCTTCCAATGTTATGCTGCCTCTGAATCTGTGAGTGCGTTTGTTTGTAGTGATAATAATACTAGTTTTCTATTGTTGTAGTTACCCCAAGCTATCTAGGTTAAAGTCTAGGTAAGTTGGGCTGGTTTTTATGCACTGTCACACAGGGCCCAAATCAAGGTTGGCTAGTTTAGGCTCTTAGCTAGACTCTTGAGTAAAGAGTCTGCTTTTGAGTAGATTCAAGCTTTTGATCAGCCTCAACCTGTTGTGTTGGAGACAAGCTGGGATCCTCCCCCTGCTCCTAGAAGCTTCTCCATTACTTCTCCCATGGTCTCCTCCATCATCAAAGCCACAACAGTGTGCTGGGTCCATTTGAAGCTATAACTCTCTGGCTTCCTCTTAAGCCACCAGCTGGAAAAAACTCTCAGTTTAAAGGATGATGTGGTTCCTGTGAAGTCATATGAATAAGCCCAGATAATTTCTTTATCTTAAGCCTACCTGTACTTTTATTAGCTAGCAAGATCACGGAAGCGCTATGTCATCAGAGTCAAAGGTTCTACAGAATAGGATAAGACATCTTTGGGGATGATTTTAGATATCCTGCCTGCTATGGTTCCCCCATCTTCTTCCCTGTTAAGCTTCTCTTTCCCCAGTGGCTCTCAGTGACCCTGTAGTCCTTCAGTAACTCATACCACCTACCATGTCTTTTATAGTCACTCCATGTAAGTATAATTTATATGCCATATTAAACAAACACCGGGGCAAGAATGATGCCAAATTGTCCAGAGCAGTGTTTCAGGGATGCTCAGGCCTTCATTGCTTTAGTCTGATTTTTAATCATCACACTGGAAAACTGATTACATTAAAATCAGAACACAAAAGACTGTTTGTAGTGCTGGGAGAATCTGGAGTAATAATCTTCAGAGGACAAATCAAGGTCAACAAGAAGGTGCTTCTCGCCAAACCCGCTGCCCATCTGAGTTTCATTTCAGGACTCATGGTAGAAGGGAAGAACGGTGTTCTGCAAGTTGTTCTTAGATTTCCGTAAGTATGTTATACTGTGTATGTGCCACACCTTCACCCAAATAAATGAATAATTTTTTAAATGAGAAGACAAAAAAAAAAGCAAAAGCCATATAATTACAAGTGTAAGGCAGAAGTTGTAGGTGAACATTCATAGAGTGGAGTGTTTGTGTGTGTGTGTGTGTGTGTGTGTGTGTGTGTGTGTGTGT
>OU015744.1:109672023-109682437 GCA_907169655.1 Acomys percivali
ACAGACAGTTGGGTGGGCACACAGAGGAAGAGGAAGCAGGCTGTCTGGATGAGACCTGATAGGCTGTAGTCAGATGGTGAGGGAGGAGGTCCCCTTCTGTCAGAGGTCTAGGGGAGGGGAATAAGGTGGAAGAGGAAGGGAGAGTGGGAATGGGAAGATACAAGCAAGAGGATAACAATAGGGATGTAATCTGAATAAATTAAAATTAGAAAATTAAAACTATACCAGTGGGGGAAGGGGGAGGACAGACAGCCTTGCATCAAGTAGAACAAGAACAAACAGCTGCTCATGGTGCATCCTGTCTTTGAGTGGCCAGCTCAGGCCCAGGCTTCTTCACAGTCCAACTCATCCCTCTGCCCAAACCTGCCCCCTTGACATCTTTAGAGGTACCAACTCTACAGTACCAACCACAGCCTACCTGTGTCTTCCTCTCTGGCTGGCCACAGATCCCAACAGTCTTACCGCCTTGAGGATAGATTGTTTGACAGATTCATTCACAGTAGCTAAGCCTCTGTTCTCAGGACACACATGTGCTTTCTAGTGAATTTGAGAAGGAAGGGGGAAATGATTTAGCAGTTTAAAATGTAGAGGATACAGTTGATGAGGGAAGATTTGAAAATCCCGTCATGCACTACAATTTCATTCCTACGAGATACCTAAAAAGAAATGATGGAAAGTTAAAAAAACATCCCAGAGGCCATAAATATATCAGACCCAGTTCTTTCAGAAATGTACTGGTCATACTATTTGGGGTACAGTTGAGAGGAAGGGTAGGTTGTCAGTCATGTGTAGTTGTGCAGGATATGGCATTTATAAAATAAATGGAGCCATTTCAAAATTAAAATTAGTGACAATTAACAATGTTCTACTACCTTTAGAATAATAATTCAAGTGAATTATTTCTCCAAAATTCATCTACATGCTCCATCTGGTCAGTTTGGGTGAGTAGGACTGTGACCTGAAAATGCAATCTTGATGAGTGTTGCTCCTGGGACATGTTGAGCCTCTTTGTAGAGCTGCAGGTATTCTCTTCCTTGCCCTCTACTCAAGGTTCAGAGCATTAATTTGATAGTAACTGGTAAGTTGATGCTAAGGCAATATGGTAAATATCCTCGAAGAGGAAGTGTGTAAAGAAAAGGACAACATGGAATCCCCTGAGGAAGAAGACACATGCAAATGTCTTTCTCATGCCTTGAAATGCAAGTCCATAGACATTTTCTAGATCTTCTTAAAGCTTTGGTTTTCATGGAAACTGGGTCACAAAGTGCTCTTACATGTCATGTGAGATCTGGGAGCCAGCTATGGATGAAGGACGATATATGTTTTGGATAAAAAGTTAGACTCTAAGATTCTTTAAATGTACAGTACCAAGAAAAGAAATATTCTCATGACTTAACACGTTATTCTCAAGAATGATAAATATATAAACTGTTATAAACTGTATAGCACAAGCCAGTGCTTTTAACCTGAGGCTTCATACTGCCGCAGAATCATCTAGCATTACTTATAAAACTAACATTCCTACACCCTACTCTAGACATATTTGGCCTGGCATCCTACACTTTAACTCATATCCCAAGTGATTCTAGGACAGAAAAACATAAGGAAATTTTCTATTATGAGCAGATTAGCTGTAGGCTAATGGAGCCTTTATAGAAAGATCCGATCAACCCCTGGGTTGTACCTAAAGCGTACAGATATATCATAAGGTTCAAATGACAGTCTGAGAACCCTTTATTTGAGCAAACATTCATGAATATCTATGTGTCTTTGTAAATGTGTGGGGAAATATAAAGATGAATGAAACAGTTTCTTGTCCTCCGTGAATCTAAAATGTCATCTAATTTTCAGCAATATTTTATTTAACTTCTCCAAATTCTCTGTGGTTTTATTCTTCATGAAGATTGCCTCCTGAAAGTCATCTCATGTAATGCTCATAAAACTCCAACTAGTAATTTTATTTTTGTTTTAAATTCATTTCCAAGTTCCAAGCTTAAGACCAGGGTATTGGATGGTAAACAGGGATTTTATAGGCCACTTTGACATCAAAGCTGAAATCACACCAGGCATGTGGCTTTAATATACAAGTGGTAGTGAATACATCTATAATGTTTATGCTTGTGTTCCAGATATAGTACACCATTCTCTGATGATTTATTTACATAAAGTTGCTCTGGTACATGAACTGTTTCAGAGGGTTCTCTGACACCTCAAGATTCAAGCTGAGCCCCACTGTCTAGTCCATACATTAAGGCTGACTTTTCTGATTGGGACCAGTCTGGAAATATACAGGATTCAGCTCTGTGTTACAGTTTCTCTTAACTGTAGCTTTCAGTGGATTTAGGCAGTTAAGTATGCAACTCTTGCACTCTATAGGGCACAGCCATGCTGAAGACTGAAAGCCATTATCCTTCCTCAGCACTGTTCTCTCCATTTAATTTTGGAGTCCCCTAAAGTATGATTGCTAAGAAATGAAGTATATGTTTGTCCCCCCTCTTAAGATCATAGAGTTCAGCTCAGCCCCCGATTGGCTTACATGTGAGAGATTTTTCCAGGGTTGAATAGTAACCAAGGTAAGTGACTGTCCTTGTTACAGGAACCAGGGTGGGGCCTTACTTGGTATCATTTGTTACTCTGAAGACAATTCTTTGCTGAGTCCTCTATAATTTCAGTAAGGAATCAGTAAGCACAAGTCAGCAGAGATCTTGGGCTGTCAGTCACATGATGGCCACAGGACTTTGGGAAGTACCAGGGGAAGTATATATTATGGCCTCTGTAAGGTAGGCCACTAGTTCGTTTTTTCTAGTCAAAAGTCATCTGAGAAGCATGATGTTTCTACAAAAGATAGCATTCAACTTCTTCCCTCTTCTCCCAAAAAAGACAAACAAATACCCAAAGAAATAACAAACAGTAGACTCAGGGCGATGAAAGATCAAGATGATGGACTTCATGTACATTTATTCTATGATCATGCTTAATATTTTTAAGGAAATAAAAATTGAGATCAATAGCAGCAGAGACCTGAAAGTATTTCTTAAAGTACCCAAACGGTATTTTTATGCTTAATAATTTGAAATGAAACAAACAAACAAACAAACAAACAAAACACAAAACAACCCAAAACTCAAAACAGGCTTTCTAGTAGACAAGCATTGCCAGGAAAACTCCATGACAAGTCACTGCATGGCCTCCCTTAGAAGAAGGAGAGTTTTTCATTTTTGAATTATTCTTCACTTCTAAGCCCTGGCCCTAGCTGCTCAGGCTGGCTTGGCATGCTCAATTATCTCCTTGAGTTGGAGGACCCATGTATCTCTGGGCATACAGCTCTCAGGACCTGAACCTTTCCTATATCTCTCTTCAGCTGAGGAGCAGCATCCTAAGGGAAAGAAACAGTCATTTATATGAACATAAGACTTACAACTGAAAAGCAGGGAAATTGAGCAAAAAACAGATGAACAGGCTGTTAAAGGAGCGACTCCCGCAGACTTGATGTATGTATTCTGCACCCCAGTCTCCTGAGTATGATTTTGACCTTTATTAAAGTTGGCAAAATAAAGTGAACGTTTGCTGATCTGTGGTATTTAGATAGTTTGGGTGAATCTTGGGTCAAATTCCTGTTGAGAGTCTAAAGTCAAAGTAACACCACCACCCGGTGACATCATCCTGCCAGACCATGGGTGAAGTTAATCTTTAGTTCTTAAAGAAGAAAATGCTGTCACAGAATGCGGAGTCTGGGGAAAAGTTGTTCAGAGGCAGCTCCTACTTTTTAAATCTCCTCATTAAAGAATGATGATCTCACTGATGCTCTGGTAAAGCCACTACTGATGGCATTTGCAAACTCTTCTTTTCTTGGATTCACTTCCTTTGGTTTGAGTAGAAACAGGGAGCTTGGGTAATTTGGCGTCAGAGATTTTTAAATGCAAAAAAAAGAAAAGGGTAAACTGATGAGTGATTTTCAAACAATCCCAAGCACTCTGAATCCCTGGAGGAATCAGAGAACAAATTTAGAAAACTCTCTGAAAGCCTGTTGTTTGTAGACTACAGAATTGGTGAGAACGCAACTAAAGCAGTTTCCACTCTTACTACCCTAGAGTGGAATTTCCATATTAAACCACTAATTTGCATTATTGTGAGGCAACTGGCTCTGGGTGACATCATTTGTGATTGTTCTTTGAAACAGAAGAGCACAAAGCAGATTTTCACTTTGTTGCACTCCCTGTCAGTACATAGTTTCCAATAGCAAGAAGACTGGATTTTGATATGTTTTTAAACCCCACACTCAGGTTACATTTCTCTTCTTCGTACTGCATCATTGTTCAAATGGAGTCACTCAACATCTGGATGCCATCTTTCCATAGAGTAGGTTGGTAGGACGATTGTACAAACAGACTGATTGGGTCTAAGTATAAAAAGACACATGGTCTGAAGGGGCTAGACTGGTAGAGATGTGATTTCCACACAGAAAACCACCACTTACCTCAGAAGTTGCTGGTCCCATGCCTACGCCTACTTTAAAAAGTGATTCCACTCATCTTTGCAACTGATTGTCCCCTTCCACTTTGTGTGTGTGTGTGCACATGTGCATGCATGTGTGTGTACATGTGTGCATGGGAACGTGTGCATGTAGAAGCCAGAGAATAACCTCAGGTAATCACCCTCAAGAACACTGTTTGTCTCTTTGAAACATGGTCTCTCATTGGCTTGGAGCACACTAATAAGCCTAGGCTGACTGCCCAGCTAACCTATGGTCCCCATGGCTACCTCCCCAGCACTGAAATTATGAACATTCACTGCCACATCCAATGCTTTTAGGTAAGTGCCAGAGTCAAGGCCTTGAACTTGAAAGACAAACCTTTAGTGATTAAGCCATCTACCCTAGCCCTAAAAGTTTGATATTTTAAAGGTGACAGAGACTAATTTGGAAATAGCTTACTTAAAAACAAAATAAAAATCAGAATGCAAGTGAGCTCATAAAGTAGCATTCTGCTACAAGGCTAGCTGGTAGAAGAGTGGAGATTCGATCCCAAGATATTTGAAACTGAACTCTTGCTTCCTCCTCTTCCTCCTTCTCTTCCTCTTCCTTCTCCTCTTCCTCCTCCTTTTTTCTATTTTTCATGACAGGATTTCTTTGTGTAGCCTTGGCTGCCTGGACTCTTGCTTTGTAGACCAGGCTGGCCTCGAACTCACAACTATCTGCCTGCATCTGCCTCTCAGAGTGCTGGTGTATGTGAAACTCTCAGTACAATGAAAGTAAAGCAGAAACGGGGCTGAACTTGGCCCAGCCACCTCGGGTTTGGCTGTTTCCTCTGCTCCACTGAGACACAGGCTTTATGACATTTTGATGGTGTCAGATCACTGGGAGATTTTTCTCAGAGGAAATAGAAATCCAAACTGCAGACCACATTTCTCTGAAATAGCACATTTTTCTCACTGTTGGTGTCCCAGGGTGAGGCCAGATCTTCAGCAGGAAAAAGGGGCACAGAGATCTGGAAGCTGGGATGAGAGGACATCTTCAGTACTCCCAGGGGTCAATTCACCCAGCATCTGAAGATGTGGTACCTGGAAGATGTGGTTTCTGTAGTGAGACAGCTGAGCTACTTGTGGTACTGTAGAAACAGATGGCAGAGAAAGTTAGGGGGCCCAGCCTGGTGCAGGATGCTTGGTGACTCCATAAGGGGGTCTTTGAACTCTTTCACTCTCTGGAATTATGAGGGAATGTAACTATGCTGAGGTAGGAGGGAACAAAGGTAAGGTTTTCGCTCAGGACCAAGCAAACTATAGTATGAAGTCGCCAGCAGAAGATAGCATGTCATCCATGTGGCTGTTACTGAATGGACAGCCTGGGAGCTAGGTGAGATGGTAACCTCTGTCTGTGTACAAATGGTACCGGTGCTCTCAGGTCAGCACTTTAAGGGTGGCTTCTTTTGGGAGCAGTCCTGAAACAAGAACAGGGAATGTAACAGTATGTGGCACAGATATGTATATTGTCTGTATAAAATACTTCTGACAATTGTTTTGAGTCTGAAAACCAAGTCCACTAAATTTACATGATTTCCACCCATTCTCCTCCTCCCTCCACACCGCTAGGAATCACAACCTCTTCTTCTATAGTGACTATTATTACATATGAGTGTAACCTACTGAGTCCATTTTGTGTTGGCTTATACACACTATTAGGGCAGACCACTTGGAATTGGCAAACCTATTCAGGGGACTCATGTCTGAAAAAGGACTGATTTCCCCTCTTAATGTCCATTGACTTCCCATAGTTGTTCATGTAGGCATGTGGTCTTGTGAGGCTCCCCCCATTCCTGTTGGTATGCTGACTGTTACTGTCAGTGCTCAGGCCTTATGTAGGCAGCCACACTGTTGAGATTCATGGGTGCAGCATCTCTGTCATCATGTCCAGAAGATACTATATTGCATCAGGCTTCCTGGGCTTCTGGTTCTACAATCTCTCTGCCCCCCACCCCCAGCATGTTCCCCGAGCCTTAGGTGTAGGAGTTGCACTATAGATGCGCTAACTGGGGCTAGATAGCTTATGCTTACATTCTCTGCATTGTGACTAGCTGTGGATCTCGGTAGTGGCCTTCATCTGCTATGAAAAGAAGCTTTTATTATGTGGGGTGGGGGCTACACTTACCTGTGGGCATGTTTATAATACAGTCAGAAGGTATATTGATTAGAAATGATGATAGCAGGTCCTCCTCTAGGGTCCATGAGTTAGTTCTCCAGCCATGGGTAGTTTTCTAGGTTTACAGTTCCAGGCATGAACTGCTTCATATTGAATGTCTCTAAGTCTCATCAGACAGATGCTGGTTGCCTTCAAGAAATAAGTACCACTATTGCACCATTGGGGATATCTTGCCTAGCTGGCCACTGTGTCTCCCAGGCTTAAACACTTGGTAGGATGAATGAGTGGTTTTTATCTTTGGCAGCTTGAAGAGCATCTTCTGATGCTATAGGAGTTACGCCTCAGGAAGGTGGCTTCCAGGTCAGTGCGACCTTGATTTCTCCAAGCCCTGTATCTAGAGTGTGCGGTGGCCTCAGCTATAAGGTCTCATCTTCTTTTCTTTTTCTGGTCTATAGTTTCTTAATATAAATACAAGGCCTTCTGCCTCGTGGTAGGGTATTGTGGAGTAGAAAACCTGTTCAAGGGGGTCACTGCATTCATAAGAAAAATGTTTGGCTAAACAACTCCATAAATATGGAAGAGAATAAAGTAGGGCTGTACCCCAGCCTCAACACTTTCCTTAGAGTGACAGAGTCTCACAGTTTATTTCCATGCTCAAAAATATGTCACTCTAAGAAATATTTTGTATCATACAAAATAGTGAATAAGACATCGAACCCCTGCTCACATAGGGCACAACTAACCCCCTATATAATTTTTAAATTTTTATTAATTTATTCAGATTATAACTCAATTGCTGTCCCATCACTTATATCCTCCCATTCTTCCTTCCCTCCCTCCCACTTTCACCCTATTCCCCTCCCCTAGGTCTATGACCGAGGGGGACCTCTTCCCCCACTATATGGTCATAGGCTATCAAGTCTTATCTTGGTAGCTTGCTTATTCTTTCTTTGAGTGCTGCCAGGCCTCCCCACCAAGGGGAGGTGGTCAAATATGGAGCACCAGAGTTCATGTCACAGTTAGTCCCCACTCTCCACATAACTCTGGAGAATGTTCTGTACATTGGGTAGATAAGAGAAGGGGTTCAATGTTTACTATTGTATTGTCCTTGGTTAGTGCAATAGTTTGAGCAGACCTCCCTGGGCCCCAATCTACCCATCATGATGTTCTTCTTGTAGGTTTCTAGGACCCTTTGGGTCCTTCTGTTTCCCCATCTCCTATATTTCTCTTACCTAGAGTCTCAGTAGGATGTCCTCACATCTATCCCAATCTCCTGGTAAGTGAAGACTTTTGTGGGATGTGCCTTTTGGGCTAGTGCCCAATGACAAGTGAGTATATACCATGTGAGTCTTTCTGCTTCTGGGTTAACTCACTCAGTATAACCATCTCTAGTCCCATCCATTTGTCTACAAATTTCGGGAATTCCTTGTTTTTAATAGCTGAGTAGTATTCCATAGTGTAAATGTACCACAGCTTCTTTATCCATTCTTCAACTGAGGGGCATTTAGGCTGTTTCCAGGTTCTGGCTCTTATGAATAAGGCTGCTATTAACATGGTTGAGCATATGTCTTTGTTGTGTGGTGGAGCATTTTCTGGGTATATTCCAAGGAGTGGAATAGCTGGGTCTTGAGGAAGCCCTATTTCCAGTTTTCTGAGAAAGCACCAGATAAATATCCAAAGTGGTTGTACAGGTTTGCATTCCCACCAGCAATGAGGGAGTGTTCCTCTTTCTCCACATCCTTACCAGCATGTGGTGTCAGTTGAATTTTTTATCTTAGCCATTCTAATAGGTGTAAGATGGAATCTCAGAGTCGTTTTGATTTGCATTTCCCGATGACTAAAGATGTTGAGCATTTCTTTAAGTGTTTCTCATCCATTCGATATTCCTCTGTTGAGAATTCTGTTTAGTTCTGAGCCCCATTTCTCAATTGGGTTGTTTGGTTTGGTCAACCCTCTATGTAATTTACAAACAAATCACTTAGTTTTTTTTTTTTTCCTTGAGTGCTGGGAGTTCAAAGTGGACAGTAGTGCAGTGTACTGAATGGTGGGTGAACAGAACTTCTGAATAAGAACTGATTCTGAAAGGACACACGTCAGTCAGCAAGGTGGGGTTTCTAGGCTGAGCAGAGTGAGCTGGGGAGGGTAGCCACTGCACAGCATGTTCTCTGTAATTCCCAAGGGCTCTGAGGCAGATGCTCAAATTGAACCCTTTAATGGCTGCTTCCCAGACCTTTTGCAATAACCACTGTTTATTTTTGGTTGCTGTAAAAACTTACAGCAATCTCAGAGACCTAAAACAGAAACTTATCTTCTCATAGTTCTGGAATTTGGAGAACATGAAATTAATGTGTTGGCATGGTCACATTCTCTCCCAAAGCTCTACATAGAATTCCAGTCTCTTCTGGCTTCTAGTGGCTCCTAGCATTCCTTGGCTTCCGGGAGCTTATCTTCAACCTTGACTCTGTGCACATATGGCCTTCTCTGTGTGACAACTGTCCCTCTCCCCTCTCCTGAAGGACATCAGAATTATCCATCCTGAGAGCATTAGCATTTCCAAATAAGGCCACTATCCAACACACTGTGGCAATTAAAGTCCAGCCTCCTCAGCTTTCATTTTGTTACTAACCAAATGGATCAATAAATACCTGCATAACACACTTTGATGATTACAGAAGAAAAAAAAAAGTAAAGCCTCAGCCACAGGAGTGTGTGGACTCTGCGGTAACTACAATATGATTGCAAAGGAGAGGGAAATACAGACTGGATGTATTTGGGTTTTATCTATTAGCAAAATGTAAGCTCAGGTTGTCCCGGGAAAATGACATCAGAACAAGCTGTGATGACACATGGCATTAACTGTGCCATCTTTGTAAACTTAGTCTCTGGACTTGTTCCTGGATTTTCAAAAGGAGTGGATTGTCTATCACTGATGTCCAGGCAATGGTAGGGTTTGGCTTGGTTTTGTATGTGGAGAAGGGCTCACTGTCTTCTATCTCAGTGAAAGACGAAAGAGGACCTTAGGCAGAACAGACGTGACCTAACGTATGACAACCATTTAATGCTCCAAGGCTTAGGGAATAAACAGTATCCACCAGGTATGCTTGTTTTCAGAGCAGATGGGAGAAGAATGCTAAGAGGAAGCTGGTCATTGGGTGGTTCGACTATCGCTGTCTTCATGGTGACACGTATCTCCCCTACCCTCTATCATTAACCAAGCAGCCATCCTCACGTCCTCTGCTGGAGGAATCCTCACAGTAAGATAAACACGGAACCTATGCCAGCTGAGATCCTTCTTCTTCTTATGTATACCTGAGATGCCGCGTAAAGGTGTGTTTGGCCATTCTTCACCACTGACTCAGGGCCATGAGCTCCTTTTCCCCATTAAACAAAGACATAAAGTTTATTTTTTAAAAAACTTCAAAACATGAAAATCTCCTTCCAATCCTAATATCATCCCATCCTATGTGTGTGGGAGGGGGCACATGCATGTATTCACAAGTATGTTTGCATATGTCTTAGTTTTTCTTTCAATTTTAAATTCTTTATCTTTTGCCCCATGGCCTGTGTTATCTTCATGTTTGCCTCTGAATAGTTAGCAGGCTTCCATTTTTAGTAGTCTTATAAGCATATTTGTCACGTTCTGTTCCTAGTTCTGGAGGGATGCAGTTCACAAAATTTTTAACTTCTGGAAGCTCAAAGCAGGTAGGGTCTTCCTTTCCATCATTAATTCTCTCTCTCTCTCTCTCTCTCTCTCTCTCTCTCTCTCTCTCTCTCTCTCTC
>OU015744.1:109682447-109729482 GCA_907169655.1 Acomys percivali
CTCTCTCTCTCTCTCTCTCTCTCTCTCTCTCTCTCTCTCTCTCTCTCAAGATTTATAACCATGCTATGCTATCTTAATTTTGTATTACAATAATGGCATGATTAGCACCCACCTTTCTAGTGTTTGGCCACTCTTGTTTTAAATGGGCATCACCAGCCAGTGTCCATAGCCATGTTTCCTGGCTCTTCTCACTGGCCTTTACATTTGAGATCTGGTTTGGCTTTCCCCAGGCACCATGAGACTATGGCCGGCTTTGCTTGAGCACTGGACGTCATTATGGAGAACTCTATAGGCACTTCTTTCCACAGAAGTGACAGCCTTGTTGCTGCTTAGATCTCAGGCCATCCTCACTCTAGGCCAATCAGCAGATTATCAGGAACTCGATTTTAAACATATGTACAATATTAAAAGTGTTAACTATACAAGCAGCCAGGAAATATATAAGGGTAACGCAACTTACTTTGATGTGGTAGCTAATTTCTTGATTTACACTATTCTATGTTTTGATAAAACTAATACAAAAGAAAGCATTTTAAATATTTTATTTTTTAATTTTTATTTAAGTAATTTATTCAGATTACATCTTAGTTGTTATCCCCTCACTTATATCTTCCCATTCTCCCTTCCTCCCTCTTTCATCCTATTCTCCTCCCCTAGGTCTGTGATAGAAGGGGACCTTGTCCCCCACTATAAGATCACAGCCTATCATGTCTCTTCCTGGTAGCCTGCTTACTCTTCTTCTGAGTGTCACCAGGTCTCCCCAGCAAGTAGAAGTGATCAAACAGGGGGCACCCGAGTTCATGTCCAATTGTGGAGAAAATGGTTTTCTCCTAGATTGCCTAGATTTGAATAGGTGTTCTAGGGTTATCGCATGCATTGTCCTTTGTTGATACAGTAGTTTGAGTTGACCTGCCTGGGTCCAGATCTGCCAGCCAAAGCAAGCGTTTCTTAATAGACATCAGTTCTCAGTCTTGACAGTTTGGATGGGCTGATGGGTTGATGTCAGAGAAGTACAATGGCTCTCTCTGGGCATCTAGATGTGGAATAGTTCATAAGCTTAAGCTATCTTGGCAGCACGAGGTTACGATGTAAAAGGCACTAGTGCCACAGAGCGAGAGAGCCTTCATACTCATGGCTAGGGATGGGCAAGAGGCATTCTGGGGCTGCTGCTTGAAAAGTTGTCCTTACTGTTTTTGCCTTTTCTGGCAGCATCTGTTTTTGTTGTTGTTGTTGTTGTTTTGTTTTGTTCCCTATTTTTAAGTGCTTTCCATATAGCAAATAAAGAACTCAGTTCTAGTCCCTGAGATTCTTTACTAAGCATCATTTCCAACTGAGGCATCAGTCTCTCAATGAATTTTCAAGATGTCCCACCATCACTGGATGAAGAAAGCCAAAAGATTTAATGCCGAATCACTAAGCTTATTGCTCATTTTTAGGTCACTTAAACCTGCGGGTTTCTGCTCAATTATTTGTAATATTTGTATAAATGTTCTCTTCTGCATTCTGTGGTCATCTGGAAAGGAGCTTTAGACATATCAGAATATAAAATTTGGGTTAAAGAAATCACCCCAAGAAGAGTTATAAACTGTTCATTTGTGAGGGACAAAACTGAAGATACAACACTTCACAGAACTGAGACTGAGTTGATTTTATTTTTAGAAGGATTTGCAATATAATTAAGCAGGTATCAACTCACTAGTGTGTGAAGTAGAGAACATTTCTGCCCTGTGTACCAACGAGACACTGGCTGCCCCTACCAATGTATCAAGGCCAGTAGATTTTCCGAGAACTATAGTTTACTAGGCTATACATTGTACCAGGTTGTGACTCTTTGTTTTTGGCAAGAGTCAATTTTTGATGAGGTATTTCATTAGTAAAGTGGTTTTGATCATGTACACACACACACTCTCTCTCTCTCTGTCTCTCCCTCCCTCCCTCCCTCCCTCCCTCTCTCTCTCTCTGAGAACCCATCACAGAATTTTAAGGAGAGATGGTTTGAGAATATAGTACAATGGCAGAACTATAGGATGGCAGGATCTAGGCTCAATGTACAGTTCAAAAAATATGAAGTAATGAAGCAAAGAAAGTATTAGAGAGGACTATTTTAATACTGAAGACTGACACCTCTTCTGTCTACAAAGGTCTCTGTCTTAGCTGAGGAGGGTTACGATGTGTGTATATTTTTGTCCTTTATATAGAGATGTTTTCTCTATAAAATACATATTCTTTTCTGATTATTTTCCAATTCCCCAAATCATCAAGATTAAACTGCTCTATGATGCTAGAGGTCCAGGCATCTAGAAAAGATGACAATATGCTAATTAAAAGAAGTGTATCTAAGCCAATTAAACCAATACATAGCTCCTTGGGACCACTGATGTTAAGGCTAATACTAGATTTTGAATCGGCTTCTTTCAAGTGATTTCACATATCCCTTCCCAACGCCTCACCTAGGATTAAATCAGGCACAAAGGCCTTTGCGATACCCAGCAGACAACCTTGGGCTTTTTGTTACCTTCCACCCTCTAACTGAAAGAATTAGCTATGCTTCCTTTCAGCTGGGAAACAATTGCTTCTCAAACTAATAAGGCTTGAAGTTTTTGATGCCAAAGACTGCTGACAGTGGCAAGGAGTGTCATCTTCCTGTGACACCTGATATAGGATGCTATTCATTGTTTTCCACTGTACTGTGAACTTCACCTCCAACAAACCAGAGAATATTCAACCCCATTGTTTCAAACAAGTGGGAAAGCATGTCTGAGTGTGCTACTAAGGAGTTCCCTTTAAACAGTGCCCGTCAAAACCTCAAGTGCTAGTTTTGCCAAAGATGGTATTGACTGTAGTTTAAAATTAAATTTATCACAGTAAACATATTTTCACTCAGTGTGAATTTTAGAAACATATCTGTAGGGAAAAAAATAACTCTAGCTGGTGTTAGCATGCTTTCTTAGTCATGTTCTGTCAGGGACATAATAGCAAAGTTGCTTAGGTTAACTGAGAACTGCATTTCTCCTTTAACTACCCAGTAAGTTATTTCAAAGCAAGTTTTCAAAATGTACCTACCTGCTGATAAGTTATAAAGAACTGTTAGTAATGTGAAGACAGCAAGAGTGTGGGTGGACGTAGGAATGGGGGTGAGGTTCGAAGAAATAGAAATCAAAAGGCAAAGGGCAGAGAAAGTCAACTGGGCAAGCAGGTTCCTAAGTTACTTTATAAGCCAGAAGTCATTTCTGTGGCCAATTATTCTAAATGCATACTTTCACCTTCAAACTGCTGGTAACATACTTCCATGTTACTAGTGCAGACTTATCTAGAGAATGCTGAAGTTGCTGAGCTTCAGTTGTTAATGTCCATTTGGTCTTAAATGAATTTTTCTTCGATAGTCTGACTTTAAAAAAATAATTACTATATGTGCATGTATCTTCTATGTTTTAAAATATTATACAATACACATAATATATATGGCTCTTCCTTTTAGAAAAGATATAAAACTCAGTTTTGTATTCTTTCTAGTACTTTGAAGTTCTACTGGAAAATTTAACACCATAAATCTGAATGTATTTATGTAAATACTTAAAATGATAAACTTACCACAAATTTACTAATTGAAAACATTTTGGCCTATGAGTTAAATCAGACAACCAAATCACCAAACTGTTAGTAAGGAGTATGAGGTGGCATGTATACCTTTAGCTTTCCAAAGCTGTGACACACACGCAGCTCCGTATGCTAATGATGAACATATGGGGAGCAGGTTATATGAGTTACACTGGGTAGACTCAGGCGCCCCGTGAACATTTGTGTCATCTACCTAGGAAGAATGCTAAGTCAATTTTGATTTATACCCTAAACATCTCGGATGAATTAAGACTATAAACACCAGGTATCCCAGCCTATTGCCTCACTTCAGTGAGCTTGCACATGTGCCCAAAGCATGCGTAAGCAAAGTTGGTTGTCTGTTTTTGTACACCAAGAACAAAGACTTTCAAAGTCATAAGTGACTTCAGAAATTCACAATGTCCACCATTCAGGTTGAAGTTATCTTCTCAGAGTTCTTTGAGGCGCCATTCAGAAAATTAGTGTTTTATAGGACGTTGTTTTCCTAATACCACATCTGTTTGTGAAATGATCACCCATCTACTGACATATTTCCTGGCTCCAGAGTGACACACTGGAGAACAGAGAGCCTGTATGTAGGCTTGCTACTTATTCCTAACTGATGCTTCATGTAATTATTTATTGACTAGATTCCTCAGCTTAAGGGAAAGATAAAAATAATTAACAAGCAGGAAAGCAATCTTTCTCCGCTCCGTTCTTGCTCTGTCTCTCATCCTCCTCCTCCTCCTCTCCCCACTTTCCTTTTCTCTAGGACTGTAGTGAGCCCATATTCTAATTTTAAAGGTGCATTATTCTAAGTCCCATGAGGGACACTCTGTTGCCTTACATAACATATATCCTAAAACAATTATGAAAGCTTGTACAAATAGAAAAGCTTTGATAGAAAAGTCCCCCAAACTATCCCCTTACAGCAGTTAAAAAAACGCAGACGAAGCAATTTTGAACATGGTAATTTATTTTATGCAGTTGTTTGAATCCATTATTTAAAAATTCTCAAAAGGCACTTTAAAAAACTTTAAAAATACATTTTCTGACTTAATGGTGATCACTTAAAATAAGCAAGTCACCAGACATTTTTAAACCCTTCATTGACACTATTACTTTAAATAATTTTAAAATTTCAAAACACAAACATTCACTGTATAATACAACACACTGCTTAGCAGTAAGGTTAGTTTCTCTCTAATAATACACTTCATGTAGATCATTAGTTTACAGCGCCCTGCAAAGTTACTCAAACTTAACTAATGTAACTGAACACTCAAGAGAGGTAAGGGGCCTGAAATGAAGTACATTCAACTGAACACTACTTTTACAGTTGCCTCTCTAAAGAGAATCTGTATGACGTTCTCGTTTCTGTCAAGATTTCAGTTCATTCTGAAAAGTCATCTTTACTCAACAAAGGTTACATTAGTGTAAAATATACCACAGCTTGTCACCTGGATTTCCCATGATGTTTCTGTCAGGCCTAATACAAAACAAGAGAAATGAAGTTAATGTGTTTGCCTTTTGCTTTTAAGAGGAGGGTAAATAAATAACTTTACCTCCTTAATAACAGATGTAGAACTGTTTTAGGTTGTACAAGTTCAACTAAGGCAAGTAGGCTGAGAGCCAGCAGACATTACTGTTGGACTCTTAGTTTCATGGGAAACCCAAGCTTAGTGGGTATACAACCATCACAAATGACAGACATTCTGATGACCCAAATCAACTGCAAGGAGACAGCACTACAAGTAGCTAGGAAGTTAAGCATAAAGGAACTACCAAAGACAGAATAATGACCTCATGAACTGAAAGTGCAAGAACAAAGCTAGGTAGGATATGACACACCAAGTGAGGATGTCTTTCAAGTATAACAGGGCCTCAATCTAGTGATGCAGTTTGACAGGCTACAAGCATTAAAAATATTAATAATAATAATAATACTCAAGAAACAACTATGAAAATAACCAGTTAGCAAACTTAATGCTCAAACCCAATTACCACATTCAAAACATACTATGAACTCGTCAGCAATTTATTTTCTAATCCTTTTATAGTAACAAATTGTTTTCTGAAATTTAGATATGTTCAAACAGTCAAACTGGGACAAAACTTGCTTTGTATCTATGAACTTCCCACTAGGAAAACACAAGCATATTATTAGTAGAGAATATAAGACTTTATTAAACGTCTTAAGCCTTGAAATCACACTATAATCAATTATTCATATGACAGAGATCTTCATCTAAAAGATGGCAAATAAATCTTTTTACCATAAAATCCTGTTTAATGTGCTCTACCAAATACTTGGGAGACACTTTTGCCTTATTAGATCATAAGATAGGTAAATGATTTTTGAAAATGACAAAACTTAAGCTGATGGTATAAGTAGCAGAAAATACTTGGCATATCACAAAGTAGCACTTTTCTATGTCTATTGGAAATTTTAGAAACTAGCGGACATTTTTATGATACTCATTTTTATATGTTTTAATGAATTTATATGTACAGATTAGTACTTAGTGAACCCTTTCTGCTCAATGTGAAATGACTAAGCTTGGAGAACTATAGATTTTGAGGGTCCTGATAATAGTCATTATAGAGGCGTATATTTTGCCAAAACCAATGATGCACTAGCACTGACCCTTTAAACTTTTTAACATTTTACTGTTAATACAGTATGATCCTGGACTACACTGATTTAAAACATGTTTCAGAGTCTTTGAAAAATGTCTCTCTCCTGGGCAGAAATCCTGAGTTTGCTCCAAAGACTATTTGCACGAAAATCATGTAGGTCAACAGGCAATGGTTCTCAACAGAGGATTAGTAAGGTTCACTTTCAGGGCCTTTTACACCAAACTGCTAGCCTCTGTCTTGGAGTTTCTGACTTAGGAGGTCTGGACTGGGGTGAAGAGGGGCTGCAAACTCTAACAAGCTCCCCCGCAATGCTACTTTAATAACTCTCACTAGAATGTGTCTGGTAAGAACACATACTCCAGGGCCAAATGCTAAAAATGCAAACTCAATAAACTCCAAGCAAGAGGGTGAGAATCACAATTTAAGACTAACAATATCGAATTAGTTGTTTGACCAGTTTAACTATTTGTGGCCAGTAGTACCAGATGTTATATACTGTCTGTATGTGTATGTATAATTAGTCCATATATATAAACCTAAGGCTAACATAATATACACATAGGATTTGATTAAAGATTCCGGCCCTCTTACTTACTAGCTTTGTGACAGTGAAAACATTACTTGAGTTCTTTGAGCCTCAGTTTCCTCATCTATAATATGAAATTAACACCCAATATATGAGGATTAACACAAATATTCAGGATAAGAACAGTATCTGGCATGTAGCAGGCACTGGATGAATACTACATATTACTTTTAAGAAATGTGCAAAATATTTTCTTCAGATCTGATTTGACCATTTCATTCATATAAATCAAATTATTTATACTCCAAAGTAACAGAATAAAACCTTACACTTAAAACCATGCTCTATTCTGAGCCAGTGTTCTAATAACCTTACGTATATTCACTTATATAATCCTCATTAAAATCCTGTGAGGTAGGTAGTATCATTATCCCTAATTGATAGATGAGGAAATTGAGGTACAGAGAAATTAAGTAAATTGTTGTAGGTTACATACGTAGTCATGGAGGAGGAACTTAGGAGCCAGGCTGCCTGACTGTGCAGCCCAGGAGTCGTTGCAGCATTCATATTCTATGGGAAAAATGTTAAACTTTTTGGATGATTATGATAAATCCTTTACTAGTAAGGAAGAGTGGCACATATGGGACACAGACAAATTCATATCCAAACCATGGTAAAGGGCTGTTCAAAGAACAGACTGGAGCCTAGGATACAGGCAGGTGGTACCACCGTGAGATCAACCTAAACCAAATTAATTTGTAAAGTTGGCTTATACGTTCATTGCGTGGACACAGTGATCCATAAGTAGCCAATTAAATGAATATCCCTTCAGATATATCATCTATAGAGGTTATGGTTTTGGCACAATAAATATAAATTACTTATATTTATTATTTAGCCAACCTACAGAGTCCATGGTGTAATAATCATGCAAAATTAGCATGATAAGAATGTAAATCATTCACAATTAAAATTAATTTTATGGAAAATCTGTAAAATATTCTCCTCTACACTTAGTATTGCTGATAGCAACAACAACAAAAGTTAAAGTTTCTCTATCCTTTCAGAAACTCTTCAGTCACTGTGGAGTAAGAGTGATATAAAGATTGCTTCTGATGGCAGTCTGAATGGGATTCTGCTGTTAGAATTACTGCTAGAAAGATAATTATTCTCAAATAAGAAGTCAACATGAAATAGGTTGTTATTTATAAATAAAGTACATGACATTTTAGCTTGTGTAAATATTCCTTTTCTTGCTAGTGTTTTTAATTAATTCTGGCCAGACCTGCATTCAAAAAATTTTGCCAGTGTTACCGGACACATCAGACATAAAACTTAATTTTAAAAGTGCTTTAAACAAGTTATGAAAGGCACAAACAAGTCTCATCTCCACAGGATGAAAATAAAAGGAACAATAATTATGTAGTTGGAAAGACTTCTAAATCACCAATGTACAATGTCATTAATAATTCCTGAGAGTGGTACCAATACAAGAAAAGCTTGCCCACACAGCATTAACTTTGTTACCTATAGTTAACAATGGGTGAATCTGGGAACAGAATATTTTAAAACGCATGCTTTATAGAATGCTGCTGATGCTTTCAGTAAATAAGCATTAATAGTGAAAATGGTACTCAAGGGTCAAACATCTTGAAGAGAGATGACGGGGACTTGGTATAAGACTGATTATATATAGAACTAAGTATATACTATAGTCAAGGCCCATGATAATCAGAAAATATGGTTTATTAGTGCACTTCTGGGTAAGTGCCATTCTTACTCTACTTCTTGAGGAAACACTGCCAATTATAAATAATATAATCACAGAAAACTTTTCATTCAGCAATTGGAAGGCTGGTTTATATCATATCCACATGAGCTGAGAAACAGCACTGAACATCTTTCTAGTTTTAAGGCAGATCTAGTCAGCACTGTGGCTGACAGCGTGCGGTGCAGTTGGAGATTACAGACGGAGCCACTCCAGCGTTAGCGGTAACAGCACACACTGTCAGGGACGGGGTTAGTGGTAACAGCACACACTGTCAGGGGCAGGGGACAGAGTCCTTCTAAGCTCTTCTATCTGTCACCGTTTTAAAAACACAAATTCTTCATATATATTTATTTATATTTATATATTACTGTATCAAAACATTTTTGCAGACTTCACAGCTCTTTAAATGCTTCAGTTTATAGTCATCCATATGAAAGATTTCTATACGGAATGTTCACTTCAGATGAGTTCCTCACTGGGATTTCAGGGTTCTGTCAGAAATGCAGGAGATCTTCGGTGCAATGTCGACCATTTAACCTCAGTCCACTCACGTTCTGCTTTCAAGGGTTACCTAATTTTACTTTTGTATCTTCGTTTTTGTTTGCTTGATTAATTTCTTTTAGTATATTCTCATGTAAGGCAGGTTGATATCTATATAAATAACCATATGGACGAAGATGGTAAACGAGGTATTCTAATTCATACATAGTTGTAGAATCAACATAGTGAAAAGAAATTGCGATATCAGAACAGCAACCAGGACCCTAAAAAACAACAGAGGCGGACACTGTTAATAAGCTGCACAGTGCACACATTCACACTAGCTTTACAACACTGAAGCATCAAAGCTTGAGGGAGAAGACAGAGAAGTCTCACCCATTAGATAGTGTAAGAAACCAACAGTTCTTTCAGCTCCCAAGCACCGGTATGTTGCCAAATATTTGATCCCACTGTGAATCCTGGGATTCTGCACTGTAAACACCTGTTTCTAGTTGTGGTGTGGCTCAGCCCTAACACACACCTTTAATCCAAGAGCTTTCTGAAAACAGGATTAAATACAGTTAACCGTAGGTCCAGAGGTGGAGAGTAGGAAGGGCTCTGAGTTGAAGGGAACTTAAGACAGAAGGAGGAGGAGCGTTCAGCCTTTCAGCTTTTGCTTTTACCGTGTGGAATATGAGCTGAGTAAGAAAGGCTTTTTCCAGGAGTCAAAACCATACAATGGAAGAAGGTATCCTCAACAAATGGTGCTGGTCTAACTGCATGTCTACATGTAGAAAAATGCAAATAGATCCACATTTATCACCCTGCACAAAACTCAAGTCCAAGTAGCTCAAAGACCTCAACAAAACAGCAGAAACACTAAATCTATTAAAAGACAAAGTGGGAATCAGCCTTGAACTCACTGGCACAGGAGACATGTTCCTAAACAAAACATCAACAGCTATGGCTCTATGCATGGACTGGACCTAGGCCCGCTACACATATATACCTGATGGACAGCTTCATCTTCATGTGGGTCTCTTAGTATGGGGAGGGCGAGAGCTGTCTCTGAAAAGGACATTGTTACTTTTCCATCACCCCTCCAGGGGGTGCTGCCTTGACAGGCCACCAAGGAAGGGGATGTACTCAATCCTGATGGGACTTGATGTGCTGGGGTGGCATACAGAGGTATCAATAGACATCTACTAAATGACTGGCTGGGGCCTCTGTTCTCATCTGCTTTGTTATACTGTCAGTATATACATTTTTAAAAAGTTCTAGTTATTGGTACTAACAAAATATATACGTATTAACTAGTCTTTTTTATTTTCAGGTCATAAGTATTTGTGTATTTAAAATAGTTTTTAGACTTACCTCTATGGGAGGGTAATAGTTGTAATTCCAGTACCAAAATGTTTTTGGGAGATAACCTTTGATTAAGTGGTGTTCTGGTACAAATGGGTGGAAGGTTTCTTTCCCAGTCGTATCTCTGGAATCTCCGGCTTCCACATTTATAATTTCCATGCACTTTCCCAGTGCTAAGTCTTCGATGGAGGAACTATGTGTACATTTTTCTGTTTTAAATGCGTCAACAAATCTTCTCAAGGCTTCTTTGCTTAGGACATATCCTGCTCCCCCACTCATGTACCCTTGCTTCACATAGGGCTTAAATCGTCTCCCAAAGTAGATGGGTTGTTCTGGGTTGTACTTTGATAGAAGCCACCTCAGGTTGTCCAGTATAACATATGTGTCATCATCTGCTTTCATAAACCAATCAGCATCTTCTAAATAATGGTCATGCACATACTGAAAAGCTTTAATTGTTTTCCAATACAGTTGCTCTCTGCCTTCTTTGGTTTTCAACCCCACAGTAGGGAAGTCTTGATTTTCTTCAGAACTCATAAATAACACTTTATTACAGCGCTGGGCCCATGTAGCTTTGACATGTTTAGCCTTTTTTTCTAGATTTTGAGGGCTTGTCATAACCCAACAAAGAATTTTAACTTTCTGATAGAGGGTCTCAGCAATATCCGTGTTCTCATCTATCAAACAAACATTTTAAAAAGTTACTTTTACACAAATGCAAAATCCAAATAAATCACACCAAAGAAACTTTTCATAAATAATTTCCAAGGCTGTATTTACCTATCTGTTATTAATGACTTTGAGAAACACACAACCTAACATGACATTCTAATATCCTGTTGATTTTATCCAGGAGATCTCTGAAGCGTCACAAGTTCCTAAGTGCTTGCCATCTGAACTGACTGAAAGTATCAACGTCAACTGGGAAACTCGTAAAAAGTGAGTTGTATAGCAGGTGCCACTCCAGAGTCAGCAATTCATTCTCAAACCCCACCTCACACAGTCTCGCCCTGCTGCTGTCTAATACTACACAGAAAGTAGCAGCACTCGGAGGCAGAGGCAGGGAGGTCTCTGTGAGTTCGAGGCCAGGACAGCCAGGACAAGAGAAACCCTGTCTGGGGGTGGGGGGAACAGAAACAAACAAACAAACAAACAAACAAAGAAGAAGTAGCAGAACATTCCTTAGAATGTCTCACTGCTGTGACTGAGTCCCTAAAAGACAGAATAAAAAAAACAAAAGAAAACAAACAACTAGCTGGTAAAGTCAGTTGATTATTTTTGAAGCCTGTGTATGAGTCAGTTGATAGGAATGTCTACAAGTACACTAAGGTGTTCCTGAAGACTTTATAACATCAGTCCAAAGCACAGGGCTAATGTATGACTAAGATTGCTTGGGCAATACTAATATACCTCACTCCAAAGTGCAAACCCAACAGTTAGAAACACAACAGAGTAACAGGTACAGGTTGGATTCCTGAAATTATCTAGGTCAGTGTTTCTGTGAGCTACCAGTTTGCCAAGAAATAGGAGGCTCCTGTCAGAATATAAAGTAGAATATCATCAAACAAGATTTAATGAAAACACCTAGTACCCACAGTAGTGAGCATAGGAACTGAACCTGACCCTAACCTGGTCTGAAAGCTTCTCAGCTGGGTGTGAACAATCCTGCAGCTGTCAGGCCCACAACGTGAGTGGCACTGGCTTAGAGGAAGAGTACAGTTAGGAGATGTAGATAGTGCTTTTTAGAAGTATTCTTTTTCTTCTTTGAAAGTTATATACATTTACATAATGTACACTGGTCACACCTATCTACCACTATGTGCTTCCAATTCCCCCTAGAGTCCCCACCCCCTTCCTCCCTCCAACTTCGGGTCCTCTTCCAGGTGGCAGTGGTGGACACCTTTAATCCCAGAACTCAGGAGGCAGAAGCAGGTGATCTCTGTGTTTAAGGCCAGCCTGATCTAGAGAGTGAGTTCTAGGACAGCCAAGGCTAGACCAGCAACTGACCGAAGGATTTTTTAAGAAGAAAGAAATGCAGTGACAGAAGGATTAAGAAAAGACATTTATGTCAAGTGTATGGGAGTTTTTCCTGCACGTATATCTATAAACCACATGGCATGCAGTGCCCATGGAAGTCAGAGGGTACTGGACTGCTCTGCACGTTTATCTATAAACCACATGGCATGCAGTGCCCATGGAAGTCAGAGGGTACTGGACTGCTCTGCCATTGGAGGTACCTGTTGTATACCATGTTATACGTGATGGAAATCAAACCCAGGTCCTCTGGAAGAACAGCTAGTACTCTTTTTTTTTTTTGAGTCTTGATATTGATTACCAATTTTAAATTTAATTTTTTTTTTTTTTTTTTTTTACAGCTAGTACTCTTAACCACTGAGCCATCTCCATCCAGCCTGACAGATGAATGTTTAAAGGGTCCTGTACACTGAGGGAAAAAGGAATGTGGGGACTATTAAATGAGAGGAGTGCCCTTAAGCAGAGCACAGAAAGGAGAAATGAAGTGCCACTAGAAAAGATGACAGGACATGTATCTCCAGTAAAACCTCACTAAAAGAAAGGACAAGAGGCAGCATGGAGAAACTTAATCATAGGCAGATATGTGCAGGCAGCTGCAAGCCTGACTTAGGGGAAACATATTTGGATTAAGAGCAAGAGGTCTTGGAAAACAGCAATATAGAATTGCTAAAACCCAGTAGCAACTAGGGTACAACAACAAGAACAACAACAACAACAACAACAACAACAACAACAACCTTCCAGTTTCCCAGCTCCCAGCTTATACCAATAGTTGCTAGAGAAAAGGAGGAAAATAATGCTTGGGAGGAGAAAAAACATCAGTCCAATTTATACATTTTTGAGAGTGGGCTGAGTAATTTTTAGCATTTCTCATATTTTTTGGTCCATGAAAGTAACAAACATATTATATATGTGTGTGTATGTGTGCATGCGTGCATGCATATAGTCAGGTCCAGCACAGTTTTGTAGTAATTCATAATTTTGGCTCCAATTAATCAGCTGAAGACATGGAACTGTGCAACAGAGTAAGTACACAGCTAGGAAAAAAAGAAAAGAAAAGAACCAACCCAATTGGAAGGAGCTTTTCCATTCTGCAATTTCAATTATTTTAGTTTATTCTGTTCTGCCAAATAAATCCGTTTTGCAGAGAAGTTTGCATTCTGTTAATAAATGGCTTCTCTCAACGTCTGGAAATGAGCTGAAGAAAAACTCAGTAGAAAAAAAGGTAGAAATCAAAGTTTCAAGAGTTCGTGACATCATACAGATAGAGCTAAAGGACAGAGACTTAGAGAAAGCAATATTCCAGGGATACACAGGAGAAGTCTGGTTTCAGTGACAGGAACTAGGAGAAAAATCGAGTCATTGTCTCATACACTTTCGTTACTTCTATATCTCTTTGGCCCTCAAAAAGAAAATTGATTAATCACTGATAAAAATGCAAATTAAGATTTATATGTACATCCTAATGTTTCTCTATGGTAACAGGACTAAATAAAAACCAAACAGTAAATCATAACAAAATTGACTGTAAAGACAAATTTCTTCAAGCTCATGTCTCTATGTCATAGTTTATGAACCATTTCCATCTAGAACTAATTTAAATTATTAACTTCTTAAATAAACCTTGGGGTTTTCCTCCAAGGCAAATAAATAAAAACAAATTATCTTAATATCTGATACATAAGGTTCAATTTAATACACTAGTGTAGACAGCGAGATTGATATAACTTTCTCAACACACTCAACAATGAAATACTTCTTACTAACACAGAGCATACCTTTATGTTGGCCGGAATCTGCATTGAAGTTCATTTGTCCTTTGAGGTGATTGTGTCCATTGTCATCTGAATGTCTTGCATGAGGGTCATTATGAAGCATATTAGGCTGGGTGTCAGCCTGTTCTCGCAACAAAATACTGAATAATTGAGAACATAAAAAAAATCCTATTGCTGATCCACAGAGGAAGGTTAAAAAATTCAGCCAAGATTTAGAGGCCATTTCCCGGGAGTGTATTTCTGTTAAGAAGAAGAAAATAAAAAGAATAATAAATAATAATTGAAAAACTGGCATCCTGTTATAAAACTAGAAAGTGATCTACATTATCAAGAAGAAAAATCCTGAGGTTTAGCTTCATGGGAAGCTGGTCCCTTCTGTAAGGTCTACCTGCTCGTCACCCATGACTTTCCCTCTGTGTGTTGCTTTAACAGCCCTCTGTGCACAACTACAAGCAAGCAGGAAGCAGACTGTTATTGCTGGCACAGAGCCTGGGACCCCCCTCCATCAGCACCCTTCATGAACCAGGCTTCTCTGCCAGGATAATCTTCATTCTTGGCTGTCAGCTCCAGTGCCTTCATTTTGTAGCAGCCATCACTTAACTATATTCTTCTATATGGATGGAATTAGCAAGCTCTGTGAAGAACTAGAAATAAAATGCTTCAGGCTTTGTGAGCTACATACGGTCTGTTTCATCTTGTTCTTTAAAAATGTAAAAGCCATTGGAGTTGGAGAGCCTGGACACCTGAGCCAGCTCCATCTGAGTAGTCAGAGAGCCCCTGGGAAGTGAGAGGGGACTAGAGACAACTAGCTGTCTTGAAGAAACACCATGAATATGAGATAGAGCAGCATGAAGAGGAGAGAGCATCTGCGGAAACAATCTGAGCAGCATAAGGAGATGAAAATCGAAGACATACGGATAATTGAATGCATGCAGTGCCCGCAGAATGGCCTGTATCACCGTCCACTTCAACAGAAATGTAATCCTGAGTAATTAATACTTGGCCTATGTACTACTAACAGGTAACAACTTGTTCAACAGTTTAAAAACAAAACAAAAAGGTAAAAGCCATCCAGCCTGCGGTGGGTAGGAGATGTCTAGAGTCAGCAAAGCTTTGGGACACAGGTTCTTGGTTTTGGAAATGTAGTCTTAAACATATCCATGCCCATCCCTGTGGCTGGTTCCAAATCAGAGCTGAATAGCTTCAGCAGAAGTAACATGTCTAACAAAGCCTCACCTAGCCCTTAATGAAGGTCTGCGGGCACCTCCTCCAAACACTGTTGGCTGACCTCTCACTGTTAACATCCTGGCTCACAAAGTGCCGGGTGCATCTGTATATCATCAGATTTAGTATGGTGCCTGGAACATAGTGGGGCTCAAAGAATACTCACTATTCCACAACCAGTCACTCTCTTTTTAACAGTTGGTTAATAATCAACTACGCTGAAGTTACAAATCCCTATGAGAGCAACTTTAAGTATATAATCTCTCATTATCTAAGAAGTTTTAATGCTAAGTCATATGTCTTCCCACACATAATTTCAGTTTCCATTCTCACAATGTCCATTTTACAGATAAGAAAACGGAAAAAGTCAAGCTGGGGAAATAGTTCAACATTTAATTAGGAGCCCCTGCTACAAGCACCTCTAATTCTAACTCTGAGGGATCTGAAGTCCTTTCCTGGCCTTCATGCATGCATACACATACATACATAAGGTAAATCTTTAAGAGTCAACAGGTAACACAGAATTTTTTCTTGACACTATTTCTAATGCAATAAAGCATAACTATTAGGCAGTATAAGTCATCTAATGATATTGCATATAACAGCTGATACCTTCGCATGTTATGTAAATGGCTAGCACAATTACACAGCAGAGATCTGCACCCAGATCTACCTGCTTAAGGAAAGTCAATGTTTTATCCATTATATTTCTTATTTTTCAAACAATCACCACTAACAGAAAGGTCAACATGCATATGGGGAGATGAACTTAAAAGTCAGTGTTCTGTTAAACCACAATGCAAAAGCCAAGAATCACCACTATTACAACCGCAAAGCTGAAAGCTTCACCACTGTATAATAGAATGCCTCACTAGGTTCACCTCCATTAGTCTTCAATGCAAATGAGAAAACTGAACAAAGTCTAACAAACTGCCTGTTCTGATACTGGTAAAATAGTGCGACCATGATAGCTAGTGAAGAAAGAGAAAGGATAGGCGAGCCAGGTAGTTGGCACACCTCTACTCTGGACAGCTAAGGCTGTTCTTTGCTCTTGCTGGGGGAACTGGTTCCAGGAATACCCAAATACAGACGGTTATATCCTTTATAGAAAATAGAACAACAGTACAAGTCCTCTTATATACTTTCAGTATATTTAAAGGACACATAATATTGAATACAATATAAATGATGTATTCTTATAGCTTTTATGGATATGGAACACATAGGTATAGAAGTCTGACTATACTGGTTTAGAAGGTAAACAGCTGAGGCAGCAATAAAGCTAAGCAAAACTCAAAGTAAACATCTTTTTAGGAGAGGTACAGAAATACTTGTTGGTGTTCTACAATTTGTTTCCAATTTAAGAATATTTTGGGATACTGCCCGATGCCTGGCACCCACACTTACTGTCCCCAGAGCATAATCAGTTAGCATATGAAGGCTCCTCTCCATTGGTTCCCCCTTCCAATGTCAAGGACTCTTGCTGTTATGAAGACTTGTGAACTCCTATTTTCTTTCCCATTCCTGAAATAAAGCAGTCATCTCATGAAGGTGGAATGCATCCCCAAAGCCCAGTCAGACTTCTAATAAAAGCATGTCCACCTTCTCAGATTCTTCCGTGATACCGCAGTGGACGAGACTGGAGGAAGACACCACTCAACCATGTTGTCCTTTACAGAAGCTTGCAGGGGAGGAGGGAGTTGTCTATTTCAAGGGCGCTCTAAGCCCCACACTTGAGAATTACATGAGGAACATTTTAACTACAGGTCTCTAGGCTTGTCAACTGTGACCACAGACACAAAAAAGAACTGAGAAAAGTAAAATTAATCTTGATTTTAAAGAAAGACCTCTGTATTATTGGTTGTGAAGAAAATTTTCAACCGATAAAGATTTGTTTAAAGAAGGAAAAAAAAAAAAATCCAAAGCTCCATACTCAGAAATAATCACCATTAACATTTGGTAAGAATGGCTACAGATCTAAACAATGAGTAGAAGGAGATAAGAGAAGAGGTAACTATAGCTAACATGTCAGAAATTCGTAATTTCATATGAAGGAAAGGCAAAATGGCTGAGTAACGGTACTTCCTGCCAAGCCTATCAACTGCTGATTAATTCCTGAGACCTGCACAGTGGAAAAAGAGAACTGACTCCTGCAATCTGTCCTCTGACCTCCATGTACATGCCATGACACATATGTGTGAACATACACACAAACAAATGCAAAAAGTAGTAGGAACTTTATATGGATAAACTCAGGGTTATTATTTACATTTTCCAGATAAATGCAGGAAGATCAGTAACATTGTCTGTCACACGAGCAAACTGACTCTTAGCCTAAACTTTGTTATTGTTATAAAGAACAGAGATTATACTGGTCATGCAATTTCAAAAATTTAAATTCTATTTTTCGAATTTACATGAAAAAAAATAAATGAAATAATCTTAAAAAGTTAAATATTTAGAAGGATAGTTCTCTACATGATCCTTTTTGAAGATAGATACAGAAAATTACCAAAAATATAGTTTTGCTATAGTATTAGAATTATAGGCAGCAAGTTTTTGCTGTGAGAAACTTCATTAGTTTTATTTGGTAAATGTCTGTTTTGAATTCTGTTTCCTTGCTCCATCCTGGATCTATATGAAATTGGACTGCAGGTCACCAACAGTCATTTTATCAGAGCTCTCTTCATTCCTGCCACGTGTTGCCAGCGGGAAGTCAGCAGCTAGTTGCGTCAGGGCTAACTGGAGCTACCACTGGAATCCCTGCAGGCTCACGAATGTCTGCAATCACTTTCATAGAGACAGTACAACTTGATGCAGTTTACTTTTTCCCCCCAAATTTTGTAGCTATTACGCCATTGTCTTCTTACATGGAAACTATACAAACTTTTAGCCCTTGAAGAAGTTTATTATTTTGCTCCCAGATGTGCCTTGTATTATTGCTTTGCTGACATTGTAGTCCTGATAAACTGAACGCTGGGACAGCCCTGCACTGAACAGTAAGTCTATTTCCAACAGCACCTGCTCACCCTGCATCACTGCCACAGTTTAGTAATGTCCTCAATTCTGGGGCACCAAAGCTGCTGCAGTCCTAAGAACCAAACGTAGGGCCTCATGCATGCCAGGCGAGCACTTTCACTTCTTATTTTGAGGCAGTCTCACTAAGAAGTCCAGGCTGGCTTGGACTCACTCACTCTGTGTCCTGAGCATGTAATCCAGTTGTCTCGGCACCCCAAACAGCTAGGGTGACAGCCTGCCTCACTGTTACTACATATTGTGGAGATCTATAATCAGTGACCTTTGCTGTCAGTGTTAGAACTGTGTGGGGACAAAATGAACACAGCTGCATGACATGTGAGCCCATAAAGGCTCTATGTGCTCTGATTGATTTACTAACTTGGTCTTCTCTATTTCACCCCTTTCCTAGGATACAAAAATACTGAATTAGGTCAAAAAAATAATCTTACAATAGACCCTAAGTATTCAAGTGAAACAAACACTACAGACACGTCCAGTTTAAATTAAAAGCTGGAACCAAATATACTTAGTAAGAAAGGCATGCCAAGCCAGGTTTTTTATGCCAACTAGCTAAGCAGTAAAACCAAAGGAGTTTTGGAAGGAAACTGACAGTGCTACTGCTGTGTACACATGAACAACAAAAGGATTTAACAGCCTTATTTGCTGGTATGAACTATGTTGTTGGACTGAATGGAGGATTCACTATGCTATTCTGTAAGCCAAAGCCTAAACCTAGAGCAAAGTCCTAACTTAATCTATAAGGGCCAGAGGTGAAAAAAGTACAGAAGGAAAATATGAAGCTAGAAGAGGTTGGTTCATAAGGTCTAGGGACAGAGAAGTATTAAAGGAAGCAGAAATGCTGATGTAGAAACTGCAGCAAGTTATCCAGATGATCTAGCTACAGGCAATGCCAAGGGTGGCTACATTATATAGCACTTTCAGTGGAGATGAAACAGCCTTACATTAGAAAAAGATGTCATGTAGACTTTCAGAGACAGAAAGGAGAAAAGAATCCTTGCTTCAACGCTTCTCAGAATAGGCCTGAGTTTCTTGTTAGGGGTGAAAGCAGCTGATGACCTAAGTTAAGCTAGTGGTATTTATCATTCCCTGAATTCTCTTTAGAATTATACCAAATATACTCTCCCTGTGCTGTGTAACTGAGGTAACCATCCTGGGTGACAGCACTTCCTTCCGCATGTCTGAGACTTGCTTCTCAGGGAAAAGGCTTCTTTTCAAAACCCAGGACCTGATGGAGATGCTTAACAAGTTTAATGCTGTTGTCACACTTGCTAACACAACATCCATTCTGAAGCCTGTGGATCAATGAGGAGCTTCACATCTTACTTAAAAAATAATTTTAAAAAGAATGTATCCGCTTTAAACAGTGCTTTAGGCCAGACCTGATAGATCTGGCCAAAGGAAACTGAAAGCCCCCTGGAAAGGATCAGGGAGTCAACACTCTCAACACAAACACGAACATGTGTGATTCTGGCAGGCATGGTCCAAGCCGACTTGAACACCCTTAGGGTAGGAATAGCGAGAAGCATGGACAGGAGTTGCTGAAATTTCGTGTTAGAACTGGAAATGGAGTCCAAATATGCAACCAAGTAACTAGAATCTCGGCCTCAAACTTGAATGGCTGAGAAAAAATTCTTACCAAAGGACAAAGAGTAAGTTCTAGAGATGGAAATCGATCCTGATGACGACAGTGAGCACGGGTCAAATGACAGCACAGGACTCGGACTATTCATAAGCATGGCTGAGTGCATGGCAGCTTTGAGAGGCCTCAGTACAATTGTGGGGAAATCCAACAAGCACCAATTACTACAGCTTCCATGTGACAGAATAGTCTTTCAGAAAAGAAAGTGTCAACTGATGAGGCAATCTTCATTGTCATTTTGCTTTTAGAAATAGTTACACTACCCATTCCCTAACCTTTAGCACTTCCCGCCATCTTTAAGCAGTGAAGAGGAGTCTTCCTTCCACTAAGATACGACTCTCTGAGGGCTCAGGAGACTGTTTCCTAGCAATAAAGTGATTAATTTTTAATCATAGTATATACTTTTAAAAGAATGTTATTGCAGAATTATACTACTATATAAATGTAACATACCCTAGGGAACCAAAAAAATTTTTATTCATTTTCTGTTGCAACGTTTTGGAATGGAACTAACAATCTCTCTGAGGTATGCTTATCAACGTGTCTCTAAGCTATCTGAGTTTTTGATATCAGCAGAGCACTAACACTCTCTCACCAAGACTTCAGTGCCTTGTTCTTACCTGACTCTCCGGTGTTCAGAATTCCTCTGGAGTCCATAACAAATTTCCTGAGACGCTATTGTCTTTTGTCCCTTCAAGTACTTTATATGCTGCACCTTGCAAGTTTCACCTTAGTACATGAAATTTTGCTCTAGATTACTACATCCGTGTGCTACACTCACATATCTACAATATACCTCCCTCTCTTCACATGACATTAAAGTGATTATACACTTTATAATCCCCAGCTTGTCACAGCGATGCCCTGCCCACAGCTTCTCTTCTCTCTGCAGGCCCGGATGATCTCCCGCACTCCCCCACTCTCCCCAGGTCTGATCCCCACCTTTTCTCTCTGTGCTCCCGCTCCTACCTTGTTCCCTCGCTTCAGTCACTACCACGGTCAGTGCTACTTCTCCTTCTGAGTGAGAGTTAAGCATCCTCCCTTGGGATCTTCCTTGTTACTTAGCTTCCTTGGGTCCGTGCACTGCAGTATCTTTCTGTACGATATGGCTAAAATCTGCTTGTAAGTGAGCACATACCATGTGTGTCTTTCTGTGTTATCCCACACAGGACGATCATTTCTAGTTCCATCCATTTGCCTGCAAATTTCATGATTTTTTTTTTAATAGCTGAGTAGTATTCCCTACACAATGTAGCTGATGGGCAGCCAGGGTGGGGGTTGGGCTGGCTCTCTCTAAAATGGACTCTGTTGCCTGCTTTTTGATCACTTCCCCACTGGCAGGACTGCCTTGCCAGGCCACAGGGGAAGAGGACACACTCACTCAGTCTTGATGCATCTTGATGAGCTGGGGTGGGTGGGTAAGGGGGCTCCCCTTTCTGAGGAAGGGGAGAGGAGGGGAAAGGGAGGACGGGACTGGGAGGAGAGGAGAAAGGAGGCTCCTACCTGGATGTAAAGTGAATAAATAAATTAATTTTTAAAAAGTTAGAGGCCATCTGTTCTACCACAGAGGTATAATCGCTGGCAAATTTTCCCCGATCTAAAGACTTCAAGAAAACAAAATAAAGCACCTTGTCTGCCAGTTGCTGCTGCTTTTCTCAAGACAGCAGTACACTGTGTTCTTCAACGTCAGCCAAAGGAAGCAAACTACAGTGCTGCAGCACACTGAAACACCACCTGCCTGCGAGCAGCACACCTATTCACACTCCACACCTACAGTGCTGCAGCACACTGAAACACCACCTGCCTGCAGGCAGCACACCTATTCACACGCCACACCTACAGTGCTGCAGCACACTGAAACACCACCTGCCTGCGAGCAGAACACCTATTCACACGCCACACCTCCTGTCCAGCCATAACTTCATACCTCTCTACTTTTTTGTTTGTGTTTTCAAGACAGGGTTTCTCTGAGTAGCCTTGGCTGTCTTGGACTTGACTTACAGATCAGGGTGCCCTCGAACTCACAAAGATCCTCTGCCTCTGTCTCCCAGGTGCTGGGATTACAGCAGTTCCACCATGCCAGCTCATACCTCTCTACTTTAACTTGTCATGACAATTAGGAAAGTTTAACCTTTTCTCACTTTTAATAGACAAACTGCAGCTTCTCTGTGGCATGCCCACACTGCCCCTACCACTAATACAACAGTTTGTAGCCACTATTTAGTCAAAATAAAGCTTGCCTAAACTTAAGTACTGAAATACTCTGATAGTGGAGCTAAAAACCAAAGCAACCATAAAGAGACTAACAGCAGTATGTGTAGCATGAACTCTGAAGTGGGTGACACTGCGAGCCTTTCTAATGCCATAGGAGGAAGTTGAGCTGCTAAACGTGGCAGACAAGATGCAGCTTTAGTCTATCTTCCTTCCAGCTTATCTGTACTGTTTTTAAAGCCCCTTCTCAAAATTTGCCATGAACTTCTGTACGGATAGCTTTGACCTTTCTATTCTTCCTACCCTGAATAGCCTGTCCCATTTCATATTATGGGTAGATGTAGAGCTATCTTTCAGCTTTAGTATTCTCTCTGACATACATGGCTCCTCATGATTAAATTAGCTGCTCTGCCGTGAAGCCCTTCCTTGCTTCTCCACTTACACCTCTATGACATTATGATACATTATCAGAAGCCTATGCACCTCTTTCTACCGTTACACTATGAGCTTCCTGTATTTGTTATTTTTATGGTCATTGTGACAAAATGCTTCACATAAACAACAGTAAGGAGGAAATTTTTATTTTGATTCACAATCTCAACAGATTCAATCCAGTTCCCACAGTTGCTTGGCCTGGCGTACTTGTAAGTACACATCAGTAAGAAAAAATGGCAGGCGCTGTTCTTCCATTTCCAGCAAGAGGAAGCACTCACCGTGCTTTGACATTCGGGAACCCTCCCAGGAGTAGCTAATATTCCTATAAACCCCATCAGTCTGTCGCCACCAGAAGGCTGAAACCCAAGCCAGGGCACAACCATGAGGGTTTAGTAGACTATTTTGGAAAGTTTTCTCCTTTTTCCTATTTCTTTCATTTTCATAAGAACAAAGTACCCTTTATTGGCACTATTTACCAGGACGTCTAATTTCTGAGCCTAATAAGTTACCATATCTATAAAACGTAGGCTAACTTTATCAGTTGTGGCGGATGCATCAGTTCCCTACATGTTCTACACAGTTAACCCTATAACGTACAGGTGTAAGTTATCACCACCATTACTTAGTACTGCACTGGGAGCACACACTAATGCAACTGTACAAGAAAAGAACAGGCCTCCATATTTAAGAAAGTGCCAAAACCATCATGGTAACTGATAATATGACCAACTGTGAAGAATTGGAAACATTTAAAAGAAATAATTTAAAGGTGGTTATTTGTCGCCAGGTGTAGTGGCGGAAGCCTTTAATCCCAGTACTCAGGAGGCAGAGGAAGGGGGATCGATGTGAGTTCAAGGCCAGCCTGTCTACTAAGAGAGTTCCAGGTCAGCCAAGGCTACACAGAGAAACGTGTCTAGAACAACTCCCCTGCTCCCCTCCAAAAACAAAAAAACAAAAACAAAAACACAAAAGCCAAAACAACAACAAAAAAACCCACAAAAACAAACAAAAGGTGGTTATTTGTGAAGAGAACCATACTTTTATATACATAAAAAAGTAGTTATATAGAAAATAATTGTAATAGAAACCAAGGAATCTGTAGGTAACAATAAATTATTATCACTTTAAAAGTACAAGGTCTACATAAAGGGAAATATAATCCTACTCAAGGACCAAGAATAAAAATGGAATAAATGGAAAAGCATGACACACTGAACAATCAATAGATTCTGGGGAAAGGGCAGATTATTATTAGGAATAAGTTTTCCCAGACACTATATGAGTAGAATATGATGTTAACCATTTTAGAACTTTGAAAAAACTATCAAAGGCTCTAATTTTCCTGTTAGAGACTTGGAAAGTAAGGTAAATTATAGCTGATTTCAGTTCATTTCACCCCTTAGAAGTAGCTACCCATCTTTCCCTCTACCTGTCTGTTTGGCAGGCAGCTGGCTGTGGAGCACATGTTTGTGGAGCCGTTGCTGGAAGGTAATGGGAACAAAGGTGGCCAGGAAGAAACCTGTCCTCTGAATGCTGGAAGGCTGACTGTTGCTTCTGGTCACCGCTGTAGACAGAGAGATGGGCAGCCACTGCTGATGCAACTCTACCTACCTTGGAATGTTTTCAGCAGCTAAGACTTACTGCTGAATAAGCTCACCTTTTCTAGTTCTTCCTGAGTTCAATTCAGCTGCTCTGGCTCAGTCTTCTCTTCTGGCTTTTTCAATCTGGCTTTTCTTTAGGCCTCTGAATTGCTCTGCTTGGCCTCATACTAACTCCAGCCATTTTTCTCTAATCCTCTGGCTCCTTCTTATTCTCAGGCTTGGACGGTCTTCACCTGAGTTCTCTCTCTTTCTCTCTCTCTCTCTCTCTCTGCAACCTGTCTAATACTGTCCCGGTAAAACTGCACACGTGCGCGCATTGCCCCTTAAGTAGCTTCCCTTTCCTCATAAGAGTTGGGCATATCCTATTCTGTCAAATCTTTCTCTGATTTATCACTTTTTCTGCCACTCAATTAGACATCATCTTCAAACATGGGTGTTTCCTTCTACAACTAACTTTAACTTCATTGTTTGGGATTAAAGGCATGTACCACTATGCCGGGACCTAAGCTTTTCTTTACCTGAAACTTGCTCTATACCAGGCTGACCTTGAATTCAGTCAGACCTGCTTGTCTGTCTCTTAGATTAAAGGCATGTTTGTATTCCAGCTGGATCACACAAGACCTAGAAGGTCTCTGGATGTAATCTCTTACCAGAACAGCGGTGTTCTGAATTAAAATTACTCTACAGTGGGGAGGTAGAAGGGGACTTGGTTAAATGGTTAAATGGTACAGAGTTTTAGCTTCAGATGATGTAGAGTGCTAGAATAGGACAGTGATGATGGGTACATCACAATATAAATGCAACCATCACTGAACTACAGGTGTTTTCTCTCTCTCTCTCTCTCTTACACACACACACACACACACACACACACACACACACACACACACACCAGATGACAGTTTTCTACAGATCAATCTGTATATGTAATGTAATCCCATCGAAAACACAGACAGTTTTAAAAGTTAAATAGCTCAGTAAAAAATATTCCAAAAGTTTGGAAAAATGAATGAGAGTGCAAATATGTATGTATGATTTATTTATAGGATCACATCACTATGTATCGCTGGCTGTACTTGAACCGCACTGTCTGCCTCTGTCTCACAAGTGCTGGAATTTTATGCTGCCATGCCAGGCCATGGAAAGAGTAATTCTTGAATGGTGAGAGGGTCAAGGAAAATACACAATGCATATTGCATCTTAAAATATGTTTACATTGAGGCATGGCAGCACACACAAATAATCTCAGCACTTGACAGGTGAGCCAAAAGAGGTCTAGGACTTGAAGACCAGCCTCGGGTGAGCCTGGGCTACCTTGCATGCACATACTTTCTCTTTCTCATGACCAAACCAAACCAAACAAAAACAAAGCAAACAAAACTGGAGGTGAACTGAAATGATTTAATAATTTGATATTGAGACTGACAGGCCAGTCATCATGTCTGTAAAAGCATGTCAATTAACAACAGAGATTTGATGAGCAATTCTACAGAATGCCAGGAACTACATCAGTTGAAATGCTGTCAGTGAGACCGACCCTCCACTTCTTTCATTATGTACCCAAAGCAACCTCAGTTACCAACAAGCATCAGATAAGGATGTACAGACAGAACATTCCACAATTATCTTTCCACCGTGGTCTCCAAGCACCAGGCCGATGTTTAGATTTCTGACACACAGTCTCTCTGTGTTTTTAAAACTATTTAACACTGCAACACTAGAATTTTGCCTCAACACCAACCTTCTCCAAAACCTTACAGAACTGGTTTCTCTGTCAGTGTGATCTGCTATTCCTCTGCTGTACAGTTCTCTCCACTGCAGCAAACTAATCACCCTACTCTTGTCAGCCCGCAGGCAGACAGGGAAGTAGTTTTTCATCAGACTGAGATGGTTTGTGGGGAAAGGTACACGTGGGAATGTAACAGAGAACCCACACAGCGCTGACATCACGGAAGAAACGGCTAGTTCAACGCACAGTATGAAAATAATTAATCCTTTGGAAAACACAAAAGCAACCAGCTGGGTCCTTTTCTAATAATTAACAATTATAACTGTTTCTGAGATTTCAATATTTTAAAAACAGACTAGAAGAAAACTTTTTTTTGTGTGTGTATTTTCTATGGTGAACTGAGAGCTTCCTAAAACTCAGAAGCAGGACCTATAGAAAAATAGTTTATTCAGTGGGCAAGTGCTGCAAGCAAAGCAACTTTATAACATGCTTTAAAATGAGTGTACGACACAAAGACAAATGACTGACAACATTTAGAAAATGAAGAACGCAAAGCCTGCAAGGAAAACACACGGTAGTCAAGGCCCTTCACTTTCCCCAGCAACTTAGGCAAGGTAAATCAAGTGAAGAGAGCCTGCTTCCGCGCTAGCAGAGTGGTACAACTTCTAGTTTGCTAACAACAGTCTTCATTAACCAGCACCATTCACGCTTTCTTACAACATACTCTTACTGTCTTCTCAAAGCATAGTTGGCAATTATCCTAGAAGCTTAACTGAATATACCCTGAGCAACCAATTCATGATCAGAAATTTGCCTCAGAGATAAGCTCATAGAAGCCTTTCAAGACGTTCCTGACAGCCATGTGCTCAGATGTTAGCTCACGGACTATATACTGCAGCTGGTAAAAACATTAACCTACATGTGTCAGCGAGGAAAATATATGCACCTGTGGCTAATATTCTTGTTAATAAAGTGTAGTTGTAAAAGTAGAGCATGAAAACAAAACAAACAAGAGGATGAAAAGGAGGGGGAACTCAAAAGATAGAGGGATGAAAATATACATTCGGTTTTATTCTTTATACCCTCTTACCTAAGCTTGCCCTCCTCCCCCCTTCCACAGCAGCAGGCAGCATGGCGGTGCACACCTCTCACCCTGGCACTGGGAAGATAGAGGTAGTGGTGCAGCAGCTTCAAGGCGGTCCAGCACTCCATGAGGCCCGGTCTCAGGAAACCCAAAACCAACACAAAATAGTGCCTGTAATCCCTGGTCCCTCAAACTCGCCCTACAGCAGCGTTGAGGTTACCTCCAAGAGATCTACTACTCCGCATTCTATCGTTATCACAGGTTTTTCCCTAATAAGGCCTCCCTCATTTTAACTGTATAAAAGACTTATTTTTTAAAAACAAAGTACACAGGATGCATACACATACATACACATAAATTTCGGCAGATGTAAAGCAAAAAAAGTTTTTACCTTTCTGACAAAAATTATAATCTAGAGAGTAAAAAAATAAAAGACTAATCTCCTGCCCCATCACATCTCTTGGTCCTTTTCAAAATTCTCTAAGAATCAAACTCAATGGACTGATTACATACTTCCATCTTGACCACTGGTAACTCAGACTCAACAAGCCCCAAATCGAGTCAATATCTTTCTCCTTGAATCTGTTCATTTTACCTTAAATATCGGTAATGATCTAAGCAACTCAGCCGTGTGTTCCTGCTTCACTCAGAATCACCTGATTACTGAGACTAGTAATTAGGAAAAAATAGTGTGTGGGGGTGAGGGGCAGGGTGTTGTGCATTAAACCCAGGGCCTTATGCATGCTGAACACTCTGCTACCCAACACACAGACATCCCTACTGCTCCGCTCACCCTCACCCACATCCAAATGCCAAGCACTGCCAATTTTTTTTTCTACTAACTTTTCTAATCCACGCTCTTCTATCTACTCTTGTCTTATTTCACTCTCCTCCAACCATAAGCTACTGAGATACAGAACCTGTCTCCCTCCATATGAGCCACCCTCTTCATCAACTCAACTACGTTACCAGAGTGACCTCCAACACGAGAAAGTGGCTGTGCCACTCTATGAATCCTCACAGAATTCTACAGCCCACAAGTGTAATTAACGTGACATAAAGCCACTCCTGGGGGACTCCGTCCGTATCTCCAGTCTCACCTTCCACTAATCCATCCAATAATCTTGACTATCAACAACTTCTTAAACGTCCCAAAGTATCCAGGTCCATATTTCTGTGTTATTGACTAAAACACCCTAAGTTCTCACTCCAGCAAGTGCTTTTAAGTCACATTTTCTTGTGAGCTAGCTAGTGGCACTGTTGTGGGGGCTGTCCTATTAACTCTTAGGACATTTAGAAGCTTCCCTGCCTGTGTTTACTAGATACAGTAAATACTAGAGAACAGGAGCATGTCTTGACCTGGTGACAACCAATGACCAAAGTCTTCTTGGAGGACTAAGTCAGCTTTACTCAAGAACCACTCTTCTACTCAGCAAGGACCTGAGTTCAACCCCCCAGAATCCATGTTAAAAAAAAAAAAAAGCAAGAGACAGTAGTGCATACCTGCAATCTCAGCACTGGGGAAACAGTGACACAAGGGCCCCCACTTCCCAGGGACTTGAGGAGCACCTAGCTATTCTAACAGAATCGGTGACCTCCAAATTTAGTGAGAGACCCTGTCTCAAAAATTATCATGGGGAGCAACTGAGGAAGACAGCTGCTGTTGACCTACAGAGGCACAGGCACACCCCTGCACCAACCTGTTGCAGCACAGCTTCTCTCTCATATATATTGCAACATTACCTTTAAGGAAGACAACTAGGTTACTGAAGAAAAGCCTACCTTTCCCACTTGGTCTCTACAGCCTCCACCTGGTGTGAGCTTTGTCTTTCAATTACTAAAACAGCCTTCCAGCCGGCACGTCTCTTCCTCCCGCCCTCCTTTCTTCAGTCTATTTCTGCTAGCACTCCAGAGTCATCTTATTAACTGAAATCAGACCTTGTCACCCATTTTCTCAAACGCCTCAACCACCTGCCTGGCCTCATTATATAAAGCCAAATCCTTAAAATGGCCTTAATTCAATACTGCCTAATACTGTTTCCCTCACTGTGTTTCAACTCTGGACTCAGCTTTGTTCCTTAGACACAGGGTCTTGCTGTTCATTGCTGCAAACACTCCTCTCACAGGCATTCCTACGCTTCATTCTTCAACCATTTCAGCTCTTTAGCTCACAGGAGTCCGCCCTAGGTGGTCCACTCTTAACTCCGCAGGCATGAGACTCCAGTGGGGTCCCCCTCCCATTATCTTGTTTACTACGGAAAAACAAGGCATTTCATCAGTTAGCCTATCTGGAAGGTTGGTTACAAGGTTCCAAATGGAGAGAATTTTGAAAATTTGCATTTCTAACAGAAGCCACACAGGGACAATGCCCTGTGATAACAGGGGTGAAGGCTGAGTGATAGAACAGAAAGCCCAGGGCAATCTGAGACACAGAAGCCTAGAGTTAACAGAGGGATTCTACAACTACAGCACAGCCTTGCCAACATCTTAAATGGCCCAGCTTGTGGTCCTTTGTTTTGGTTAGCCTCAGAAAACTAACACAGCAAACAAGGATATGAGTGACTACATAGAGATGTATATTATTTCAAATGTGTTCCAGCATATAGCTTTCATTGTAAAATAATCAGGTTTCCAAATTCAGATCTCTCAATATTGCGCCTCCCCACCCCAGGCCCTCAATGCACTGCGTACTGCAGGCAAGGAAATCTGTTTGAAGTTTCTTGTTGGTTTCCCACCTTCTAATGGGACTCCCTGATTCATAAAGAACAGCACCCTGTTTTCACACCTAACAGATATTAGCTTGTAGCTGAGTATCCTACCCCTGCCAGCGGCAGTTGAATTAGGTGCAAAATTTTAAGTATACTTTGACATTTGTTTGTTACTGGATTCATAGATAAAAGGCTAACTTCACATTTTTATGGAGCAACTCTTGTTTTTCTTTATTTAAATGAAAAGCCAAGTATAATGTCATCCATATGCTTTGCATGTTTATTTAAAATTTCAATTTTTAAATAGACCTTAGTCCCACCAGATTTGGTATTAAAAACATGTATCTCCCTTTTAACCTTGATGCAATTTTCAACTAGCTGTTTTACTCAAATCTAAAAAAATATTTTTAAAATATCTGTACTGAAAAGGCAAAAATTTTGAGTGTAATGGATAAAAAGGAGCATTAAGGTAACACTTCCTATTTATATTTTATTTATGAATATGCTGTCACAAAAATTCCAACCACTGATTTTACCACACAAAGACCTGACTTTATATTATCATGGATTATAAACATAATCCATGTTTATATACATGCTTATATGAGAAACACGATATTTAATTCAGCCAAATCAACATACAAGCATTGTAAAGCCAACATATGCACAGGAAAGCACTTTTGCATACGATGAGTCAAACATTAACTAATTATGTGTAGTGTTAAATTAACTGCTTATAAAATTATAAATTTTTCTTAATATTAAATGTATTCACAATTATAAGCTAGGACGATTTTTTTTTTAAGCATAATGGGCTGTGTGTGCAGGGACTCTAAGTGGACAGTGACCACAAAGAATTTGTAAAATGCTGAGTCCTGAGTAAAAAAATGCAGGAAAACATAAATTTCAAGCAATCTGAGACACTGAATAGTTAGTTTTCCACTAGTGCTGAATTTTAAGTGAGTCCCACTTGCCTTCCTAAATCACTGTTTTACTTAGCATATGGTGAAAAGAGTTAACTGTTTGGTAACTTGAAACTTTATCTTCACTTAAACTGTACAAAAATATATAGTAAGGCTGGCAGAAAATAAAATGTACGCTATACAATGCTTGGCGTACACACTATCATGTGCTTAAGGCTCATCTGACATTTATCTGATAAGGGACTGGAAAACTGTCATCTAAATACCTTCTAAAAACTCAGATTTCCACTTCCAAACTTACAACAGAATCAATTGTAATGTGCACAGCACTTTTTTTTTTTTTTTTTTTTTTTTTTTGGCATACAGGCAGAGCTATCTATGGTCTGTGCTCAACTTCCAGCAAATTAACATATTTCTGTCCCTTACACATTGCCTAATTACTCAGTCTGATGCATTAAAGTTCTAACTTTGTAGCTTTTTAATTCAGAATGTGTTTTTAGTCTGTATGTACGAAAAGGCAATATCGTGAATTAAAAAAAAAAAAACTAGGTTGGAATTTTTTTCCCAGAAGATGAGGGATCTTAGAACATTCCCGCCGCTCGTAAGAGAGGAGTAAAGGCTACAAAGAATTGACTCCCAATCCTCATTCTTAAACTACAGTCCGTTTATGAGAGGAAAGTCAAAGCCGTTCGTTTAATTAGCCAACATCTACGAATTCCATCACACTTTGTTACCAAAGGGGACGGAAAAAATTTTATTTTTAAAATCTTTCTGCGCGCAAGCAAGCCCCCCCCCCCCGCAACACACCTGGCTAGTTCATTCAGTCAACCGGAGGGAAACTTCCAACCATAACAGAGCAGCCACCGACAAAAGCTGACGGTCCAGCCCGCAGCGGCAGGCAGGCAGCAGGCAGGCACTCGGGACTGGAGCGGCCGGAAGGTGCCTGCACCTGAGAGCCGGGCTGGCGGCCGCTGGGCGCGCGGAGGCCGGGGCGGGGCGGCGGGCAGGACCGCTAGGCGCCGGTCCGCCCCGAGCACCTCCCGCCGGACACGCCGGGCAGAGGAGGGCGCGAGGGCGGCCGCTCGCCCGCCGCCCGAGACACCTGTTTGGCCGCGCCGGCCGGCGCTCCGGTCCCCCCAAAGTCGCCCCGCCGCCCGCAGCCAGGCAAGCCCCGGGACCCGCAGCCCTCGGGCGCCTCCGCCCGTTCGCCCATCCGCCGTACCTGACATCAGCCGCGGCTCCCTCTCGCCCCTCCCAGAGGCGGGGAGGAGGACGACCCACACCACGCGACCTTCTCCGCCCTGGCCCGCCGCAGCACGGGCAGGGGCCGCTAGCCAGGGCCGCCCGCGGCCGCCCAGATCATCCCCCGGCGGCGGCGGCGGCCGAGGCGGGCCCGGCGCGCGCTCCCGCCGCTCGCTCCCGCCGCTCGCTCCGCCCCCTCGTCGCCGCGCGGCCTGGCCCACGGCCCGCCTACGGCGCAGCCGCCACCCAGGGGTGTCCGGGAGCTGACGTAGCGGCTGCCGCACTAGCCCCAGGGAAGGGCGGGGCCTGGGCGGCGTGGGCGGGGACACGACACAAGCGGATGCCGGGATTGGCCACAAGGCGTTCGCCCCGCCTTCCCGTGAAGGGGGCTGGGAAGTCCCGGCTACCCGGATCGGAGGGTTTACGTTCAGCCCCCTTCTGGTGAAGTTGGGTGCTTTAGCTAATTCGCTCAGGGAAGCCGAAAGCGAAATTAGCAAGAGCTGCGAGCAGAGATGCCTTGTAAACTGTTGTCTGTGGGACAAACCCTAACGCCGCGCTGACCTCTAACCTAATCTTAGCCCTTTTGTTTTTTGGGAGATTTTGTTTTTGGTTTTTGTTTTGTCTCTTGTCCTCTCACGGTATCTGTCTGTCCTTACTGACAAGAAATTTGGCATAATGAAGTGTGCGAAAGGGTGCTATGTAAAACCAGATGTGTAGTGGAAACAGAAAACAGAGACCCCAGGTAGTGGTAACGGAAAGCCTCTTGGAGAGATGCGTGTGGCGCTTTACCTCTGCCCTCCAATGGGCAAGGACTTAAGAACTTTGCGAAGCTGCAAAGGTGCTGTGAACCAGGAAGCTATCTTCGCCACAAAGGAAGTGGTTGGCCACCTGTTGAGGCAGCAGGGAGCGGAAGAGCTAGAGACCACTAGCCTTAACCATCATCTACAAGGCCAGGTCCCGGGATAGGACAGCTGTTCCCTGGTTGATAAATGCTTAATTTCGACAGTTCTCAGCACACCAGAACATAGCTGATAAAAGGGAGGGTTTTGAAAAGACACTTAAAGTGTATCTAAGTCCCTTCTCTGCTTCTAATACTGTAGATGCTAAGTTGTAAATGACGGGTGTATTTTGGTTATGATTCTAGACAAAGACCAAGGAGCTTATCCAGGTAAAAAACCCCTTGTTCTCTGATCCTTGGCCCTCCAACAGGAAACAGGCAACAGGAAATGTATAGAGAGACCTAGCCAAACTCGCTTTTTTTTTATCAGTCTCTGAATAACCCACTCATCCATTAGTCACAAGAATGGATTGAGCCATTCTCAAGGGCAGGATCCTTGTTTACGGAGCCTCACCGAATACGTGATGGTGGAGATTAAAGAGGACAAGCCACATTCAAACTATAGGAGGCTGGGATCTAGGTGATGACCAAGTTCATGTACTGTGGAATTTTAGGAAGTTGCTGAACAGCGTGTCTGATAGGAACAATAAAGAGTGAACGTTGGCGATTGCTGTTAATTTGCCTTTAATTTACTTGGGTTCAGCGTTAGTGCCATTTGTTAGGACATAGACAGCACCAATAAATAAATAAATAAATAAATAAACAAATAAATAAATAAAACTTTTTTAAATCCAAAGGAAGCTTAAAAATTGAAACAAAGTTCATGATTTTAATCCAGAGGTCTCTGCTTGTTCAGATGAGAAGACTGAGGACAGAATGATAAACTGATTGGCGCCGTCCAGAAGAGGCGGGGAGGGTGGGTGGGTGTCTTGCTATCCGGGTAAGTGGCAGTTGCCTGGTCCATGGCCTTCCCACTCCTCTCCCAGACATTCGGAACTCCATTCTTCTCTTTTCCCCAACCCCTGCTCAGCCTTAAGACTCCGCGGCAGTTTTCGACAAGATGATTTTTTGCCAGTTGTAAATGTAAATGAGAGGCACCTGCAAGTCAACGTGTTCTAAATATAGGGCAAATCTCAGGGTTCTACTGTTCCTAGTTCTATTAAAAGGTATAATGGCTCAAGAATAAACATCGTTTTAGCAAAGATAAGAAACACCCTCAAGGGTAAGTTCTAAGTTCAGTTATATTCAAGGACCTAGCAAAATTACAGGCAAAAAAAAAAAAAAGGAATGTTTTTCTTTTTCTATTTGTTTGTTTTCGAGACGGGGTTTCTCTGTGTAGCTTTGCCTGTTCTGGACTCTCTTTGTAGACCAGGCTGGCCTCGAACTCACAGCGATCTGCCTGCCTCTGCCTCTGGGGTGCTGGGATTAAAGGCCTGCGCCACCACTGCCTGGTGCAAAAAGGAATGTAAATAGAAACAACACTGATCAAATGACCACCTCCTTCTTCAGTTTTATGAAAACAATACATGCACATTCAAACAGATTCGAAAGATGTACACCAATTGAAAGAAAAATGCAGATAAATTGTGCAGGTATAAAATGAAACAATCTTATAATCTAGAGATAATAATCCTAAAATTTCTCTCTTATATTCTTTTAGAGAGTTTTCTAAAACTAAAATTAAAAAAAAATTCAAGAGCACATACTGGCTTACAAATTATATATTGGACACATAATTCTTTGCTCTTGCAATGATACATTCAAGTCCTTACTCTTATAAACAACTCTTTGATGTGTGCGACCATGAAGTTGTCTCCTTGGAAGGAACCCTAAAAATGGCATGCATATCAGCTAATGTTTCAGTATTATTAACTAGGAAAAAATGACAACTTTTGAAAATATACTTCATATCTGGGGCTCAAAACTGACTGGACTCCCTCACTTAAAACATAGATAACTCCCAGCAGTATTTAACATCTAAAAAAAAAAAAAGCATTCCAAAGCTCTTAGGAGCAGAATACTGTGTGCCAAAGCTCTTTGGCATAAGAAGATAGGCATTATTGGTTGTCTAAACAATATTTTGCTTACCTTTCTAGCAGAGCCATGGTTATTTGCAGGGCGCTGGCTAAATTTGTTTACTTCTTTAGACTTTTCAAAGTTATGTCTGGCCATGTGTTCAGCAGTGAACGTCAGCATCTCTACAGCATAAGAAAAGCTTTATGGAAGAAGTGTCCTTTCAGCACTGTGACCTACACTTATCCCTTTTCTCCTAGCAGGGTTGTTGTGATGGTAACCTGATGGTCAACTCGATCGGGTTCAGGAACATCTACAAGATTACTGGAACATTCTGCTGGGTCCATGTGCCTCCGAAGTCATTCCCTTAGGCAATCAGATACTGAAGGTTCTGATCCCTTGTTGGATTCGTAATATTGTGGCATTGTGGTGAGGTAGTGGAAAGTAGGCAGTAGGAGCTTTGGAGGAAATAGGATGCTGTGGTTGTGTCTTTGGGGGATACAACTCTCCCTGACCTTCTGCTCTCCACTTGTGATAGTCCAAACTATGAAGCACATTCTTTAATTCACACCCCTGTGGTAAAATACATGGGGCCAGTCAACTGTGTACTAAATGCTTCAAAGCCGATAACCAAAGTAACAGTTCCTCCTTGAAGGTATTACTTGTCAGGCATGATGGCACACACATTTAATTCCAGCACTCAAGCAGCCGCAGCGTGTCGATCACTGTGGCTTTGAGGCCAGCCTGGTCTACAGAGGGAGTTCCAGGCCAGCCAGGCCTACATAGTGAGACCTCTCAGAAAGTAAGTCAGTAAAATAAATAAATAGATTAACAAATGATTTATAATACTAAAGTTGACATTTTAAGTTTACTTATATACACTCATCAGGAAATTATAGAATACATCTACAAATTCTGTCATGCTCCTTTCACAGGTATGAATTCTGCTCCCCTTACTCTGGACTGTACTTAATGACTGTGTTCATGAATAGGAAAATGAAATAATGTGATGTGACCACTCATGGGAGTTTATACAATATATGCCAGCTTTCTTCTGTTCTTTTTCTTGGATCACTTGCTGGGGAAAGGGACTGTCACATGATAGTTACAAAACTGAGGCAACTTACTGACAGACCACCTCAGTAAGCAGTAAGTACTTAAGTCTAACAACTATACAAATAACCTTAAAAGCAGATGCACCAGCCCCAGTTAATCGTCAGATGCCTGAACACACATCTTAACTATAACCACAAGATGATCTTTGAGTCAGAATTACTCAACTAAATCGTTCCCAATTTCCTGCCCCACAGAAACTGGGATAATCCATGTTTAAATAATCATGGGTTTCACATCACTGAGTTGGAACAACTTGTTATGCAACAATAGGTACATAAGAGCTGGGTATAGTAGAGTCTAGTACAATCCTGGCACATAAGCAGTAGCTTAAGCATTTGTTGTTTTAGTGACAAAACCACTGAGTGACAAAGGGTCTATTTACCATGCTGTGATGCATTCTGTACAATCCTGGTAGTGTCTTTAATCCATGACATCTATGTTTTTAAAAGTGAACTCCTAGAAACCAATTATGAATCTCAATGAGATCTGGTATTGACAGTCTTGGATACAGCTTGGCAAATAGAATACACAATCCTTGAAACCTAGGTTCTTCTGATTACCTGAGTAATCTAATTCTCCTTAATCTCGATTACCCGGTCCTTTATTTGGGGACAATACTCTGAGTCTAATGAAATGTTATGTGACTGTGTAACTGGAAAGCACTAGCATTCCTTTAATTAAGTTAGACTGATGAGGGGCTGTAGAGATGGCTCAGCAATTACGAGCAGGTATCACAGACCGCTCTTCCAGAGGACCAGAGTTCGATTCCCAGCACTCACATCTAGTAGTTCACAACCGTCGATAACTCCAGTTCTTTTGGCCTCCTCAGGCATCGAGTGTATATGCTGCATATACAGACAAGCAGACAAACACACAAAGTAAAATAAAATAAAGTTTACATATTATGTGTGTGAGCACCATGGAGATTTTTCGCAAAAGAAGCAGCATATTACTTACCGATTCATATATATTTGTAAAATATCACCGTCATTCATAACCAACCAGAAGGTTGGATTTAATTGTGTGGCGGGATGGTAGCTTATTATGTGGCAGACCTCACTTTATTAGCCTGTTGAAATTTTATTGTGCTTTAAAAAGAAAACATAATTACGGCTGGCTGCTTTTTCTTTTCAAGGATTAATTTGTAACGGGGCTCTGTGTCTGTCCCTGTTTGCAGCACAGTGGTGCTTAAATATTCCTAGTCATAAACAAGTATTTAACCAATAGTGGTCTGAAGAGTTCATCCAGGAGCAGAGCTGCACACCCAGGGACAAGAAGGCGAGCAGTAGAGTGTATTTCTTTCTCTTTCAGAGAGGAGGAGTTGTGGCGCACAGAGGTAGGGCTGATGCAGTTGGTGACAGTCCTCTGTTCTGTGGTGTTGGAACAGTACACCAGGGGCCTGAAAACAACAGACCCCTGCAGCAGTTCAAGTTTCCCCAGGAATCCCATGCTCAAGCCCTGGTGCCTGAGAAAGACCCTCCCTCCCAGAAAGAGAGTTCACACAGCTCTGACAGCATCTCACAGATGAATCAATAGATGCTAGTGTCTTGGCTTCTGTTTCATGTGTCTGTGAATTTGTAAATTGCTTTAGGAAAAGTGGAGAGACCCTAGGAACTTCTCTTTTCCCTGGTTCGAGGCCAAATTATAAGCAAATCCATTTTCCTTCTCAAAGTTTTATTTTCTATTTTCTTTTGAGAGACTAAAAAGTTAAGGTGGTTTTCAGCCCTAAAGGCCTGGTATCGATGTGGGGAAGAAGTAACGGCAATAGAGCGAGTAAGCCAGACCCTTCATACAGGATATGAGTACTGCTTTAGCAATGGATCAATTCTCCAGCCTCTCTGGCTTTGCCCTATTGTTGACGTCCTTATCAACAGGAAACAGGTTTCTAGACATTCAGTGCTTGGCAGGAATTACACACAGTACCAAGCCCTATGTATACTCTGTTTCTCTCACACATAAATAGCTATGATAAAATTTAATTTATAAAGTAGGCATAGTAAGAGATTAATACTGGCTAATCAAATAGAATAACCATAATAGCGCACCATTAAAAGATGGTCTCCATCCCACAATCTTATGGTACCTTAGGAACCTCAGCATGCAACTCTGACTTCTTATTAAGAACTTTTGTCCTTCATTTAAAGGAAGCAGAATCTAGCATTTAAAGGAAGCAGAATCTAGCATTTAAAGGAAGCAGAATCTAGCTTCTCTTTGCTGCAGCCAGAGTGTTAGCATCATTATCCTTGCACTTTGCTACTATTAAATAAAAAGGGGGTCCCTTCAGCACGAGTAATGTGTATGATGATGGTCCAACAGACGAGATAGCTGCAACAATGTGTTATGGGCGAGTGGTACTGATGTTGCTGATGTGCTGGACTAGAACGGAGTGGTATGATACAAGATTTCATCATGCTAATTAGAGTGATTAGCAAGTAAAACATTTTGATAACTCATTGTTCAGAACTTTCACTAATAATTTTGTGCAATAATTGAGAGAAGGAAAAGAGGGCCCCCCCCACACACACACACCTAAACTCAAAGTGGAGTAAAAGAAGGCTCTTTCTTTCTTTGTTTCGTCCTTTTCACCTTTTAGTTATGACCACAAAATTTGTTTAAACTACTGCCTTAAGTAAACACTGCAATGTTTGTGGCTGTAGGTGCTCTCTGGGTAGGAAGAAGCATTTTAAGAAAGAGACAGACCATCACTACCCCTTTGCAGTATCAAATACAGAAGTAAAACATGAACTTGAGGAAACCAAGATGTAGTAACAGAGCATCTCCTCCCCTCTGGAAAGTTCTAAATGATCTCTAGTCATAGCTGTCACATCTTCATAAAACCTGCCAAGACACTGAGAAGGGAAGGCCGGTGCACTTTCTGAATTGCCTGACACAGGAGGGGCTAATGTGGAGAACAGGGCAGGGGAGGAGGTAGAGTGAGAAAGTCTACAATATACTTTCAACCTCAAGGGAAGTGGACTGAGCATGACTCAGCTTAAAGATAAAGGCTAGTATGTGTGTGCGTGCGTGCGTGCGTGCGTGCGTGCGTGCGTGCGTGCGTGCGTGCGAGCCAGGAACTGGTGTTGTCTCTAGAATGCCTGCTGCTCCCAGGGTCAGGTACTCTGTGCTCTCTAGCTTCCTGGTGTGTAAACAGCACAAGAGCCTTAGCTATTTTCCTTGGTGGCTCCCCAAAAGCAGCACCGTTTGCTGTAAATGGAGCAGGTTTGAAATCCTGAAGACGTCGGTTATTTATAAATATGCATACAGATTCTGTTGTTGAAACACAGTCTCACAAATTTCAATGCATAGTGTGGGAGTTTGTTTGTTTGTTCTTTTAATTTGTGTTTTTAGATATAAAGAGAGATTATAGTAGATAACCTTATTTTATCACATTTATTTAATTACATCTATTTTATTTGTTATTAGTATGGTGGCATGCATATGTATTGTCATATATGTAGGGGTCAGAGGACACATTGCAAAGGTTGTTTCTCTCAGGCTTGACAGGAAGCACCTTTACCCACAGAACTATTGAGCTAACCCTCTAGTAGGTATCTTTTGGGGTTCCCAGCTCTTTTTGTTCCCTCAAAGTTGGGTCCCATGGTCATGTCTGTAGAGAAGACTTTCTTTCTACTTGTGTTTCCCCAGGAGGCATACATTTTAAGTTTTGTTCATTCTCGTTAAATTAATTTGAAAGGTATTTTTCCATTCTCCCACATATCTCTCCAGGCACTAACTTCACACCTGTAGTCACAGCACTTGGAAGGAGAGAATTGGAAGCGAGCCCAAATTATGAATGAAGAGCCTGCCTCAAAAAATATAAATAAGCTAAAAGACCACATGAATTTCTCACAAAAATAAAAAATATTTCTAGTCACTTCACTTAGGAAAGATGTCAGTAGTTCTTTATAATGTATGAGAGACAAAAAGGGGAAATTGAGACCCTAACAGATTGAATAGCTGACTCAGCCCACATGTTATTAAGCAGTAGAGTCAAGGACCTAGAGAGACGTCTCAGAAGTAAAGAGCTCACTGCTCTTCCAGAGGACTTGAGTTTTGTTCCTAGCAGCCACATCAGGCTCCTCACAACTGATTGTAACTATAGCTCCAGGAAATCTGTCACGATCTCTGGCCTCCATAGACACATGCACACATGTGACACAAACATTGGCTCAGGTATGCCAACACACACACACACATGCACACACACACACACACACCTTTCTAGTTGCATTTTTTTAAAGCTCAGAGCTAGAGCTCCAAGCACGTTGGAGGATGATTTATTTACCTTCATGCAACACAATATGTAGCATACACTCATGGGATGTTAGGATGCTGACTGAATTAAACTAATCAGCATCAAGTAGAGGCTCTGCAGCAAATCACAGGAGGTCAGAGACCCTTCTCCTAGCCCCACCCTGGCTTCCCATTTAAACTTTTGTCATTAGAGAAAAGATGCCATTCTAACATTCTAAGGAGTGGGTAAAGCTCTACAAATTTTCAAAGGAGTATAATCATTTCACTTTATCCCTCAGCTCTAGCAAAGAGAGAGAGTGTAACTGGCATGAATCTTCCAGTTTTCATCTAAAAGGAATGTGCTATAAAGTTAATTCAATAGTAACACACGGAAACCATTTTCAATTTAGCAGGTCCTCTGAACATTAAAAGGAGACACTCTGGCTGGGGTTCCAGAAATATAGTGAACGCTGCGAATCGTGCCTAAGAGGAGCACTTGGAGTGTTACGACAGTCCTCAAATGAAGCCTGATTTTAAAGGAAGAAGGCTCTCATTGATTGAAGAAATTGTTCAGAATGCACGTGTCCATATTCCTGCTAGTGAAGGAAGGCACCATGTGAGGAAGGTCGGGGAGGAAAATGACAGCGGCATCAGAATATGGGCAACTCCAAGAAAGAGGCTTACTATACCTAAAACAAACAAACCTTTAAACTATAGCAGCCAATAAACACTTAGCTCAGAGAACAAGAAACGGTACTACAAGTAAGCACACTCTTGGAAGCCAGAAAGCATGGCAAAATCAGAGATGATGTGAAAGATTTGCTAGACTCACGGTTTAAAAATAAACCCATCTCTACTTTAGGTTGGGACAAAATCATGAATTGCCCCAACACATACTCCTACAAACACACTGAAAAACTAGAATAGCAAAAACCATAATCACCACATTCTCCAGAAAACTAGCTGAAAAAAAATCCCCACGACTGTCAGAATGGCAGAGGATTTTGCCCCGCCCAAGCCACAGGCAACAGTGGGACCCGTACTGGGTATGCCATAGGGTCAGCAGCTGGCCACAGGCAGCTGGGAGAGGGAAGAACAAGAGTTGTTGATTTGATGAACACTACAGTGTAGAAATTGCCAGCAAGTAGCTAAAACAGAGAGGACTTTACTTGAGGGTCTCGGCAATTACTGTGAGAATGTTACTGAAAAGGAAGGGGCACCAAGCCCCAACGTGCAGGTGAATGAAATGTAAAAGTTCTCAACCAAATGCTAAGGAACCCTAGAGTGATCAGTAAGTAGTGGGGTGGTTTAAACACTCAAAAGAGCCCTCAGAAAAAAATCTAACTAACGCTCTTTACTGTGGAAAATACTATTGTTATTCTCTGTTGTGGGAAAAAAAAAAAAAACTACGTGAAGAGAATTTAAAGTGAGGAAAGAAGAGAGGGTATGGAAAAATATTCATAAATACTGGGAGGCAGAGGTAAGGGTCCAGAGGAGGCAGGTCTCGGAAAGTGACTACCACTACACAAAAAGTGTTTCTCCGTCTGCGTGAGTCCACCACTCAGTCTACCTACCTACTTCTGTCAACAATAGGTGGTAACTTCCAAGTAACGAAAAGCCCCCCATGGTAAGGAAGCCATTCCTAAATGTGCGGCACACCTGACTTTGTCTTTGCTCGATAGAAAAGGTCTTAGTGGTCGCCAATGTTCGTTTCAATGAGAGCTAGAATCCCCATGGACACACACTGGATGGCTCTGCAATGGTATTTCGACAAATGTTTCACTGAGCAGGGAAGACCCACTCTGACTCTGGGCAGCACCATCTCATAGGGCTGAGTGTCAGACTGAATAAACAGGAGAAAGCAAACCTACTGTTAGCGCTTACGGTTCCCCGCTCCCTTGGTGTGGATGCAACATGACCGCCTGCACCATGCTTCGGCCTCCACACCTTTCCCCGCCACTGTGGGTAGCACCTTCGAACTACGAGGCCAAATAAACCCTTCCTGAGTTGCTTTTGTCTGTTATTTGGTTCCAGCAATGAGAAACGGAACATAATTTGGACAGATGTGGTACAATACCAAAGACGTATGCTCGTACAAAACAAACAATGAAACTACAGATAATAAGTGTATGCCAAAAAAATAACGTATTAAAAGAGAACTAATATAGCATTGCGATCTAAAAATGAAGACAACAACAGAAACTATCGAAGAACAGCATGCGTGCGGAGTAAGCATCGCTCAGGGATTGCCGTAACGCAGAACCGGACTGAGTCACCGTGCTATGGAGTATTTCACTTTACCGGATGCATACAATGCTTCCCTTTTGCTCCAGATCGACTTCCCAGGGTGTTTTCCTGGGTACCCTCTTCCCTTGGTGGAGCTTAACTCAAAATCTCACTCGGCTTCTTGAATCTATCAAAAGTTCTTTTCAGTCTCTCATCTTTTCATTTACTGTTTTCCAACGGGCAAAAAAAGCCCCTATAGGAAAAGCACTGCCCTCTGGTTCTGCTTTCTTCCGAATCCTGGCCTCCTAAGTCTGCACTGATTGGTTTTTCAATACTTTTAAATTGCTCTTATCTTAAACAACCTGCTGTACAATCATCAGAGGCAAGACTTGGGAAATTCACTTTAGAGACAAGTATAAGTAAATCCCAAGAGGAAAAGTGGCATAGAAGACAGGAAAAGAAAGCCTATCCTGCGTGTAACGCACAGTGGAGGGGGCAAAAGGAAAGAATGGGCAAAGCAAGTGCAAACGTCACAGTGCCCAGAGAGCCTCGGGAAATGAAAGATCTCTGCTGACACTGGAAACAGGAATCCGGAATTCTCGGTGCTGAGACAGAATTGGGCGAAGCTGAACAATTAAAAAAACAAACAACAAACAACAACAAAAGAACACCTCTCTATATACATTTAGCTGCTAAAGACGGTCACTATAAAAATAAATAAATCATACTTATGTATGACTTCTTTTTCTCATAAAATGGTGGAACAACAGACTTATGTTGCTAAAGAAAATACACAAACGACTTTGAAGTATAAATTGCACAAAAATCAAAGCACTTGTGAACATACAAGTGCACGTGACCTGTACTTTCTGGAGAAAACTGCCCCTGAGAGAATCTTCTTGAGAAAACTACAGGAGAGGCTCCAACTGAACGTCAGACGCAGAAGAGCCTGCCAAAAGAGAAATGACATACGAACAAGGGGATAGATGAACAAACGGATAAGTGGGAGGAGGTTGATGCACTTCAAGATACAGATGGAAAAGAGGAGTGGGGCACATTGTCACTGGCCACCATACAATTGAGAATGTGGGGAAAGAATGCTACTTTTAGAGAGAGAAAAAAAACTTAGATCCAATAATTTAGCACCCTTATTTCTTAAGTAAACTGTTTCTGAATGTTGTGGCTAAGATGTGCATATGGCCCATGGTTGAGCCAGGAAATTAATCTAGAGGTGTTTGGTGCTTGATTAAGTTTGCGTTAAAAAAGCTTATTTAATGATGTTAAATATTGCTACTCATTTCTTCTTCAAATAAACAATAAGTCCTATTCCTTGTATCTAATGCAAAATAAAATCATTTCATTTACTTAAAAATTGTGGCAACTTATGCCTATTATAGAAACATTAGAAATAAGGTCTATTACTTATAATCCAATGCTTAAAAATCTAGTATCATTTATAAACATGATCTTTTGTGACATTTCTATCTTTGAACAACTATATACTCATGTTCAAAACAAGACTAGAATTAGATGGCATGTAGATTAGCAGTCTTTTTTACAACATATGTCAGATCATCTTTCATTATCAATAAATAATATACTCAATCCAGAGACTTCATAACAGATTTTCTATCAATACAAATGGAAATTTGTATGCTGGCTTGTGTTTTATTTCCTTGAGGCTTCTATGCCTTCAGTTCATTCAGTATATTTCTAAGGAACCCTCTCTCTTTTAAAAAATATATTTATTTATTATATATAGAGTGCTCTGCCTGCATGTACACCTGCAGGATGGAAGAGGGCATCAGATAAGATTGGAGATAGTTGTGAGCCACCATATGGGTGCTGGGTATTGAACTCAGTACCTCTGGAAGAGCAGCCAGTGCTCTTAACCTCTGAGCCACCTCTCCAGCCCCAAGTAACCCTCTCTTATCTGTCTCTAATTGATCTTTGGATTTGGATGAAATACTGGCATAAGTTTAGACTTGCCAAAATGATCACATGCAGTCTTTCCAAGAGTGAAAGCGAGAAAGGCCGAGAGCTAAGAAGGTAGTAGCTATGAGCAGGTAAGCTAGACATGAGTGTATTTGTATACACAATGTTCTCTTGCAGGCTCGGGCTTTTTACAGAGACGCAATAATGGGGTCTGCCCCTGGAGAAGAAAGGTCTTTTGTTCATGATAGGGCTGGGGGAGACTCGGAAAACCATGAGGAGCTGCCAATCCCCTTATTTGGGAGCTGGGTTGGTAAGGCTTCTTTTCCAGTCTACATCAGATCAAGCATATTAAAGGGCAATAAATTTACCACAAAAGAAATACCATTTCCATTTCACTGTATGAAAGGTTAACTCCAAATGACCACATGACTTAACATAATGTCCCTGCAGGCGTTTAATTGTGTGCGGTTATTTTTCTTCAATTATCTGCATATGGTCTCTGCGATTTGTTTCTTTTTCAGACATCAAGGTGTTTCGCAGCTTTAAAATTGGTTATTACATTTTTTTTTTTTTGCCTCATTGCTGGGAATCCAAAACATCTAAAGGTGTTAAAAAAAAAAAAAATCATTGCCTAGTGGCTAGAGTATTATTTGGTAAGAAACAAAGTCATAAAAAATAGAAATCTCCTTACTGATGAGAACATTTGTGAAGAAAACTAAGTTCTATAGCATAATAGTTGAATTTCTGGAGCCACACTGCTCCACAGCCTTGACTTCCTAATTTATAAAATGAGAGAGCATCAAGAGCATTGACCTCGAAGGTGTACTGTGATCCAGTGATGTAACGCCATGAAGTGCTTAGGGCAGATGCCTACAGGTCTCAGCGAGGCTTAGCTGCTTTGCAGCCGCTGCTTTGGATGCTACCATCGCTACTGCTGTGATTTTGTGAGAAAGATGTGGAGGATGCATTTACTCAAACTCTGCCTTCCTGTGGGTGATTGTACAATGGGCTCCACCAGTGTCACTAGCAGACATGTCATGGTGGCCTTTCCTTTCCTTCTAAACTATTCTCTGGATGGGAAAGATCCTATTATTTCTTTGGGGACTTTCTTTTTTATGGGGAGTGTCAAGCTGAGACCCTCTCCTCTTGGAATACCAGTCAGCTACATTGTGGTAGACTTGGACTGCTTCTTGGCACTTTGCTCTGGCTTGGTGTCCGGCATGTGACTACTGTTTTCATTGTTGCTGTTATTTCTTGATATTATTTTTGCCATCTTCAACTAAAAACTCATTGCTGTTACACTTTATATCCAGGCTCTTAGAGTCATGCTCAATTACATTTGTCTTACAGAAGATCATCAAGTAGAATAAACAAGGTTTGGGATTTAGGCCGACTTGAGATCAACTCTTAGTACTCATGGCTAGGTTTGCGCCTAGGATCTCTTATATGACCTTTCTGTGGAACACTCTTATTAGTAGTCAGATGGACAAGATCATGCCATGAGGAAAGAGGGAAGTTGATATGCTTGGACTAAAATTCCTCCAATTGTTAGTTTTCACTTGCACCTTATGTGTTTAAACGTGTGTGCCTAAAAGTATGCCTTTCCTTCTTTCTTTTATTATTCTATTCTCCAGTTAGCATTAGGGTTACTGTTCTGAATTTATTTTCCGGACACCTTTGAATGCAGAGGTAATTTTCTATCTTATGTAGGTAAGACTGATAACTCATTTTTAAAAACTACTCCTTAGGCAATTGCTTTCCTTGAAATAATTTCTTTCTATGTGTTTGACCTTGGCTTACTTTCTGATTTTATTACCTAACATAGCCATTAGCTTGTTTGATTACCTTTAATTAAGTTGAATTGACACCTGAATGTGGCAATATCCTTGTTTCTTAGCCAGTCAAGTTTCTCCTTTGCTGATTATAATAATTCAGTCTCCTAGTTTTGCCTTTTACAAATAAATTTGGTACTTTGTCCTGACAGGTATCTTTAAAGAAGTGCTAATATAAAACATTTCATTGGAATTAACATTATAACAACGTGTAGATATGTTTAGTTTTAAAAATAGAAAAGACTTTTTCAGCTAGTAAAGAGCTCAATTTCCTTGTAGTTGTCAGAAACCCCATGCTCACTTGTCACTACGAGCCTCCATCTGGTCTATTCACTCCTAAAACAAAGCTGTATAGCTTACGATTAATTAAATGTGCTGTTAGTAATCGCCCCTTAGGCTACTGGTCAAATGCCAAATCTCTCATCATAGTTTGTGTGTGTGTGTGTGTGTGTGTGTGTGTGTGTGTGTGTGTATGTGTGTGTGTGTGTGTGTGTGTATGTGTGTGTGTGTATGTGTGTGTGTGTATGTGTGTGTGTGTGTGTGTGTGTGTGTATGTGTGTGTGTGTATGTGTGTGTGTGTGTATGTGTGTGTGTGTATGTGTGTGTGTGTGTGTGTGTGTATGTGTGTGTGTGTGTGTTCTAAATATATTCTCTTAAACATATCACTTTGGCTTCTAACATTCTTTCAATCTTCCCCAGTATTAGATTAATGAAGCCATTGCCCATTGTAGAAAAGATGGGCAAAGAACTCTCAGAGAGGAATTGTAGAGATGTACATGTATGAGTGTGAACATTCTCCCTCCCCCCCTTTCTCTCTCT
>OU015744.1:109738020-109751296 GCA_907169655.1 Acomys percivali
TTTTTTCCCCCTCTGAGATATCAGGCTTCTGACATTGTTTATGTTCAAGGACAGGCTCGCAGATAGAGGCAGAGCTGATGCTAATTCAGACTTGACTACCGGACACTCAGGATACTGACGCACAGACTGTTCTGCTGGGCTTGTTGCCGAGCCTGCCCTTCCATTCCGCTTTTCTACGTCCTCGTGCTCTCTCGCTGTTACTTCCTCCTTCGCACTGTGCCTTAAAAATCTCCAAGTCTTGTGTTTATACTTGAAACAATTCAGCTCTGAGGCGTAACATGTGAGGCACTCCTTTGGCAATCCCCTGGACTACAAAGTGAGTCTAGGATAGCCAAGGCTACACAGAGAGACCCTGTCTCGAAAAAACAAAAAAACAAAAACAAACAAACAAACAAACAAAAACCCAAAAAAACCCCCCCCCAAAAAAAAAAAAAAAAAAAAAAAAGAGAGAAGGATCTTGAACGGCGTTTAGCTTACGCAGCAAGCTATGCTCTATCTTCGTATGCATCAGGGAGCAGCAGGCTGACACACCCCACATTAAGATGGTATCTCCGCTCACATTAGTCATCTAGCAAATAGCTCATCATTGGTTAACGTATTTTATACTCTTACTCTCTGTGTTGGTCATGCCAAGAACAATCAGAGTTCGCCAGGTGTTCCAGGTGTTCTCCCACCTTACCCAGACTCACTTGCTCAATGAGCAGACACTGTGTCACTACTGCATGGATATAATTAAAAATCAATGTGATTTCTGCTATACCCTCCCTCTCACCTGCAGGGGATGCCCAGCATACCAAGCGGCATAGTCAGAAGCTTCACCTGGGCCTGACCCATATTAGACTAGGATGTGGATGAAAAGTGTATAGTTATTGTGATCAGCCACTAATATTTTAGATATTTGCATTAATATTTAATTGTGTCTCTGTATTACTTAAACCAACATTCTTAAAATAGACTAAATCTCAAATATAAAAAACAATATGTATTTTAGGCTATGCAAATGTGTCCTGTAAGCTGTATCAACTATACTTTGAAAATCTTTGTGACTGTTTATGCATTTGAAGGTCCCATGGGTATATGAATGAGTTCCATGATGGGTGTTCTATTGCCTTGTCACTTCTCTTCTCAAAATGAGTGACAACATTAAATATTAAATATAACTCTTTACTCTGTAGTTCTTTTTAAATTTTTTTTTTTAACTTCCAAATTCTTAGCTGTCAGATACAGGTGTACAGGTGTAGTGTCTGTTTCACTTTCTAATTTCTCTATATCTTCCCGGAAGCAGTTATGTATAATTTTGTTGGAGATGTGTTCTCTTAAAGCTTTTCAAGGTAAACTTAGAAACCTGTCCCTGTTGTACTGGAAGCAGACTAAGTTAGAAGCTTTGTGCTTGGCCTGTCTATGGCTTCTCATGACCTGCCTAATTACCTGTCAATCAGCACAGACAAGTCTCAATCCCTCTCTGGTTGCCTTTCTTCTTAGCAGGTCGAGTGTTCCTCCATCAAACATTCTGTCGTATTTCCACAGCTGCCACAGAACAATGTAACACATTTCCCGGGACTCCAGCAACAATATGAATGGGGTGGCCTTTTGTTGTACAAGCTGGAGTATGTTAGTCCAGGGTAAGATGGTGTCCAGGTCACTCTGCCTCAGAAAGCATGAGGAAAGATCTATGCCAGGACTTCCTCTTAGCTGCGGATATTTCCTTATCCTGTGGAAGCAAAGCTTCAATCTTGATATGACATACCCCACCACCACGCCCCATCCCCAAGCAGGGATCTATATACAAATCGCTCTTTTTTTTTTTAATATCAGCTGTGCTGGATCAATGGTCCGGGTCCTCAGATCACAATTTAATTTAGTACATCTGTAACAACTCTGTTCCCAAGGGTAGCTACATTTGTAGGGCACATAATTCAAGCCCTATCAGATACCAGTGTGGCCACATGCTATCATGCTATGATAGTCACCAGCAAAGATCTAAGAGTCAGGGTCACTTGTGTTATGGACTCAGTTTGTTTCTAAGATGGAGTCTTTCATTTCCGGGAAGGGTTCATGTGATTCTTAAATGACACATGTAATGTGATGTCACATATTCTATCTCCATCTGGACCATGCGTCAAAGACCAAAACCAAAATAATAAGTGGGAAAACACCTCCACATTCCAGAGTGATTGGCTTGACCAGTCATGCCAGCCATGCTTAGAGCACACAGAGCTACATGGACTGGACTATATGCAACCATCCATCTTTACTGATAAAAGATGCCATGTTTGCGGGCTTAGGGGATAACTTTTAGAAAAAGGTGGCTGATTTTGCTCCCCATGGGGAAGAGAATGGAAATGATGACAGAGACCTTTCAGTAAGCTTGAGAGAAGCATGAAGGGACATTTGAGTGCCAGGAAGAGTCCACATAGAGGTCTAGATAGTGGCTGCGGTGCCTCATATGGTTTATCATGGATAGCAGAGCAAGGCAGAAGGGATTTCCTGACTGGGAAGCTGACAGCAAGAACCCAATCTGAGGCCATTTCAAGAAACCCCCTTTAACATAAGAGGATTTCCTGCCAAGCTGGACCTCTGCCAAAAGAAAGGGGGCCTCTACCCTGAGATATGGAAACTGAGGGTGCTCACCTCTGCTGAGCTGAGAAAGGAGCTGTAGGTGGAAGGCTGAAATGAAAGCTGGGCAGCACCCCAGCAGAGAACAATCAGCACCCAGAGTCTGCCATACCCAGAAGGCTCCCACACCTGGTAACACTCAGAATAATCTAGAAAATTCTTCCCTCCCAGTTTTATGTTATTAGTAGCATTTTAGCCACAAAGAATCCTGAGGCAGTCTGGCAGTGGAGGGAGAGAATACAAGGAAAGGAGGAAGAAGGGGGAAGAAGCGTTTAGACAGAAACCCGGCCATGTTCTAAAATGAGGTTCTATATCAGCCATGCAATCATCCATGCAAAATATGCCTCAAGAGTCTACAGGCAGCTTGACTAAAGAGGACATCTAGGATTTAAACTGGATGAAGGTATTGGGTTATATGCCATTGGCTCAGGGCTGAATATTGTAATTGCTAAAATTACATTTTCTTGAGTTGCTGAAGTAAAAAGGAACTTCTGGTAACCTCAGATGATGAGGCTTGCTTGTTGTCATTCATAGAATAAGGGGCAAATCCATTCAGGAATTAAGTAAGATGGAGGGAAGAATAAAATACAGTTATACTTTTATGTCACTGCATTTATCCTGGGAGAATCTCAATACTCAGTAAATGCTGTCTTTAGTTTTGGCATGAGAGTAATTATTGTAGTTACTGTTTTGGTTGAATAAATATACTCCATCTTTTGTGGACTAGCTACAGAGAAGCAGAAATCATCTCAGGATTAAAATAAGGAAATATTTTCAAATAGATACAGATTCTGGAAAATCTAGAAGGCAAATCCCTAAACCAAGCTTCCAGCAATACTCATACATCAAACTGGCATGCCTAGAGCCCCAGATCGACTTTAGAACCCTAGCTCCAGTAACAAATATACAATACAGTGCTTAAGCCTTAGACGTACTACCACAATTGCAGTTTGAGAATGGGAAAGTCACTCTCATTGTCAGAGAAATTAATGGAAACTCCTATGAAGCTAGATAGAAGACACTGAAAGGCTCTTGCTGGACCTAGCGGGTTCCACATACCAGCAGTGACAACCACTCCAACTGACCCTGCTCTCACTTCTGCCTTCACAGGCGGGTTCTGACTCACAATCAGAATATTACCTAAGGAGGAGTCTGAGAAATCTAACCACCATAGTTAAGATTCCTATTGTTGTGATAAAGCATCATGACCATAAACAACTCAGGGAGGAAAGGATATATTCTGTCTTACAGTTCTCAGGTCACACTCCATCACTGAGACAAGTCAGAGCAGGAACTAAAGACAGGAACTTGGAGGCCGGAACTGGAGTGGAAGCCATGGAGGAGTGCTGCTTCCTGACTTGCTCCTCCTGGCTTGCTCAGTTTGTTTTCTCATACAACTCAGGACCACAGAACCAAGATAGGCGATGTCAGTGGTGTTCTGGGTCTTCCCAAATCAATCATCAGTCAAGAAAAATACTCCAGTCTTGTCCCCAGGCCAATCTGATTGGGATATTTTCACAACTGAGGCTCGTTCTTCTCAAATGACTATGGCTTGTGTCAAGACGGCATAAAATTAGCCAGCACAAATACTTTGAGCTTTTCCTTTTCCTCAGTAGCAGATACCACAGAAGGTGACTGTGTAGACTGTAAGAGCCAGCATTTTGTATCTCCCATACTAATCCCATGCACATGCAAAATTGTAGTAGTTATCTTTACACTGGACACTGGGTTCATTTTAGCATTAAAAAAATCATCTTAGTCAAGGAATAGTTTTCATACAATAAAATGTACCAATTCTCAGAGTACAATCCAAAGAGTTTTGACAGATGATTTGCATATAAACACCACCAAACAAGATACAAAGAGCACTAGCAGCACAAGAGTTCAAGGCCAGCTAGGTAACATAGAAAGAACTGGTCTCAGAAGGAAAACCAAGCAAACAGAATCTACCATTCCCAAAAGTTTCCTGGTACTTAGTATCCCATGGCAGGCAATCCTCACTTCTCTCTGATCCATTTTCTGTCATTATCAACTCATTTCTTCTACTATAGCTTTAAAATAAACAGAGCTGTGCAATGAGCTACAACTGCTCTTAGGACCTGCTTACAACTTCTTTCTTTCCCCTCTTTTTTCTTGCCTTTCTTTCTTCTTTTCTTTTCTTTCTTTTTTCTTTTTCGTTTCTTTTCTTTTTCTTTCCAAGAATGCAATATGGCATGGTAGAACAGGGTCTTGATTGGGAAAAACAGAATTAAATCCCAGCTTTGCTTCCTACTAATTTTGACCTTGCAAAAGTTGAATGTGCTGAACTTAAACTTCTTGTCTTCATAATGATAACCTGAAACAAAGAGAAACATCAGGGGAGAAGCCCAGGGCTCACACATCAACACAGCTGACATTGAAAGTGAGGATTCTTGTTGCTGGCCTACCCTTTTCTGTCCATACTGTCCACATTGTCTCCATACTGTCCATACTGTCTCTATACTGTCCATACTGTCTCCATACTGTCTCCCACTGCTTCCCAGGGGAGAACTCTACTGCTGCCTTTCACACAACTGAACTAAAAGTGCCTAGAAGCCAGTCCCTGAAGCATCAGATTGTGCTTCCAGGTTCTTGCTCATACAAATTGTGTAGCTTCCTATGCCTCAGATTTCCCGTATGTAAAATGGGACTAATGCCTGGGATGGCTGTGGGAATCAAAAGAGATAATGCACTTTATCTAGCGCTCACTAAGGAGTGGCTAGTATTAAAACTGTCACTGTTTCCTACCGACACTTCCTGAGGATCTCTTAAAGTGGATAAAATTGGCATTGGCAAGGTCCCTCCCAGCTAGAGGATGTGGTTTTCTTTTATAGCCAACTCATTTTCCTGTTGTAGCCACTAGGTCCTTTTTCCCTCCAACAAAATACATTGTACCCTCTCATTTGGCACATTCTTTATATTATTACCAAATCACAGAATGAATGAGACAGGAAAAAATGGCTCATTAAAGCCTTCCTCTTGCGGCAGGTGTGACAGAGGCTTACCCGGGATGAATTGCTTTCTGAAAAGCTGTCTTCAGCAGGTAAACTAGGGTAGAACTTCTCTCCTCCTGACCAGTCCTGCACCCAGGACATGATTAAAGTGCTTAGCCAGTTCCAGCACAGGTACTCAGCAGCTCACTTGAATTGGAAGGAAACCTAAGCCTTTGTCACCACCATGCCCAAACGCCTTATTCTCCAAAGTTAAAGAAATAATACTTAATGCTGTGAAAACATAGTTACACAGTTTATCAGGAAGGTCATCTGAAAGTACAGCATGCATATTACACAGTGTGAGGGGGACATGCCACAGTGCTGGCCACACTGTGAGGAGGAAATCCTGTACAGTCTTCATGGGATGCTTATAAACTCCTGCTGACATGGCGTTGACGCTTTAGTGACTGGCCACACATTTAAAAAGGCCTTCCTTCCCTGTAATCATAAAATAAGCCCTCCCATTCCCTCACCAAACTTTGTGTAAATATTTTACAAGGAAATTTCAGTGATGCATTTAGTTCAATACGATACCACCCAGAGCCTCACACCCACATAAGGCAAACACAGCTTGATTAAAAGTATAGTACAAACCAGGGTTGCTTTGATATGCAAGCACAGAAGTTTTACAGCTTCACCAGGGCCAGGAAACTGAACGAGTCACTCCGAACAGTCACGCCCACGTGCTGGCTTGGACTTTGGCAGGGAATGAGTAAGGAAGGTCGAGTGCACATGCCAGATCTTCCAACCCTGCCAACATGTAGCAATGTAGTCACTCGCCTCTGCTAGATCTCAAGGGAAAATGCCTCTCCAGTCACAAGTGTTTTCCAATGAAAGACGACTGATCAGGAATTAGACACTTAGAAATTATTAGACTGCTATTAATGCTTACTTCCTGCTGTGCCCTGTAACAAGGCTGACTCTCAAGCACGTGCTAACCCATCATGGTCCATGCCTTTTTTTTGTGAGCTGGGCTTTAATTGTGTGGAGTTTCCCAAAGAATCTTTCCGAACCGGACATTCTAACTGGCGTTTTTCCTTGAGATAGTAAATCCAAGTGATTACATCTCTATACCAAGTTAGCAGGGTTGTAAACCTCTATTTCGTCTCAGAAGCGGTCGAAGAGAATGTGGAAGCGTCTGCAAGTACGGAAAGGAAGGAGCAGGAGAGAATCCTAAATTATAAAGTTGGGTACCGGGATGTGCGTGCTGGGGTTTCAAAATGACCTAACTGGAGCGCATGGGAGTATCAGGACTGCTTCTGCCTTGAGCTGTGGAAAGTGTGCGACGACGATAATGCCTCATGCAGTTTATTTCTCACTGGCAGGAAAACACATCCGTAGAGAATCGCCTGGAGACCCGTGGGAGCTCTGTGGAGGCTGCAGCTCTAGAGCCGGCCTTTTACGCTGTACTCAGTTCAGTGGACAGACGCTGTTTGCTTCCGTGTTTTTGCTCCTAAGTGTGTTTTTGCAGTGGAGAGCAGTAGATTAGAGGCAAAAGTTTTAGGCGCCTCTCCAATCTTTTTATGAAGTGACATGGAAAGCAAGCTGCAAAAGAAGGCGTTTATAACAAAGTACTATTTATAGGCCAAATTACTAATAACTGGTAGGGTCTTCTGTTTTCAAGTCAGTAAAATCGCAGTTCTCTGGCCTGAAATCTCCAGCTGAGGCAGGAATGACGTCATCCAGAAGCAGCACTTTGATATCCTAGACCCCCTAGAACCAAAAATAGGACCCTGCATCGTTTACAGAGTAAGAAGAAGCAGCCCTTCCTTATGTACAAGACACATGGTCTTACCGAATTATCTCACTTGATTTACCAAAGGTACCTACCTCATGTTCATAAAATATGCTTACAAATTTTATTATTTAAATATCTTTTTAACCAAAGAAAGTTTCCTGTGGAGATTTCACGGTAATTAGTAATATAGGTTTGGGGTTTGAGGTTTTGGGGGGGGTTTGTTTGTTTGTTTTAAGGCAGGATCTCACTATGCTGTCTAGGTTGGTCTGGAACTTGTTATGTAGACCAGGTTAGATTTGAACTCACAGAAATCCACCTGCCTCTACTTTCTAGTGCGAGGACTAGGATTAAAGGCATGTACTACTGTGCCTAGCACAGTAACTGGTGATTTTTCTTCACTCCTAAGACATTATTTCTGAAACTGGCTGGAAATATTCAGAGTTCAGACAAGAGTGACAAGGACAGAGTTACCACTTCTTGGATATGAGTTTTCCCTCTAGCACGTTGGTGCTGTGCCTGGGGTGGTAAATTAATTTAACTTCTCATTTTCAAACTGTGGCCTGTGTGCATACTTCTGTTTCAGTATGGTTTTATTGACTGGAGCTTGATAACACGGCCATATCCATCCTCTAGTAATGGGAAATGAAATGTGCTCTTTATTCTAGGATGCCATGACTTCAATGTGATTGGTTTATTACCAAGGAAAACAAGATGAACAGACACATTATAATCTTTGGAAGGGCTCCAATGCAGAGAAGGAACTCAACCTAGTTGCTCAATACTTTCGCTTGTACTGCAACAGATAAGTTCTCCTCCACCCTCAGACTGGGAAGCCTTCCAGAGATGAGAAATAGTCCCATGCCTTCCCAGAAATTGGTCCGGGGTGTGGCCAATGGGTTTACTGGTAGGTAGATACAGGAAGGCAAACATTTTCTTCCACCCATCTTCCATGCCTTAGGTTGTGTGATGATCTTGCCACCGATGCTTGTCCATGGCCTGGCAGCTTCAGCGTAATGCGGGAGCTCATTAAAATGCCAACTGTGCATTTTAACAAGCTTGCGAGATGGATCCCATGTGCAACGAAGTCTGAGAAGCATTGTTTTTGGATGCTTTTCCCTCTTCCCTCAAAACACATGTACCAGAAATTCTGTAATTGGGGCCAAATGGTTTCTCCTAGCAAGTAAATCTGAGAGAAGTCATTAACAACTGGTACACTGTATTTGAACCGACTTAACCAGAATTTTTTGTAGATTGGCTTTTTATCTTACATGAAAAGCACTTATGTCCTTCAGTTTATTGCCAAAATACGGTGTTAAAAGTGGAGCTAACTCCCCCTCAGTCACAGACATAGGGGAAGGGAGTAGAGGGGGAAAGGGGAGGGAGGAAAGAAAGGGAGGATACAAGGGATGGGCTAACAATTGAGATGTAATATGAATAAATTAATAAATAAATTAATTAATTAAAAAAAAAGTGGAGCTAACAAGAAATCTAATCTTTGAGAAGGTAATTTAAAAATATAATACAAAGAGTTTGAAAGGAACCACATTATATGGGTGGCTAAGGATATTCTCAAGCTATAAGTTATTAAAGGAAAATCCCAATGCTGGACTGGCCTACCTTCATTAGAGCTCCTGGGCAGGGAGTTCCCCAAGGGCTCCAAAGCAATACAGTTAATTGCCACTGTAGTTGCCCACCAGAACTAGATAGTAAGATCCTGTCGTTGAAGATGTCAAATGCCTTGGCCACAGAACCTAGAGAAATAAAGCTGGAACTGCATTGGAAGCCTCTTACTTACTCATGTATGGATGCTGTGTCCAGCAATACCACCTGGCCAGGCAAAACATACCCACTGGTGCTGTGGTGGCAAGTCTGTTGTGGCAGTAACCAGTCACTTTCAGATTGGATGGAATGCTGGCTCCACAGGAGAGAATTCATGTCTGGTACTATAAACCTAGTCAAAAGTCCATGCTCAGAGATGTCAAGGCACTAGTGGGGAAGCTACTGATGCTGTTTTGCTAAATGAATGTGATGTGCCTCTCAAACTGCCTCTTAAATAGCAATTCTTACACTGAAAATAGATGCTGATATCAGTTTTGGTTAGAGAGCATTGCTTTCACAGTGGTCAGTAGTGACCACTAACACAAGATTGGTCAAAGTACTGAGAATAAGTGACTATTAATGTCCAGGCATGACTATCTCAAGACTCTGAGGACATCACAAAAGAAGGGTGTGGAAAGAATGTAAGAGCCATAGCTATTGCATTATTAATCTCACCGCAACTGTGATAACATACTCACACTGCACAAGATTTGCCCATCATTATTATTCTATCACGAAAGTGAGAGGGCCTCCTGGACGCTACTGTCTGCTGAAGATTTATACACATTTAATAGTTGATGGGAAACAGTCAACACCAATGGGTGTGCTAACACAAAAGGGGGAGGTTTATGGGCTCTCAAGCATAGACAAAGAACTATGGTGAACTCAGAAATGCTGAGAGAGAAATGGTTTTCCACAGGGAGGCATTGACCAACTGGTTATCCAATGCCAAGTGGTCAGCCCTGAAATCATCTCGTACAGGTAACATAAGGACTGTGTAGGTTATACTATGTATTTTGGAATATCTACATACATATCTAATAACAAGTGGAGAAACGGGGGCCATGGATTTGAGAAAGGGCAGGGGGGTCCATGGGAGAGGTTAGATACAAAAAAGGGAAAGAGTGAAAGAAAATATTATATTTTCAAAATTTGTTTAAATTATAAGCAAAAAGTTTATGGGAGAGGAAGGGTTGTTTTCTTCAGTGGTATAGCTCGCATTATCCTGCAAAAAAACTCTCACCTACGCTTCTATAAAAACCAGCAAACAAACAAAAACTCTACCACAATTCAGTGGGTCACACCCAAAGAGCAATGCAAAACATGAACAAATAAAGGAGCTACTTAGAATGAGAAAGGGATTAGTGGGAGTGGAGGGGCAGAAAGGGCCCAGCAGAGGAGCACAGTACGCTCGCTCCAAGGCCTTTGTGTACATACATGGAGGCACCAAAACGAAGCCTAATATTCTGTATAATTAAAATATTCTAATGAGAACACTTTAAAAAGTGGGTGTAGGGCACATAGGAGCAGTAGGCTCTGCAGTGTCACTGCATAGTGGGGCTGCTGGAGACAGCAAGAACTGCACATCTCAAAAAGCCAGCAGAAAGGATTGAGGTTTCATTACAAAAACAGTGATAAATGAGGATACAACCCTGTTTACCCTGATTTAACCATTATTCAGTGTGTATGTGTCAAATATCTCATAACACCCCATTATCATGTACAGCTTTCATGTTTTTGTGTATCAGGTAACACTTCAATGAAAAGTATATGTATAACAAACGCACGCACACAAAACAACAACAACAACAAAAACAAACAAACAAACTAACTAACTAACCAGATCTTGTTCGTGAACAGTAGGAAAATTTCCCCCAAGTTGGCAATATTTTTCTAAGATTTTTTTTTTATGAATACAAGCCATTTTATAGTGGAAACACTGATATGAAGATCTTTTTGTTGTTGTTGTTTTCTTTTCTCTTAAGAATCAGCTAACGATCTGAGTAAAATCAGATGCCTACCTGCTCTGGGATGGAACCACCCAGGAGCAGCGAGGTTTTGAAGGAACCAGAGTCAGGCTTTGGCAGTTGGCCCTGTAAACTGTTCACTCCCCGGGGATGGGCGGGCTTGTTTGGAAGCATTAGTTTTAACTTGTTCCTTTTGAAACTCAAAAAATTTAATGAAATTTACAAACTTTGTTTTCAAAAGTATTTTCCTACTGAAACTTGGCACAACATTTTAATAAGAGATGTTCTTTCAAGTGGTAATTGAAGGGATGTCATCCTACCACACATATTGGATAGCTGAGCTTCATAGCTATGAATAGCTGTCTTCACTTTGCGAGAGCCTTAAATACAGGATGGTTGTAAAATTATCTTTTGGCTCTCCTTTAAATTAGAATTTGTTTACATAGTTTTATTCTGGCAATATAGTTTTATGTTTCTGTGCATTTCCCCCAAATCCATGTTATAGCTGATCCGTTAGACTTTGAATTGAGAAGAAAGTCTAGCAAGGCTGAAGTGCATATCTAGACTCCCTTTCACCATAACATCTACAGAAAGACATTTTGGCCACCATGTCCTCTTCCAGCTGCTGGAAAGGGATTTAAAGGAACTGATACTGGAAACAGGGAAGTCATTAGGCTTCCCTGGTTGGTGCCTGACAGGAATTCTTCCAGGGGCTCTTACAACACAAGATTCATGCCTGAGCAGTGAGTGATTTTTTTTTTATTAGTTTATTCTTGTTACATCTCTATGGTTATCCCATCCCTTGCATCCTCCCATTCTCCCTTCCCTCCCATTTTTTCCCTTATTCCCCTCCCCTATGACTGTTCCTGAGAGGGATTACCTCCCCCTGTATATGCTCATAGGGTATCAAATCTCTCTCGGCGACCTGCTGTCCTTCCTCTGAGTGCCACTAGGTCTCCCCCTCCAGGGGGAGGCACCAGAGTACATGAGAAAGTCATATCCCTCTCTCCACTCAAGTGTGGAGACTGTCCTGTCCATGGGCTAGATCTGGGTAGGGGTTTAAAGTTTACCACCTGTATTGTCCTTGGCTGTTGCCTTAGTTTGAGCGGGACCCCATGACCCAAATCTGCCTATCATACATAATGTTCTACTTGTAGGTTTCTAGGACCCTCTGGATCCTTCTACATGAGCAGTGAGTGATTCTTGAAACAGATTTCTGTGGAAACCAATTTTTTGGGTTTTTTTGTTTTTTGTTTTGTTTTGTTTTGTTTTTGTTGTTGTTGTTTTTACTCTAATAGGAGAAATTGATTAAACTCACTAAAAGCAGGCAAGGATTCATGAGACTAAGTCTATGTTCTACTTGAAGATCGATTTTTAAAAAATGAAAATAACCTTAAAGTCTCTGATATTTTAATGTGTGTTCTGGTTGACACTGATGTTAATTTAGATGTGTAGTTTATTAAAGACTCAATAGGTGAAGTGCTTGCCTTGTAAGCAAGAAGATGTGGTTTCAATCTGCAGAGCCCTCACTCAAAAGCTGGGGATGGCGGCTCATATTTGTAATCCCAAATACCAGCCCTGGGTGGGGGGAGGGGGGTAGAAGCAGACAGATCCCTGCAAGGTGTGTGTGGAGGGGGTTGGGGTGGGGGGAAACCAGCCTGGAGCACTTGGTTAGTTCCAGGCCAGTTAGAGACCCTATCTTAAAAGTATGGGCTGTACATGACATCTCAGGAGTGACACTGCCTTCGTGCACACATGCACATACCACATACGTGAATACGGACACACACACACATACACACACACACACACACACACACACACACACACACACACACGGATACTTTCTTTTGAAAAATGAAACTGAGCTGGAGAGATGGCTTAGCAGTTAAGAACACTCGTTATTCTGCCAGAAGACCCAGGTCTGATTCCCAGAACTTAAAGTGGCTCACAATGGTCTGTAACTCCATTCCCAGGGGATCTTCTGGCCTCTGAGGGTAAGGCATACTCAAAGAGAACAGACAAAATACTCATAAACATAAAATAAAACAAATCTTTAAGATACTATATTTGTCAAAAAGAGACAAACGGTATATACTCATTTATATCAAGACACTAGTCCAAGGGATACGTCCCATGAAAAACCTTACTTACCAGGAAAGTGGGTCAGAGAAGAGGACATCCTATTGAGACTTTAGGTGAGAGTAACATGGAAGAATGGGGAAACAGTAGGATCCACAGGGTCCTGGAAACCTACAAGAAGAACTTTATGACAGGCAGATCTGGGTCCTGGGGACCTCCTCAAACTAAGGCACCAGCCAAGGAGAATATAGGCAGTAAACTTC
>OU015744.1:109751306-109797434 GCA_907169655.1 Acomys percivali
AAAGGAGAAATAAAAGATACTCGATAAAGCAAAATTGCAATAATAATAATAATAATAATAATAATAATAATAATAATAATAATAATGAAACAAAATGTAAAGATGCCCAAGAAGCTCACCTAGAAAACAGAGCTATAAGGGAAGGGCAAGAGACCAAACACCAGTGGCAGAAGGACGTTAGTGTTACGTCACACTGCACACTGCAGAAGACCACTAAGCCAGCCAGCACTAGTGAGCAACAAGTCACTCACACACGGAAAAAGGAAGTTCCAAGGAAGTCGGCTGACTTCAGCTGAGTCACTAGGAACATCAGGCTTTCACTTTCCCTTTTTTCCTATCTACCAAATGGCTCCTATTTATTCAATAGCCACTTCATCTTCTACGACAGCTGTTGAAACTGCCACCTTTACTTTTAAATCCAATAAACTCATAAAACCAAGGGAGGTGGGAGGGAGTTCGTCAAAGCTGTGGCACCTAATTCGAAGCAGCTTTTTGGTGATCTTGCTCACCTACAGACACTCACTGGCCGTCTAGTAGCAGAGTCCTTTTTTTTCTGGGTAGCAATATGATAGATAAAAATATCAGGATGTTTTCACTAAGGAAGGCCTGATTAGTATTCAGTCAGACCACTGGTAAATACTGCCACATGGCTTAGCCTGCAACATAATTACCAGAGCAGAAAGGAAAGACAAACCACTAAATTAAAAACGGTCTAACAAACGTCTAACAAGATACATTTAATACACAGTCATAACTCTGAAATTCTGGCAATGCAGGCCTTAAAACCACAGAGTGATTCCGAACAAATCAACATGCTTAGCAAATACATAAAAGATGCTTAAAAAAAAACAATACTAAAGAACTGTTATTGTAAACAAACACAAAATAAATTTCAGTATAAGTTTTTTTGGTACTACTATGAAAACAAACTCCCTCGAAATAATCTTTTGAGGGAGGAAATATTGGCAACAATTACCTAAATGTGAATATCATAGTGTCTGTTGCAGCTGTAATAAATTATCACAAACAGTAGCTTAAAGCATGCCTATGTCATATATATATGAATGTATGTATGTATGTATGTATGTATGTATGTACATGTGTGTATGTATGTGTTTACAGATGCACGTGTGCACATGCATGTGAGGGCTAGATTTATTACAGCCTCCATTCCTCATCTACTTCTGAACACTATTTTTTTCTTGCTCTTGTTTTTTGCCATGCCCCTCTGTATAGCCAAGTCTGGTTTGAACATTTGACCCTCTTTTCTCGGCTTCCCAACTGCTAGGTTACAGACGTGTGTCACCAGGCCTAACCAAAGACAGTTCTTAGATTTGCTATCACCGGGAAGGTGGAGGAAAGCTCCACTCTGTGCCCTGTGTTAGACCAACTAAACCTGGAGAGAGTGGCAGAGCAGTCATTTAAAAAATTCGTGAATCTCAATCTTCAGGAAAACACCTCGGCCTGCTGGGCACCGGAGTGAGTGGGTTCCTTCCTGGCCCAGAAACACAGAGCTCTGGCCTGCATTGCCCGACCCGCTCTCCTCCCGCCTATCACTCTTCCTGTTCCCAGGGCTGCCTTCTGGCACAGGAGAGGCACTACAAACATTTGTTCCGCTCCTTGGCACTTCCTGTATGTCACCTCGGCCAATATTTACATTTCTATCAGACTGCATTTAACAGCAGGCTTTGTTTGTAAGGTGTGAAGGGCTGTACACTGAGCTTTCATCTTCCCATCTGCATCCTGGAAAATATCGCAGTAATTTGATGTCCTTTCACCTTTTTCTCACGTATTGAGCAACGTGAGTGTTTAGAATAAGTCGAATGACACAATTCTCAATTTCTAGTTTCTGGACAATTATTCAGAAGCTAGTTGATAGTGCTGATTTTTTTCCCCCTCAATTAACTATATCTAAATGTAGAGGAAAGTACAGACCCAACATGATTTCTAAAAGCCCACGTTATGGATTGGGAAGCCAGTTTTAGAGAAAGAACTGGCTCCTGAGTCGGAATGACCCTCCAAAAGCTTCCACCATGGGCTTCCCATTTCCGGAGGGATGTGTGGGGAGGCCTTCCCTCCACTCCTCCATCTCACATGTTCCTGCTTGTTTGCTCACGTGTTTTATTTTTTTTTAAACAAATAGCTCCTCCATTTTAAGAAGTAAGGGAGCAGCAGGACTCTTATGAAAGAGTGGAACTTTCTTTTTTTCCTCCTCTTCTTCCTCTTTCCTATTGTTGCTCCTTCTATTGCTTTGGGAAACTGCTCCACCATCAAACTACATCCTTAGGCCCTCAATACCTAAATTACCTAAGTGTGTTGACATAGGTGTGCATCAATGCACAACACGCAGAAAATGTTTAAAAAGAAAAGGAAAAATCAACAAGACTAGGATCCCCGATTGCTACTGAAACAAAAACCCTATCTTATTTGAGTAAATTTTTTTTTAACACAAATCCTTGGCAGATGGAGAAGCAGAGTAGTGAACTGAATATAGCCCCATCTGGGGTTTTTAGAGATGCAGTTACCACTTGCACCAAGGAGCCTGTAGATTGCCTTGACAGGGGAGAAGCCTTCTGTGGGTATAGATGTCAGTGCAAAAGGGGTAGGCTCTGAACTAAGGACGATCCTGGCACTTTGAGGCCTGAAATTTAGTGTTTCAGTGGGGTTAAGAAATTGATCTAGAATTATTTTTAAATGCCCCTGGTTTCTAGTGGTGGCATGTCTGTGATTCCAGCACTCAAGAAACAGAAGCCGGCTTATGAAGCAGTAGGCATCACGGCCTACACAGTGAGCTACCAGCCAACTTGGACTGCACTGGAAGACCCTGTCTCAAAGGTAAGGGGTTTGTTTTGCTTATCTTGTTTTGAGACATGGGTGTTCTGTGCTGCCTGGGCTGGATTCAAGCTCGTGGCCCAGCCGGGCATAGTGACAAACACATTTCCAGCACTTGGAAGCAAAAAGAGCAGGAGCTCCTTGGCTATAGGAAACCCTGTCTCAAAAAGCAAAACCCAGAACAAATGAGCTCCTGGCCTCAAGCGATGCTCCAAGTAGCCTAGACTACATGAACACAACACCACCTCCAGGTTCCGTTATCGGTGTTTTGTCTATAAATCTTAATGGTGAAGTGCTTACCACACAGTGATGGACACACACACACACACCCCTGGTGTTAGTTCAAATCCTGCATGCCACTGGCAAGCTTCTAAGATACAGCTCAAAAGATTCTTAAAAGTATGCCATCAAGTCAAACAGATGAGAATTTCAAGTCCTTCTGGAAAGATGGAGTCTTTCTCCCAAATTTGCTTGAGACACTATTACCGTTCATTCCATAACATAAACATCTATAGGCAACAGGCTATTTCTTCCAAGCTGTGTGACAGCAAGTTGTCCTGGCTAACTTCATTCTTAATAGAAGGGCTATATATCCACTATGCTTTGCTAAACAACATATTTATTTGGCAAATCCTACTTTACTCATTGACTTTCATTACTGAATACAATAAACTTTTGCTATAGTGTCATAGTAAATGCTTTCTGAAAGTAACCATTGTATGAGCATAAGTTGCTTTTTCCATTGCTGTGACCAAAGCAACTTGAAGGAGGAAGGGTTAATCTGGCTCATGGTTCTGGGGATACAGTGGGAGTCACCTGCAGCTGTGGTGTAGGAGCCAGGCAGTTATATGGAGACAATAGCCAGGACCTAAGAGAGCTGGACTAAGGCCTAGCACTCAAGGCTCGCTTCCCATGATCCACCTCGTCCAGCTATGGTCCACCTCCTAAAGCTTTCCCAGCTTCATAAAAGAGCACCAGTAGTGGAGGCCCAACACTCAAACACAGGAGTCTATGGGGGAAACATTTCAGATGCAGACCACGATAATATGATAATTTTTGATACAATATTAAAATGTCACATTAACATAGTTATGAAACAGACTTAAATTAACATTAGCAAGTGTGTGCTGTAGATGCAACCTAGGAAATGTAACAAATTCTCATGCATCATTTTCATATTTATTTATTAATTCATCAAGAATTTAATAGAAACCTGCTATATGTTAGAAGCTGGAAATACAAAGGCAAACTAAATACAGCTTTTGGCTTCTGAGCATTGGCCATACCTAGGGAGGACGGACCATGGACTCTAGACTATTCTGGTAGCTTTGACTGGGCTCAGGCTACTCAGCTGCCTGCCTGTCCTTTCTCCTGTCTGAGTCTGACTCTGACTTGCTATCTCCTGCTCCTGACGGATCTCCTGCCTGTCACCCAGCAGCTGAGTGTCATGGCTTCATTCTCAAATCTGATTCCAGATGCTCCATCAGCAACTTTTTCCAGGAGCTGGTCAGTCTGCTTAGTCTATCCACACAGACCCTTTCTCTGCCCCCTTGAGCTCTCCCGTAACTGTAGGTTACATCATTCATCCTGTAACCTATATATAGTTAATATCTACATTGTGCTGCGTGATGTGTGATAGGAGAGTTAACGTTAGTTATTTCGATAGAAATTAAAGGATCTGCCATGGCCAGGCTATTAAGGTAAATGGATTATATGACAAACCCCTGTCATTGAAACAGCTAAACCTTGTACCTTTATGATGAGTCAATAAATTTTGTCAGTGTGGAAAGGCCCATGGTGTTCTCCATGCCCCTGGCATAGTGGCTCCTGACAGAGAGGAAAGGCTGAAGCCCCGGTGACAGCCAGAGGAGATCCTGTCCTCCAGGAGGGATGCAGCTGACAGGTTGCAGGACAGACTGAAAGAGACAAGAAACAGGACCTCACGTTGACCTGGACAGTCAATTACATATAGCTTTTGCTGTTTTTTTTTAAACCTCGATTGGATGCCAGTGCCCTGAGATAGGTGTGGAGGGTCACTGGACCTCTTCATTTTATCCTTCCCCTGACGTGGCAACACTAGATAGGTCTCCTGTCTCCGTGTCACTGTTCTTTGTTCTTCTGACTGATCTATTGGAGACTGGTAACCAAACCTAGGTGATTAGGACTGCCAGGGCACAGGCTTTGATGGGTTTTCCTCTTCCTGCTGAGAAAATAATTTAGAACAAGTGAATACAGGCCATGTAGTGGGGGGAGAGACTTCAAAAGGGACTGGTCGGGCCTATTGAAGAAGCAAGTAAAATAATTAGGGGTCTTTGGGAACAGGTACAGTGGATATGAAGAGAGCTGAAGGCAGAGGAGGGATTTGAGAGGAGACAGCCAGATCTAGGGTTGCTGACCTAGACTGGTTCTAAGGCTGTTGTTAAGCCTGAGATCCACTCTACAGATGAGCAGGCTGAAGCGAGATTCAGGAATCAGGAAGTACTGTTGCTCCATGATTTTCTTTGTGGCCCTTGAAATGTGTCAGCATTTAGAATAAAAAAAAAGTGTCTTACTTGTTGATGGCTGCTGGACATGTGGGACAAGCACTGGAAAGAAATAAAAGGCAGATATTGGAAAGTCTTAAGTATTCGCAAACTGGGACAGGAGCAGGAGTCCCCATTCCAGACCTGCAGATGCCTGTCTGGGAGCCACGAGAGATTGAGCCTGGGTAACCAAGGAAACACACTCATCCCAGTCCCTGCAGGCAAGGCAGGCCAGGGCCCATAGCTGGAGACAGGGGAGGGATCATCAGGAGTTAGTGATCACAATATTTGTCCAAATGTGTCCACTGAGTAAAAACAGGTGTCTGTTTAAAGCTCTTCCCTGCAAGAGCCTCTTCTCCCAGCTCTGTCCTGACACAGGCCTGCGACCAAAACTATTCATGTCGAGAATTAAGACAAAGAGACCATAGTATCCAGCTTAGTGAAAGAAAAGAAACCACGTGCAGTTACTTACGTTTATATGTAGCATCAGTAAAAAAAAAAAAAAAAAAAAAAAAAAAAAACTCATTCAATAGAACTCTCCTTCCTATTTTTCCAGCCATTAAAGCTTCATGGTTAGCATCACATGTGGCCCGACATCTAGAAAGACAGGTAACAACAGCACAGATGTTTAGATTGAAGATGCCAGCACCCAAGGCTGTGCTATGCCCTCATTTCCTAAGCCTTAGAGACAAGCGGAAGCAGTGCTGTCTCAGCAGATGAACCTGGGAAAAGCAGAACATCCGGGAAGAAAACTTATACTCCCTGGCTTCCTTCTGTGTGTCCCAGCCAGGAGGCTGACCCCCAAGGCCAACACTAGCCTCCTTCAGTAGACAGTAGCTTCCTAGAATATTTACAATATAATAGTATGAGTATGAAATGTTCCCCACCAATTTTGGCTGTTGAGGGCTTGATGAAGGATGTGGTTGTTGTCTGGAACATCAGTCTCAGGTTCCACAGTGTGGGAGGGAAAACTCATGGTTATTTGAATCTCACTTACTCCTTAATGCCACCTCCCCCACTTCATGCTTTCCCTCTCTCCCTTCCCAGCAAAGCTCCCAGCCTCTCTCTGGTGCTATTGTTTTCCCCCAAAATGAGGTTCTAGTCTTAAACTCTATTCTTTTTCCACTTAAATTTACTTGTTATTCAGGAGCAGCCCACCCCAGAGGCAGGCTGAGTCTGCAAGACCAATATATTTACCCAGAATCAATACCCAACATCCATGAAGAAAGATCGAGTGTTTGTACTGCTTGGCTGCAGGCTTAAGAAAATAAATACGCATCAGCATGCAAGTAACGAGATTTGACTCAAGGACGTGTATAAACAAGGCTGAAACTTGCAGGGAGATCTTACTAATTTAGCAGGCAGGGTCTCCGAGTCAGCTCCATTGGAGTATTAAAGGGCTTGTGGTGAGAGCAGGAGAGATGGACCCTGGGAGAAAACTCACTCATAACCAAAAGAAAAAAAGAAAAGTCAGGGGTGGAGGTATACTTCAGTGGAAGAGCACTTTCCCAGCATGCATAAGGCTCTAGGTTCACTCCTCAAAATCCCTTAACATACTCCTAGAATTGTTTATATTCAGTGGCTAAATACATATAGTTGGACTGTCCGTTGGTCTGTGTTTGTCTATTATCACAACTTCATCATGTTCGAGATGAGTATTTATACCCTGCTAGGTTTTATACAGTTACGCTTCTCCCTACACACTTTGGGGGGTCATGAGCACCATACCACGTGGTCACACCCTCGGAGATGGTCCCCAGTGATCCCTGATTCTTTGTGATTACACTTCTGTGTACCCACCTCACCTTCAGGGTGATTTACTTCTACTGACTAAATTGTGGAGGGAGGGAAAGAACCCCACAGCTGAGGTTAGATGATGCGGAGAGGGCTTCGCTTTGGCCTTCCCTCTTGCTCTCTTGCTATCTGGCGCTGCTGGAAGGCAGATGCCATGCTGTGAACTGCTCTGTGGACATGGGTCTGAATGATAAGGGATTGCAGGGGGTCCCTGGTGCCAGCTAAATATAAGCTAAATGCTGCCTGTGGTTTCGAAGGGAGGATTCTCTCGGTTGAGCCTGCTTTCCGATGAAAACCTATCACTGCAATCTTGTGGGAGTGGAGGTGTAATCATAAACTGAGATGGTACATGTTTATTGTTTTAAGCCAGGAAGTTTTGAGGTGTGTTGCTATCCATGATGTCACTGCCATCTATGATGTCATAGAAACGCAGCTAAACTGTGAGAGCTCTAACTCAAAGACTCAATAAAGGATGGTAAGACAGAGTGATAATAAAACGAGGGACCATGACTTTTAGGTGAGTGGGGAAGGGGACAAAGGGGACTTGGATGGAGGTGTGTAACTGATACAAGCACAGTCCTTACATATAAAATCCTTTAAGAATTAAAATTACAATAAAAAATTAAAACCAAACCAAACCAAGGAGAAGGAGACTCCACGGAAACAATCCAAGTAGGCAAGCTTTAATACTGTGTCAGATGGGGGTTCCCAGAACCTCTGGGATGTTTCGCTGGGGAAATGTACTTGCTACCAACCCTGATCACTTGAGTTTGATGACCCAGGAACAATAAATATGGTGAAAGGATAGAATCAACTCTGAAATTGTCTTCTGTCCTCCCAACATGTGCCTTGGTACATGTGCACATGCGCATGCACCCTCCACATGCACGCATACATACATATATACAACTAAGTATAAATATTTTTTACCTAAAAAAGAGAAATTCTCTAAAAGTGGATGTGATGGTTGTGTGCCATTAGTCCCAGGATGGATGGGATACAGCAGGCAGATCCTGAGGTTCTCAGGCCAGGTAACCTAGCCAGCAAGTGAATTCCAGTTTCATTATGGTTCCCTGTCTCTTTGGCCTCCACAGGCTCACACAGACACACAGACATGCACACAGACACATACATTCACACAGACACATGCATACACACACAGACACATACATACATACACAGACACACAGATACACACTGAGACACACACAGACATGCTCACAGACACATACATACATTCATACAGTCACAGACACATACCTACACACACAGACACAGAGGCATGCACACAGGCATATACATATATACATAGATACAGACACATATATACACACACAGACTCAGACACACAGACACACACATACACACAGATACAGACATATAAAAACATACAGACACATACATACACACACAGACACAGACACACACACACACACACACACAGACATACACACAGATACACACACTGCCTCAAGGGTTTTCCCTTGTTACTTTCAAAAGTCCTAAGTTCAAGAGGGTCTGGATGGAAGGTGACAGCTGTTTTGAAACAGTGGGGATGTACATATGAAGTCAGGGGTGAGGTATCTTAGCTGGGGCTGCTAGGCCATGGGGGTTCTAAACCAGAGATCAGGGAATGTCTCATTCAGAGTCCGTTGTGCGTCATTATACCAGAGGTAAGTCTTTATACAAGCTAATGTGGGATGAGCTGGTCTAGTGAAATTTTGTTTTAGTCTATTTTTTTTTCAAGTTTTCAGAAGTTCTGCTCACTTCTACTAGAACTGGGTAAAAAAAAATTAGCTCTGCAAACATTTCTTACCAATTACTTTTTAGTCTTTCATCTTGTCATATTTCTTCTCTGTTAAATAACGATCTCTACCCCCTTTAAATGCAATAGTCTCTCCCTGTAATAACTTCACATGCAGGCTCCATATGGATTTGGCTTCTTCCCTGTTTTGAATTTCCCAGCACCTCTGTGTCTACATCCTCATGGCCTCTTTGCTGGACTACTGCACAGCTTCTCTGCAGGATTCCCTCTGTGGCTGCCAGTGGGGGTTCTGAGCCGCGCTCTAACAGCGTTTATTATAACAGTGCTTCATTCGAGAGATTATAGCTGTTATTTTTATAAGCGCACTGCAAGACGAAGGAAGAGAGATAAAACATGTCTGACACATTAGATGAGGGAATGAGCCAGGTAGAAGCAAGCAGCTACTAAAAGATAAAGGGACATAGATGCCGCAAACAGTGGAAGCAACAAAACAAACTGGTAAGTCAGTGGCGTTTAGAAGCTAATTTAAGATGTAAGGCTAAAGGAGGTGGTGGTGGATTGGGTGAGCAATTACACTGAGGGCAAACAGGTCCAGGGAGCCAGACGGCTAAATTAGATTGTCAAGCAGAAGGCACCCAGTAAGCTGAGCTGCTGACACACGACGTTTGTGTTGGAATAAACAAGCTGCAAGAGTTGTTTCTCCCAGCTTTCAGCCTAGAGGCAGAGTCTAGATGGAATGGGATGTGACAGTTTAAAGGTGGAGGGAAAAGGTTGATTTATTCCTGGGGTGTATCATCTGCCTAGTTCATGGCCATCTTGTGTGGAGCTTAAAAGGCTAGCACTGGGCCAGTCATTTGGCAGGATCTCAATTGCAATGAAATAGAAGCAGCCATCACTCTAGAACCCCCCCCCCAGTCGTTGCGAAATCTCTAGAACTGCCCAGAAAGCAGTTGCTCCGGTTTCTTGCCCCCACCTTTCTGCCCAGTACCTAGAAACCACCTCCGTCCCTAGCACGCAACCACCTCCAGAAAACTCTGACCACAGCTCGCAGCCCCCACAAAGCTCCCGACCACAGCATGCATCTCCTTCTAGAAAGCTCCAACTGACCACATCACCCAGGCCTCATTCCCAGAAAGCTCCGACCACAGCACACAGGCCCCATGGAGCCCCCGACCACTTCTAGAAAGTTCTGGCCACAGCTCTCAGCTCCTGCTCCCAGAGAACTCCAACCACAGCATGCAGCCCCCACAAAGCCCTCCCCTGGCCCCACCCCTGCAACACACATCTCCTTCTAGAAAGCTCTGACCACAGCTCACAACACTCTCTAGACAGCTGGTCTGCCTTATTTGGCTCTTTTGAATTTAGGCTAGAATTTGTAGGTAGCTATGTTACCTTCAGCAGTTCTGGTTCTATGTTGGAAAAAAGAGAAAGGTAGCTAGAGGATCTAGGAACATAGCTCGGAAGCCCTTCCTCCTACATTAAGGTCATTTAAGCCCAGAAGAAACCAGAGTCTCTGTTTTCTCTATTGTCACTCCTGACAGATCCAAGCCACCTGGATGTGGCTGGGAACTGTGCTGTAGGAAGAAGCCAGGGGAGACTAATCTTTCTGTCAGTTCTCTTCCACTTCATTTACTCCGGTATCTTTCTCACAAGATAGGTATCAACGAGAAAGAAAACATCAATCAAAAAGTCATCTGTATGCATGCATATGTATAAAATAATGTCAATAAAACAAGATGAAAACTTGCCCAGACACCCAGCACCAATGAATAAAACTACTGTAATTTTCCATTTTGCTTCCCAGCCCCTGTCTATGTGCAATTTGTGAAGAGAGTCATCATCAGAGAACAAATACAATCTGTTACTTCTAGGTTCCAAGTGTGTCCAGCACTAGTCCTCCATCCTAAATACAAAGGATGTCATCATCCTTAACACTGGAAGAGAGGAGGCCTAAATCCTAAAAATGTCCAAAGTGATAATTATTGTCACTATTTCTCATTTGCTTGGCTCAATAAGGAATGCCAGGAGAACTGGGTTGTAAGTGGGGAGGGGTGAAAGAAGTGTGCAGTTCCCTTCCACGTCCCACCATGGGACTTTGGAGGCTATTCTGTTTCTGAGTGTGGAGCCAGCCAGAAGGGAAAGCACCAAGGGACCACTAACAGCCGTGACTCCTGATAAAGAAGGATGAGGATGCATATGCACAGGTGCAGCTTAAGGAAGAAGCAGAACAATTCTTTGATTTGTCCTTAACTAGGAATCCTTTACTGAGAAATCAGACACCCTGTCTTTCTAGTCTTCATCCCAAGAGTATTTGAACTCCGGCCCCTGCATTCACACAAAGAAGCAGGAAGCTCTCTGTTCACCTGAAGAAGACCACGCCATCCATCCCCCTGCTTCAACCCTCATCTGAGATGAAGCTCTGGGTGATGACTTCTCTCAGCTCACAGGCATCTTCCCTCATCCTTCTAGGATGCTTGTGCCAGGCCACTGTGGAAGCCGACGCAGTGCAGGGGCAACTGAGCCAGTCTCTCACGCTCCCAGGGGATCACGCTGGGAGCTTGGTATTCTGTTCTGGAGATAACACAGATAACACAGGAAATGTCACAGAAAGGGAAGTGACAGGTGTGTCTGACGGCAATGCAAACCTCTATGTTTCCATCCTGCAGGTGGCACAGAAGTGCGTGTAGACATAGATATTCCTAAATAAACGAATTCCTACTGCTCGGCCTGTATATGTATTCATTTTTTAGTCCAATAACCTTCAAAATGGTATAAAGGAAGCCAACAAATTTGTACCTCTCTATCATATTCTGATACCTGGTCAACAGAAGGGCTGGGAAATATCATAAATTCTGGGAGCAGGGCTAACAAGTTGTAGTTTATGTCTTCAGAGGTTATAATTAGGAATATACTCAGGGGTCTTTACAGCTTTAGGATCAAATCTGCTTTTGAATACAGAGTCTCAGTTGAATACAGCCCCCCCCCACACACATGCTTTTACCTATTGTTTAGTGCTACAATGGCAAAATTGAGCTATTTAGCTAGACAAATATGGCCAGGAAAACCTACGTATTCACTATCTGGCCCTTTGTGGAAAAGGTTTTGCTAACTCATTTCATTCACTGCTCTCAGTACCAGCTGTGGACTCCCAGGGGCCCCATGAAGTTTTTTATTTTTATTTTAAAGGACATCCATGAGTTTCTGGCAGTATTCTTTGTTTTTGTTTTCTTGCTTGATTTTTTTATTGGTTTGTTTGATTTTAACAGTGTGAATATAGTAATTTAAAAGGTGAATTTTCAAACATATATTTTGATAAACAAAATGATTTCAAAGTTTATAATAACTTTTTGCCTTTATGTGTTTTTCAATTATTAAAAACACAAGGTATATTGTGGAATTCTATGAGGCTTGCTTATATTAAAGTTTTTTTTCAAAAAATGAGTAAGAAATATTGACCTGATTAAATTCTTTGAGCCAAAAAAATGCTTTATAAAACATGAAAATCTGTTTTTGAATAGAGTCTCAGCCATGTATTTGGCAGCTTTCCATCACTTCAACAAAATGCTTAAGAAAACCAACTTAATGAAGGAAAAATTTACTTTGGGTCATGGTTTCAGTTGGTCACCACTTGGCCCTATCTCTGTAGACCTGGGGCAGAACATTATGCTGGCAAGAAAATGGTGGAGCTCAGCTATTCATCTTATGGTGACTGGAAAGTGGGTTGGGATAGAGAAAGTGAGATACACACATACACAGAGAGTGGGGGGGGGAGGGGGGAGAAACTGGCCAGAAACAAACTATACCTTGAAGGCTATTTACCCAATGACAAATGATGTATCTCCTTCAACCAGACCCCTCCTCCTGAAATCTCCATCGCTTGCTTTTGTATATGTTCTGGTATGAATTCTGTTGGTTCATGAGCAAAGGACTAGTGCATGAAAATGCATAAACTCATCCTCAGTCTCTCCTTGTTTATTTTGTTTTGTTGTTTTTAATGCCCATGTTGCAACGTTAGAAATCTTGTTGTAAACATTCATCTATCACACTTTTCTGGAATGTGCTAACAAGCAGGGAGGGGGGATGGCAGATGAGGCTAAGATATGTGGCTCTGAGTTCACGTGCAGTTCCTTTATTAGCCTTGCAGCTTGATCACTTGCTGCTTTTGTACCACCCCAGAGATGATGAGAATTAAAGGTGATAAGCATCATGTGGACCGTCTCTCCCACAGGAGAGAAATCACACAGAAGACTATACTATGAGCTGTGCACACCTTCCATCCCCTTCTGGGTTCCCAGTGGTTCTGTGATCCTTTTAAAATCCCTGTCTTTAGTTCCTTTCCTGTTTTCCCAGACTCTGAAATCACTGCTCAGCAGGCACGCCTCTTTTATTTTATAAAGGAAGCAGAAATGCTCAGATAAAATCTTGGATCATCCTCTCTCCTTCCAAAAAGAACACCTTTCACACCCCAGGTTCCCACGGTGGTACTTTGAGTTTACTGACAAACAGCACATGCAGGTGGCTTCAGCTTTAAGAACAAGCATGCAGATTTTTTTTTTTTTTTTTGCTTTGTTTTATTCACTTCACATCTCAAGTGGCAGCCCCATCCGCTCCTCACCTCTCAGTCCCACCTTCCCTTCCTCCCCACCTGGACTCCTCAGAAGAGGGGAACCCTTCTCCCCATCTGCCCCTCCCACACTACAGCTCATCAAGTTGCACCAGGACTGAGCAGGGCCTCCTCCCCTGTTGCTTGGCAAGGGAACCTCCGCCAGGGGGAAGTAATCAAAAAGCCTGTAAGAAAGAGCCCCTATTCCCCTGAATGGAGGAGGACCCACATGGAGCCAGATCCTACCCATCGGCCACATCCCTGCAGGAGGCCTACGTCCAGTCCATGCAAGGTCCTTGATTGGTCCCTCAGTCTCAGCAGGCCCCTCTGGGCCCTGGTCAGTTGGCTCTATGGTCTTCTTGCGAAGCTCTTATCACTTCCAGGTCCTTTTTCTTCTCCCTCCCCCCACTTTTCCACTAGACTCCCTATGCTTCACCCACTGTTTGGTTGTGAGTCTCAGCATCTGTTTCAAGGCACTGCTTGGTGGAGCCTCTCAGGACAACTCTGCTAGGCTCCTGTCTGTGAGCATAGCAGAGCATCATTAATAGTGTCAGGGGTTGGTTCTCTCCCATGGAATGGGTCTTGGATTGAGCCAGGCATTTGCTGGACATTCCCTCAATCTCTGCTCTATTTGATCTATCTTTATCCCTGTGCATCTTGAAGGCAGGGTGAATGTTGAGTCGAAGTTTTTGTGGGTGGGTTGATGTTCCCCTTCCTCTACTAGGAGATGTATCTAGTTGAAGGGTATCCTCTTTGGTCTCTGTGGCCCCTGCTACATATGGAAATAGAAGCATGCAAATTTTAAATTGTATGCTTGTTTCTGTAAAATGCCTCTTCCCTGTGTAAACAATAACAACTGAAATAGCTCTTTCCTGGATTCCCCTTTTGCCTTGGGGTACCTCAGCAAACCTAGTCTCTAACACTAGAAACACCATTAGCCTTTACTCCTCTGCTCTATGAAGGTTCCCATGTCTTAGAGGGTAGATCTGAGACAGTCCCTATAGCTGCAGGAATGCATTTTCTGGAGTTGGAGGGCCACTCTTGCCTGCATAGGATGCCCTGAAGTCTTGGTGACAGCTAGATTATTGGGCCACATACCCTGACTCTGGCTCTGAAAAATCAATCTGGGACCCCGAGGGTAAGGATGTCTAAACTACCAGGTGATGCTTCTGTTGCTGGGACTATGTGAAAGCTAGGGGTCTGTGGAGTCTCAACATTGCCAAACATAGAACAGGTTTCCTGGGACAGAAGCTCTGCAGAAGTGCCAAGCGCTGCAGGGTCAAAGCAAATGAGTCATAGAAGGGCTCCAACAAAGCTGCAGTGCAGGTGGTGAGAGCTTCGCACTGTTCCACCGTTCCATTTTAACTCAGCAGTCATCAGTTCGACACAGTCAATTTATGAAGGAGAAACTTGGAGCTGTGTAGGATTCAGATCTGAAAATGGCTAATCTTTTAAAATTAAGAGTAAAATTAAGAAGATGAGATGAAGACAGGAATTAGGAGAACACTCTATATTTTTCTTAGAAGATATGTAAACGAATTCAACACAAAAGGCCAAGAATGGGCTCTTTTTCTGTAAGCCAGTGCTCCCATCTTTCTGATTACTCTCACTGCTAGCCCAGCACTAACACCATCTTCCATACTTCCTCCTCTCTTCCCCAAACTCCATCCACTCTGAACTAGAATCTCTCCGGCAGCATCGGAGTCCATAGCCTTTCTCACAAACCCTTGTAAAAAAAAAAAAAAATTAATGATGAAATGTCTAGTCTGCATTCAAATTGCCAGACAAGCATGGTGCAAGAGGGCGCAGGCAGCCCAGGGGGAGCTGCAGCTGCCTGGGACTAATGCTTCCCACTCTCCTGTTCTTTGAGACCACACTCTGTTAGGTAATTGCAGAGCCACCGTAAACGGTTCTGTGACCCCATGTCTGTGAGGGTGGGCAGGGATGTTCGGCTGTAAACTGAACCTATCCTGACAGAACAAAACAGGAAAAGCCAACCCCGCCTACGTCTCCTTTCCTGAGTTATTTTTTATTTGCTGAAATAATAAATATTTTAAAGGTAAATTTATTATGGGGTAGCGTTTAAACAGATTTTTTTTTTCATTGAGTTTTAGTGGAAGACATGATTTGGACTCCCAGGATGGACATTTTCATATATTCTCAGGTCCCTTCATGACTCAAGACAAAAGACAGGACAGAGGGGAGGTGGGTAGAGCCAGAACAGATCATCTCTGGCTGGTGGTTGAGACTCAAAGCATAGGGAATGGATCTGTGTGCACTCTGGTCCTGTTTTCCACAGAGACCTCACCCTCTTTCACAGTCAATGCCTTTGTTTGTACTCTGGTGCTGTTTTCCACAGAGACACCACCCTCCCTGTCACAGTCATCGCCGCCTTTGTGTGGTGTAATCCCGCAGGCTCTGGTCAGGTTCTGGTTGGAGAAGCAGCTGGCAAAAGGGGCGGGCGGTCTTCTGAAGCCACTCTTCTTCAGTTTTTAAGCTGTCCATGGATCCATGGGACATTTTGGTGAAAATGAAAAGCTTCCTGGCCAGGATCTCCATTCATGCACGGCCATTTTTGTGTACTCCATACTTGTCTGTCAACGGGTATTCCGGGGAGTGAGAAAGCCTCTGTTCATTTCATTTTTATGTCTATTAAAGAATAAACATCCTGAAAGGCAAAGAATGTTGGAGGCAGTCCAACGGGTCTTGATTTTTGGATTTGAGGCCTTCAGCCATGGTGCTGACTCTTGGGATGGGTGTTGGTGGGGGATGTAAGGTGGGCAAAAGATGTCTTAAGAGAGCTCACAGCTCAAAGTGACCCTTGACATGGATTTCTTAACAAGGTTAAATTCTAAGAGGCCATTGGCCTAACAGTAGGATCTGATAGAAAACAGTTAAAAGTCAGTGAGAAGTATTACTAATTTATTAGTCATAAGTCTGAACTGTATGATGTAACTTGGTCCTCTTCTACATCCTGCAATTTTATAAAGAGCTACAAACATTCCCCCAGTGAAGCCATCTGTTTCCCATCATCATCACCAGGCAACCATCTCTTTGGGTTAGTCTCTCATTAGAGAAGTGTAGGAGTCAGGTGCCCTGAAAACTGTCTCATTACCTAATTGTCCCAACCCCCACAATAGCCCCAAATGATAGTTGTTATACTGCCACTTTAAGGATAAAAGGTAAGTTCAGAGAAGAAGGTCACCTGTAAGGAAAGCACAGCTTGTAAGGGGTTAATGTTTCTGATACTTGCAAAAGCAGAATGGAAAACAAAGTACTTGTTTAGAGGATTTATTTGATGGGCACTAGATTCAGTCCAGTAAGTCCAAGAAGAGTGAGAACTAGGCATTGGTGAAAGGAGAAATTGGCACTGTTAAGAAGAAGCTGTTTTGATTGGGTTTTGTGTGAGAAATATGGGTAATTGGTTCTATCTGGATGTAGTCAGGCACTAGACAAAAGAGTAGCATGTTCTAGTTTGCTCCTTTGTTATTGTGCTATACCACTAACAAAAAGCAACTTGTATCCCACATTAATAATCAAGAAAATACTCCATAAATATGCCCAGAGGCCAATGTGATGGAGACAATTCCTTAACTGAAGTTTTCTCTTCTGAGCTGACTCTGTTTTGTATCAAGTTGACAAAAACGAACCAGCACAACCGACTCCTTGTCAACTTGATACAAAAACACATCATTGCTAAAACATAACTATTCATTTCTTGCTCCCAAGATCTCATGTCAATAGTACAGTATAAAGCACATTATAATTTTTAAATTTTCCCAGTCTTTAACTTTATCAACTTAAAAAGTTCAAGTTCTCTTCTATCTTTTTGTACATACTTTTCTCTTTCTGTCTTTCTTTCTTTCTTTCTTTCTTTCTTTCTTTCTTTCTTTCTTTCCTTTACATCCTGATCCCAGCCCCTTGCTCTTTTCTTTCCAGTCCCCAGCCTCATGCCACCCTGCCAAGGGGTACCAACATATCCTGGCACCTCAAGTTGCAGCAGGACTAAGTGAATCACCCCCACTGAGGCCTGACAAGGCAGCCCAACTAGAGCAAAGGGATCCAAAGGCAGGCAACAGAGTCAGAGACAGCTCCTACTCCCAGTTAGAGGACCCATATGATGACCAAGCTACACATCTGATACATATATGTCTAGGTCTAGTTCCATCCCATGCATGCTCTTTGGTTGGTATTTCTGTCTCTGTGAGCCTCTATGGGCCTAGGTTAGTTTTCTCTGTAGGTCTTCTTTGGTGTCCTGACCCCTCCAGCTCCCTCAATCCTTCCTCCAATTCTTTCACAAAACTCCCTAGGCCCCACCTATTGCTTGGCTCTGAGTCTCTGCATAGTGTCTTAATTGTGTTCTACAGTAAAGTTCAAAATACCTTACATACTTTCTTGTTGCAAGGGGAAAAAACCAAGGCACAAGGCACATAATCTGCTCAAGGCAAGCCACAATTGTAACAATGTGAAAAGTTCAGCTCCCAAAGTCTGGGACTCACTCTTTATCTTCTTGGCTCGAAAGGGGCTTCACAGGCCCACTTCTCATCCACAATCCACACAGCTTGTTCAGTAAGCTCAAGGAGACTGTATTCTGCACATGCTGTTGTTCTTGGTGGTCAGCTCGTGATCTTGGCATCTCCAATATGCTGGAATCACCATAGCAACTGAGGCTGCGCCCTCACCAGTAGTCTTTCCTAGGCTCTTACAGTGCCAAGCCTCAGCTGCTCTCCATGACTTTCAAAGTAGAACTACCTGGAATATTCTTAAACCGTATTTGCTAAGGTCTGATGCCAGCTTGATGCACATCTCTGCCCCTCAATGGCTTATAGCTTCTGTGTGCTGATCCTGAAGAAATACTTTTCAGAAGATCTTGCTTTAATGATGTGGTCTCTTGTTAATTACAGCTGATTCTTCATCCCTAGATGACCATTATCTATCATTTCAATAAAGCACAAGTTTCATTTCCAAATATTTTAAAATTCAAATATCACAGGAATGGCCTGGGTAGAGTCTTTGCTTCCCTCTGAAAATGTAAATACCAGGACGCCATTGTTTGCATTTCTCTCAATAGTCATGTCTTCCAAGCGCCCACAATGAAAGCTAATTTAGCTCTGAACATTTCCAGCCCAATGTTCCAAATGCTTCCAAAATCCTCTCCAAAACAATGTGGTCAGGTCTGTCACAGAAATACTACATGTTCCTAGTACCAATGTCTGTCCTAACTTACTTCTTAGTTGCTGTGATAAAACACTAACTAAAAGCAACTTAGAGACTTGAAGGGGAAAAGATTTATTTGGCTTAGACTTCCATATCCCAGTCAATCACTGGTGGAAGTTATGACAGGACCTCAAGAAGGAACCTGGAGGCAGGAACTGAAGCAGAGACTCTGGAGGAGTTGTACTTAGTGATTCTTTCCCCCATGTCATGCTCAGATTGCCTTTTATTACAACCAGAACCATCTGCCCAGAAGTGGTACTACCCATGGTGGGCTGGGCCCTCCCACATCAAACATTAATCAGGAAATGCATCCAGGCCAATATGATAGAGATAATTCTGCAGCTGACATTCCCTTTTCATGAGTGATTCTATTTTGTGTCAAGTTGACAAACACTAACTAGCATAAGGCACCTTATATAACCTCTACACTAAGTTCCCAGTGTAACGATTAATTTCAACAGGGGTTGTCTTCATTGGTTTGACCCCCAGCACTACCAGATAAAAAGGGTGGTTTAAGAGGAAGGAGAAGGAAACGCAGAGGGAGAGAGAATGAATCAATTTAATTTCTTTTTAACAGTTGAGACACTTAGGGCAAGAGAGATAAAGACACTTAGTGTCTAGTGATTTATAAGTGGTGGAGACTGAGTTTTAAACTGATTCGTTTAATCCTAATGACGGTATCATTTCTACTTTATATAGTTAGTCAGGGCACACTAGAAGGGAGAAATGTGTTTAAGCATGTGGCCCAGGCAGTTTGAATGAGCAAATGGATATTGATCACACATTCCCAATGTAAGTGATATTGCCCACACAGGACTTGCTAGCAATTCTTGGGACTACAAGTGGTTTTGTTGGCCTAAAGGGGGCAGGAGAATATAAATAGGTAAATTGTTTGTTTGTGGTAGTAACACTTCATTGGTACGGTTAGGGCTATAAAATCCTTCGGGGGTGATCATGTAAAGGCAAAGAATGGTTTCTTTAGATGAACATCAGAGAGGGGAGTGTGTAGAATAGAACAGACTGGGCTTTCCTTTATTCTTGTGCTTCTGCGCTTCCCCTGGAGACAGGGAAGAGATTCCAGTGTCCTCACAAACTGAGCCCTTTTCTTCATCAGGTTTGTGGCTCTGGAATGCTCAAGGCTGGTGTGACTATCTGCATTTTAAGAAAACCACTTTGTGGCAGCAGTGTAGTAAAGATAGATTCTCTTATAGCCAGGCAGTGATTTATACCTGCAGTGCCAGCCGTTGCTAGCCAGAAGCAGGAGGAATGGCACAAGTTCAAGGCCAGCCTGGTCTATATAGCCAGTTTCATATTTATATGAGATAATACTAACTGGAGGAAGAAAATAAAGAGGTGATTGAATTGTCTCTTAGGGTCCTATCACTCTTTGTCTTTTGTGATCAAGTAGCCAACTAGCAGTTGGCTCCTGACACCCCAAACAGCAGTGGTTTCAGTTAGGGGAATCAGCCGAAGAGAATTAGGAATTCAGAGAAGGGACTTGGCTTGGGGTTGGTTTTGGACAGCAAATGCTGATAAGTTGCATGTGGTAAATGAAGTTCCTTGGTGGTGTAGTAGCTATGGTTGGGTGAATGAGAGATTACTTGATAATTTAGTTTTTTTTAAAAAAAATTTGGCTTGTTATATAGGTAATGATATCCATTCTTTTTAAAACTCAGATTATTTTTTTCTCTCTTGAAATTATATAAATGCTTTTTTAATAACTAATTTGTCAGAGTTCTGGGACTGCAGGTCCATTGTCACACCACTACAATGACTGTCTCATTGGCACATAAGAGCTTAATGTATCATCTTGATCCTAAATCACCAAAGGAGAGATGCTTACTCATTTCCTCATGGGTCACAGGTATATCAGAAAGGCTTGGATTCTCAGTCATTCATATTGCTTTTGACGTTGGGGCTAGAAAACTCTTTCTTGTGGTGGGGCCTGGCCTGCTCCTTGTGGAGTGTTTAGCAGCATCCCCGCTTCTATGCACTGGATGCCAGTGCCACATTCACAGTTCTGGCAAGTAAAAGTGTCTTCAGATGAGGGAAACTACTCCCTAGGAGGCAGAGTGGTCCTCGGCTGAGAAGCACTCAATTCAGGCTTTAAGGAAAGGGAAAATTTTTGGTCTAGTAAGAGAGCTCTTCAAGGAGACCCTGCCTTTCTCTCAGGAGGCTTTGGGCTTACGAATGGAAACTGGGGGGGGGGGGGGGGGGGGGGGGATGGAAACTGGTTGGCAGTCCAGAGCTCTTTATTTTGCTCCTTCGGGTGGATTCTGTTCATTAGACAGCTTGTATAAATCAAGATGTGAAAAAATGCAAAGCATGGAGTGTTTTTGTCTGACCATTTCCATACGTTAGCTGAAATCATAACCCCCAGGGTGATAGTTGTAGAACATGGTAGAGTCAGAAGTCTTGAGTATACGGCAGTATTTCCTCTCTCATTTCTGGCTCTTAGAAGGCTTTTGTGGGTGATGAACTTCCTTTTCCAATGTTTCTCAATGCCACAGTAGAATATGTTCCCGGTTCTGGACCACTCTGGAGGACTTGGAGGTTACCTGTACAGATATTACATAATAGATCCACTTCGGCATACCAGTCTCCATAAGCTTTTAGTCACTGTACGAGCATGTTCCAGTATTAAGCACTGACCTGATTTAATGTAGTTACTGTAACTCAATAACAAGCAACCACTTTTGGAGCCATTCTTAGTTCCCCTGAGCTTACACACTGAGTCCATATCTCTGCTTGGTGTGTCTGCATCAGTTGGAGTGGGCCCAGTGCTAAGGTTCCTCTTCATTGCTTCGACATCTTAGGATCCATTCTCGTACATGTTCCAGAGATTCTACCTATGTAAAATGAAAAGTAATTGTGATTCTTTTGGTGCACATCAACCTGCTTATGAGTTATACTCAACAACTTACTCCTACAGCATGGTAGCAACTGAGGCTGGGTACAGGTCTAAAAGTAAGCAGAGGTGTTACACATCTGTAGAAGATGATCAACTGCACCTAGTAAAACAACTACTGTGGGGAAAGATTTTGGTGTCTTCGTCTCCTTTAGCAGAGGTAAACCAGCTTATTTTATTGGGACATACAAGGGTTCCCAACTTCATTGGAAGCTGCTCACATATTTCCTTTTTAATTTTTAGGTCCTCCCGCCCCCATTTTCTATGTCTTATTCTTAATATAAAAGGCTCTGTGTAGTTGGGTGTTCAACTTTGATTATAATTCAGGCACTCAAATAATTAAATCTCACATATGGTTTTCAAACATCTTAGCCCTGTAATATAGTTACAAAATATCAGCCACTAATCCTTAAACTGGACAGGTTTTAACCCTTACACTCTTCAGTGTACTTAGAAGCAAACCTTTAATTTCATACTACTTAGCTTAGTTGTTTAGGGGTTAAGATGTTGTTAGGTCTAGGTAGATGTTTTAAGTTGATAATGACAAGATGTGATGGAGATTGATTTACATTCAGAATTTTAGACACACCAAGATAGGAAAGATATTTTCTTCAAGGCTGTCAAATACAAATAGCCAATACAATAAGAAAGTGACATTCATATAATTCCTGATTGTGTCATGATTTTTCTTGCTATAGGTAGTTTATTGTATATATGTGTAATAATATAAATGTATATGTAAAAAATAAAATAAAAATAAAAATTTCACATGACTTTAAAATGACCAAAATCTTCACTGGTAGCAATTCATTTATTCAAATGTTCACCTTGCATAGACACTTGTTTGCAGAATATGTACAAGTAATTAATTCAAGGATTTCCCCCCTATTTATGAACTACCAGTGGCTTTTTCTGTTGGCTCTCTAATTATATCAGGAAAGAGGCCAAATCTGAAGGGTTACATTATAAGGTTCTGTTCCCTTGGAGCTACTTCTGGAATCAATTTCTGTATCAAGTAGAGTTCTACTGGCTAAGCAACCACTATTAGTTATACGAAACACATGATTTATAATAGGATTTAGACCTTATGCATTGGCAGGATTTGAAGAAGTCCGTGGAAAGCTGTCGACTATATATCAAATGGGAGACTTAAGATTACTGAAATCAGTAGGTCCTGGAGGTGGGGAGGCCAAATGTGAAGCCTGGGCAAGTGCAGGCCAGGAGGAATGGACAGCTTTCTTATAAGTCTGGATGATGGAGATTACATAGGACTGTTGGAAGACACAGAGAGGCTAACAGGAAGGTCAGAGGAGGTGGGGAGGAGTGGGAGAGAAACCTCAGCCAAACAACTCCCACTCTAGCAAGTGAACAACAGGAAATTGCAGCAGACACCCTGCACCGACCTGTAGACCTGAATCAAGAAAGCATCACTTCTGAGACTGAAATCTCGTATGAATGACTCTGAAGTCCCACCTCACAACTACACAGAGAACGGAATTATGGGAAAGCAAAGCCCTTTGGCTAAGTCAACCCTCTCAGAAGCTGCCATAGATGAGACCAGGTTTGCCGTAGACTTTGTAAATGAAGATAACAGCATCTGTGGAAAAACTGGAGCTAGTAGAAAGGGAAAGGTTACTTAGATACATCTGTTTGAACATTTTTTAAAAATATAAACTCAAGCTTTGGATTCATTTCTTTGGAGTAAAACAGATAACTATTGACAAGATTATTTGTGAGATACAAAAAGTATTTCTTCTGTCTAGTTTTGCAGTTCTCTTCTTTCTCCCACCAAATCTTGGCTACCACAATCTTAGACACTAGGATGCTTTTTCCTTCTGTCAGTAGTGACTATCATGAAACTACAGTGGCAGACTCTAACATATCCAGGCTTGTCAAATAGAGGTTTCAGTACCTTTTTCTTACCATGAGTTATATTCTAAGTTCCTTTTTCTCTCTTGCTATTCTGAAATAATTTTGGTAATTAACTTTCTTTTCTCTGAAAGGCCTACACACTATACTAGTATTTTTCCAGCATCCTCATATCACTCTTTGGGGCATTCACCTCTCTCATTAGCTCAAGATTCATACTTAGTCTCTGCCAGAGGAAATGGAGTTGCTTCTTGTTTACTGAAACTTGTTTTCCAGTAACTCTCAGATACGTCTCTTTCCTGATTCCCTTCCTATCCAACCTCTTCTGCTTTCTTTGAGCACTACATTCCAGAGACCTGACTTTTCCTTTTCTCTCTGGTCTTCTGTATTGGTAATAGCATATTATTTCAAGGGAGGATAGCAACACTCTAGGGTTTTATGACTTACAAAGTAAGAATCCCCATAGCTTGGTGATCCATTACTGCATGTTATGTACACTGCTACTATGTAGTCTTTAAAAATCTCAAGTGCTTTAAAATAAGCTACAGATTAACAACCAAAATTTTAAAATGAGGAAACCAAGTTCCTGTCTGTAAAGCTCTGAATTTTGCTTTCCCAGTTAGTAAGTGGATTAGAATTGAGGAGTAGTGCCTGAATTAGAAGTTACTGTCATATAAATTACAGTTGCCTGCTGACTAACAACTGGCTTGGAATCCCACTGGCACAGCCAAGGGACACACACCTGAATTTTTTTTAAATGTATTTTATTAATTTATTCATATTGCATCTCAATTGTTATCCCATCCCTAGTATCCTCCTATTCCTCCCTCCCTCCCATTTTCCCCTTACTCCCCTCCCCTATGACTGTGACTGAGGGGGACCTCTTCCCCCTGTATATGTTCACAGGGTATCAAGTCTCTTCTTGGTAGCCTGCTATCCTTCCTCTGAGTGCCACCAGGCCTCCCCATCCAGAGGATGTGGTCAAATATGGGGCACCAGAGTTCATGTGAAAGTCAGTCCCCACTCTCCACTCAATTGTGGAGAATGTCCTGTCCATTGGGTAGATCTGGGTAGGGGTTTGAATGAATGTCTTCACTTATCAGGAAAGTGGGACAGAGGGGAGGACATCCTATTGGGACTCTAGGTGAGAGGAGCATAGGAGAATGGGGAAATAGAAGGATCCAGAGGGTCCTAGAAACCTACAAGAAGAACATTATGACGGGCGGGTCTGGGCCCAGGGGTCCTGCTCAAACTATGGCACCAGCCAAGGACACCTGAATGTTTTGGTTCCCTCATTTCCAACTTAACACTGGAATAAGTAACTCATATTAATCACACCAATCTTTCCAATTATCCCACCATCCCCAAATCCTAGCTGCTATTTACTTCCTTCTTACGTTTTATCCTTCAAAAGTTTCTAAGTCTGGAGCACCTGTGGGCACCATGCCCCGTGCTGTCTGCCCATACCTAGCTGGTTACCCTCTCATCTAGATGCAGAGGTAGAGATGACTCTGTATCACTGAGGTTCCTGGCATCATTTTCCATCTTCTTCTGACCTCCTGCCACTTTTCTTTTCAAAGCACATTTGACTTTCTATACACTTGTTATCTATCATAGCTATGTCTCTCTATATGTCATATATATATTCCTGTGAGTTTGTTTTAAAACCTTTCTTAGCTCCATTTTTTTGCACCCAGAATAAATTTTAATATCTGTGATATGCCAACCTGTGAAATTGCCCCAGCCTGTCTTGCAGTCAGCTATTTTTCATATATATGCAAGCAATTATATTTTTTCAGATGGATATATATGCTATTGAGATTCAGGAAGTATAAGCTTATTTTCAAAGTTGGCAGCAATCACTTTGACTTCTTAGTCACATACATTTTCAGTCCATGGTGACTATGTCAGTCAGACTTTTCCTTGCTGTGACAAATAGTTAAGAAAACAACTTCAAAGGATGGATTTATTTTGCCTTCTTCTCTCCCCACCCCCGCATCCCCCAGAGGTCATAGTTCATGGTTGACTCCAAGCATCATATCTGGGCTGTGGTGAGACAGAACATCAGAAGGGAAGAGTGTGCTGGAACAGAGAATACCCTGGGGAAAGAACCAGGGACAGGCGTGTCTTTCCAGGGTATGTTGCCAGGAATCTGCTTTTAGCTAGACCCATCTCCTACATTCACTCACCACAATGCCACTGTATTAAAATCTACCCATCCTGGCTGGTTGTGGGTGTCATCTTGACACACGCTAGAGCCATCAGAGAGAAAGGCACCTCAGTTGAGGAAATGCCTCCATGAGATCCACCTGTAGGGCATCTCACTTAGTGATCAGTGTGGGAGGACCCAGCCCATTGTAGGTGGTGCTATCCTTGGGCTGGTGGTCCTGAGCTCTGTAAGAAAGCAGGCTCAGCAAGCCATGGGAAGCAAGCCAGTGAGCAGCACTCCTCCATGGCCTCTGCATCAGCTCCTGCTTCCTGGTTCCGGTCTGGCTTGAGTTCCTGTCCTGACTTCCTTTGGTGATGAACAGAGATGTGGAAGGATAAGCCAAATAAACCCAATTCCCCCCAATTTGCTTTTTAGTCATGTTATTTCATTGCAGCAATAGCAACCCTATCTAACACACTACCAAAGGAGTACTCAGCCCACTGGTGAGGTCAGAGCCCTGAGAATCTGTTTACATCCCAAAGCCCATCATTAGGCAAAAACTAGGACCTCAATCTATGGCCATTTGGTGACACATGACAACTACTTCAAAAGTATACACTATTCATGCAGGGTTGCAATTTTTGTTTGGAAGTAAAGATATTTTTATAATATGAATATCGTCAAGTAAATTACATTTTCATTAACTATTTCTTCTACATTTTAGTGTTTAATTATTTAAAGTCATTTTCTTAGCCAAAGCTGGTTAAAATGGATTCCAAAGTCAGTGGTGTAGAAAGGCTGATAAATTTGGCAAAACTTGGTATTCAGATGAGGAAGGCTACTAGTTCTAAAGTCTATGTAGAAGAAGAAAATATTTTACTCATTATTCTCAATAACTTAAAGTATTTTTAAACATTTCTGGTTTTTATAACAGGCAATAAGAAGATTATGAAAAAGACATGCTGCTATGGAAAGTAGATTTTGTTATGACCTAAAAAAGGAAGGAGATGAAACTGTTTTTCTATTTAATGAAGCCACAACCCAACTCCATTGGGATGGCATCCTCTGGTTAATCTAAGGGAAGCAGTGAGCAGAGACCAGGGGAGGTGGGCTCTGGATTCAGGCAGATGTAGGCTCAAGCCCCAGGTAGAAGCCTGGTAGTCACTTGGCCTTACACAAATCAAAACTTTGATATTTATTCATTTATTTACTTTGTTTTCCAAATGGGGATAAAATACAAAATTGTGGTGAAATGTGTAAGAAGCCTGGCAATTTACAAGGTATTTGTACAGGTCGACTTGCTTTTTTCCTAGGGTCATGTTTCTGAATTCATCTGTGTGTAGTACTTCACAGGGATTTCTTTCTTTCTTTCTTTCTTTTTTTTTTTTGAACATATTTTTATTATTTTTTCTTTTTTTAAAAAATTTTATTAATTTATTCTTGTTACATCTCAATGGTTATCCCATCCCTTGTATCCTCCTATTTTCCCCTTATTCCCCTCCCTTATGACTGTTCCTGAGAGGGATTACCTCCCCCTGTATATGCTCATACGGTATCAAGTCTCTTCTCGGTGACCTGCTGTCATTCCTCTGAGTGCCACCAGGTCTCCCCTTCCAGGGGACATAGTCAAATGTGAGGCACCAGAGTACGTGAGAAAGTCATATCCCACTCTCCACTCAAGTGTCAGCGCAGCAACAGTTCACACGGATTTCTAGGACCAGATGCATCTTTAAAGCTGGTGAGGGCCACATGGTTGATAAATACAGAAATGTAGAGGAATCCCATAGGTTATTTGCAGTTATATTGTTAACCCCCAAGATGCAAGGAGGCCACCAACCCAAATCATCATAGTTAAATTAATTAAAGCAAGCAATTAAATGAAGCAAGGGTTTTTTTTTTTCTATTTATATTTGTATACATGGATTGTCTCCCACTAGAAGCAGGCTTCTAGAGATTAGCATTGAACATGGGGAAGATAAGGGCTTTTATAGCTCAGAGGTGGGAGGTTTCCAAATAGGGAATTTGTCCGGTAAAATAGGTGGGGTTACAGGAGCAGAACATAGCAAGGTAGTCATAACAACAGGTGGTCCTAACATGGTGGCCTCAAGAACCTTTTTGAAACAAAGGGAGGATGAAACAAAAGTATGGTTGCAAGATGGTCATTACAACTTTTTTCTTAATTTTATTAATTTATTCAGATTACAACTCAATTGTTATCCCATCACTTGTATCCTCCCATTCCTCCCTCCCTCCCGCTTTCACCCTATTCCCCTTCCCTAGGTCTAAGACCGAGGGGGACCTCCTCCCCCACTATATAGTCATAGGCTATCAAGTCTCATCTTGGTAGCCTGCTTACTCTTTCTCTGAGCGCCATCAGGCCTCCCCACCAAGGGGAGGTGGTCAAATATGGGGCACCAGAGTGGGTGTCAGAGTCAGTCCATGCTCTCCACATAACTGTGGACAAAGTCCTTTCCATTGGCTAGATCGGAGTAGGGGTTCGAAGTTTATTACTTACAAAGACATGGTTGCAGTATGTTTGACAGGTAGCACAGAACCATTTGTAATTAGTTACAGGTGGGACATAGGCGAATCCATGAGAAACAAGGTTCAGTAATAAATAGGAATAAAATCTAGTTTATTTTTACTATAAAATGGCTTTTAAGCCTAAGATGGAGGCAGGCTGTCTCATCAATAGTATAAAGAGTTTTGAGGCCAGGGCCCCAGTAAATACTTCTTTTCCTTTCCAGAACTGAATTTCATTTCCTATCAATGAAGATAGGAATCAGACACCAGGCAAATAATACTGAGATTTAAAATATTCAGATGTAATAAATATTCAGGTGCCTACTTAATGTCAGAAGTGTGCTAAGAGTGTCAGATAAAGTAAATTCCTTAATTGAAGCGCTTACTGCCTGATCGGAGACATGGACTTATCTATGGGCAGGTTAGGCTAAAAAAGCTGGAAACAGAGTTCTAAGTACTTCAGACCCAGAGAAGAAGTGGAGAGATGCATCCTACCTAGGCATAGACTAGAAGGACTTTTGAAGTAGGTATTTCTGTCTGTTAAGGGCTGTCTGTCTGTCTGAAGTCAACACCAATCGAAGGAGCAACAAGTCTGTGTCGGGTGCCATGTCCTTCTGTCTCAGAGAACAGGAGAAGTAATCATGTGCAGACATAGAGAGAAGATCATGCCCAGGAAATGGAAACAATTCTAGGCTGTCATTTTCTCTAAAGGATATATTAACAAAAGCAGAAACAGTATCGTTTGCGCTGCGGTGAACAGGAGGCCTCTGCACAGCTGCGCTGGGTCTTAGTGTTCCCTTGAAATCCTCCATCATTTATTCACTTCCCCTTCCGGGCAGCTAGACACATGCAATTGGCTTTGTTATCATCCATCCTTCCCCTGCTTCTTTGTCCTTTATTTCACTCCACCCTCTCCTCACTATTGTCCCTACCCCCTGCATAGCCCAGCAGGGTCTCTAGGACTTTTTAAGTACTCCTGTGGTCTGTCAGAATGAGGAACCTGCCCTGGGCACCAGCTACCCAGATAAACAGAAAATGGGAGGTAGTGGGAGGCTGAAAACCGATTGAGAACCCCTGAGAGAGGCTGCTGGCTTCCCCCCTCCCCCGCCCCCCTTCTTAGTGCAAGTTGAAACTGTTTCCTATCGCCTCTCCGGTACAACTCGGAGCTGCTTCTCTCAGACAGCAAGTCAGGGTGCTCACCTGCCGTTGGCCATCAGAATCTTCAAGGGAGCTCATGAATGTGTCGTCATGCACCAGGCATGGACCTCTTGGCTGGAGGTCGAGTCTGGCGGTGTTCCACAAAGCGACTGACACGCAGGCAAAGCCGAGAAAGAAGCGCAGGGGTGAATTCAAGTCCTTAGAGCTTTTGCTGAAGAGTTCATGTTATGAGTCACTGTCACAGAATCTGGCGAGCTGCCTCCCTTCACATACCGGAGTCAAGCTTCAAGGGAAAATGGCCAAGTAAATAGTGACATTAAAAAGCAAATATTTTCTAGTACTTTTTTTTTTTTTTTATTCCCCTCCATTAAGTTTGTTGGAAACTTATGAAAATAGAAGCATTATGCTAGTTTTCAGGTTTAGAGGGATAGGACAGTGGATACTGTAGGGTATCGAGATGCAAGAAATGGGGTCTAGGAGCCACATTATCAGTAGTGGGAGTGGCTATTAATTAGTAGCGTGAGTAGCATATTTAAAATGCCTGCTGCATGCTAGGGCTCTTCAAGTAACCACGATTGCCTCAAAGGCCTGAAACAGTCCTAGCAGGCTGCCACAAGGCTTCCCTTTGGCCCACAGAGAATGGCCAGTGAAGCGTCAGCGGTTCTCAGGACTCCTCAAAAGATCCTGATCCACTGCACACAGTGTTGATCCACTAGGGACTCCTAGCTCACTAGTGAAGTCTCAAAATGGATCCGAGGCTAGGCTAGGGCGCTGACTCCTTCCCTCTTCTTTACGGAAGTCTCCTGAGGTGACCTTCCCTACTCCACCATTTCCTCATAGCCCAACCAACCTGACTGATTGCTATTGGTGCTTGAGGCTAGCACGGGATGTTTTGATTGGCCCTCCAACCTGTTAAAATCTTATACACTGAACAATAACGTTAGATCGGCATCTTTGAGTCTGGTCTCCGGAGTCTGATTCCTGGGATTCTGCATGGTCTCTCTCACCATTCACCCCTTTTCCCACCCCACATCCCCGCTTCCTGGTCCGCATAGTCTTCCTCATATTTTTTCAGTAGTTTTTCTCCTTCTGTAGCCTCCTTTTACTCTTCAAGCTCTCAGATGACTGGATGAAGCATACACACATTAAGGACAGTTTGCTTTACTTAAAGCCAACTGGTTGTCATCGCCAAATACATCTAAAACGTACCTATCCAATAAGACCTAGTGTTTGACTAGCAGTTAACTGGCACCATAGCCCAGCCCCACTAAAACAAAATGTAAACATCACAAACCCTTTATTGCCTGGAAGCGGACATTATAGAGAGGATGTCACCATGTACTTCTGTAAGCTGCACTTGGAAGGATGCAGGAGCATTGGTGGCACATCACAGTCGTGACAAAGACTCTAGTGGCTGCCTTTTGCTTGACAGCTGTGCACAGCTTTTCCTAGAGAAGGCCTCCAGGGTCTCTTCGTGGCCAGGGCTATCGCTAGCTATCTCCATCAGGACCGCAAAGGGAGACAGTCTTTGTTGTCTGAGTTAGGCCTTGTTCCTTCCAAATCTTCCAAATGAAAGATTTTCTGGTCTAGGTGATTTTATAATAGGATTTCTGCTAAAGCCTGCTTGAGTTCTGTGGCCATAGCTAATGGAAGCATCAAATAACCCGAATCAGGATTGAGGATTGAACTGACCCAGGGAGCTTTAACCAAGTGTATTCTTCTAGCCACTGATAAGATTCTCTGCTAATTGCTTGCCATAACTTTTTAAAGGTTTTCCAATTTGATTCTAATATGTAACCATGGCTGGGCAATCGCAGTCTATCTTCTTCTAGAAGCAGACTGAGGCTAAACAGTTGACAGTTGTTGTTAAAATACAGAATCAAAAGGGAAAGAAGTTGTGGCAAGGGATTCTCAGCCTTGGCTGGACTCACAGGGTGTTCTGGAGCATAATTAAGCCCACATTTGCCTTGCTTAAGGAATGGAGCTGAAAACTTCTACTTCAACAGCAGTCAGTCATTAGGAGAAGTGTAGACTCTGGTCTACTTCCAAGACTCCCCAGTGTCTGAGACCAATGATATGAGGAAGCTCACGAGTTGAACAGTGATCAGCAAGCACTTGGAGGCTTCATGTTGCCACTGGAAGGCATCCCATGGGGACTTTAATGGAGCACTAAGTGTTTTCATACAATATGTAAGTGGTTATTATTGCTATTTCTAGGTCCATCTTAGTTGGTAGAGCTCTAGCTGAAATCATTAGGGAAACCCATTATATAAAATACCTGCTTCAAGGATATAAAAAGCAATCTTTATTGCTAATCACACTTTCTGAATGTCAGATCAGGAACTCTGAAGGGTCTGAGATTCTCCTCCTACTTGTGAAGTAACAAGTTAGCTTGACAGTTTTATGGATGTTGGCAGAAGCCACAAGATCCTCAATCAGGGAGAGAGAGAGGGAGACTTTAATTACAGTAATAGCACTAGCTAGAATATATTCTTGCAGTGAGTTTGAGACCTTAATTCCACAGGGAAATTGGAAATTGCTAGGTGATGTGCACCCATGCTGTAATGAGATGGGGCTACAGGAAAGGACCTGCATCTTTTATAATGATCAGTAAGTGAAGCCTTGCTTTGGTACAGGGAAACACCATCGTCTAAAGCTATTCCTATAAAGTCATCATTGAAAAATAGCTTACTACAGTCAATGCCTGTGCTCACAACACATGCAGAGCAAACACAGCCTACAGATCACTGTTTCCTAAAAGCATTAGGTGAAAGGGTAGGGCCTTTTTTGGTAGCTAAACTTGCTTTGGTGAACAGACATGCAATGGTACTGGTGGCCTCTGGTGTAAAGGTGTGTGGAATCAAGGTGGGCCAGACTTTGGAAAGGGATGGTAGGTGCTGTGAGACTGCCAGGTCACACCTTGAGTTTGATATTCTAAACACTGAAATTAACAGATAGGAAATGGGTGACTTTATCATTTTTCAGAAGGTCCCAGTGTTCAGCTGTGTCTATGCCTTCTCAGGCCATCCATTTTGAGGCAGGTAAGTTTTGGGCTAACATCTAAGAACTTGTTAACCACTAACTTCCCAAAGGGGCAGACACAAAGGCTTCTCACCATTGTTTTGTATTTGAATTTTTGAGACAATGCTCCACTCTGTCCTCAAGTTTGTCTGGAACTCACTTTGTAGCACAGACTGGCCTTAAATTACCAATGCTTTGGCCTAAGCAATCCTGAGGGCTGAGTTTATATGTTTATATTACTGTATATTAATCCTGAGATCCATGAGAAGAAGATCAATTCTGCACTGTTGAACCAATTTTGAAGTTAAATACCAGCCTGGATGGACTCTGGTCAGGTCCATCCTCTAGAATCCCAGCAAGCTGTGATGAGTCACATGTTGTAGGGACTTTTTAAGGACAAAACCTCAAGCCCATGTGGCTTTCTTCTTTTCCAAAAACTACAACTCCCAGCATTCTATGAAGCTACCTTGTTCTTGGGCAGGTGGAGCTTTGAGGTTGACTTTGACTCTTACATCTCCATTTGAGTTGTATCCTGGGTCAAATCCTTGACTCTATGATGAGAGCTTGTTCATATTAAAATCTAATAACCATCAACTTTATGGTACTCAGATAGGAACTATCATTTAGCTAAGGTATCAGTAATGTGAGAGCCAACAGTAATTAGCAGATGCAGGAGGCCCTGTGATGGCTGATATCAGAGTTACTGTCTAGGAGGAACCTGAAAATGCTTGGGACACCAGTCATTTATTTCATTTCAAGTCCCTTTTTTTGTGTGTGTACAGCCAGATTATAATTCTGAGTTGTTTGTATAGAAATAATAATTATCTCATAAAGCCATACAATACCTACTTGTTTTGCATAAAGCAGACCAAGTGCCCTCTCATATTGTAGAATTATTTCAGTTAATGATTCTACCTGTTGATAAATGTGGGCTCAATCTTCAGGTATGCCAGTTGGCATTATAGGTAGCCATTTCATCCCTCATGCCAGGGAGTGTCCTTTTAACATAGCACTCCAGCCTGTCAGGGGACAAGAGATGATGTGTTCTTTTCCATAACTACTTCCATGTGAAACTAGGGCGTCATTGTCATGGCCAGGGAAGGATGAAAGGCAACCAAAGGCTGGAAAATGGGGCATTCATCAGAAGCATCTGGTTGGCTGGCCCAGCGGAAGAGACAGTGAGCAATCACCTGGGCTAGGCTGCTTTACATCAGCTTTCAGCAAGTCCAGAGCTCAGCAGCTTGCAGTGTGACTGTGATCCTTGGATGGTGTCTGTCAGCCAAGTGGACGGCTGCTGAGAGAGACATAGAATAGGGACAGAAGTTAAAGTTTAGGAGCTGAAAGGGAAATCTTACATTTAGAACTTTAAGGTCCATAGTCCCAGTAACTGGGGAAGAGGAGGAGTCTCGAGGCCACGGGACAGAGACCCATTCTCAGGAACAGACAGGTGTGGAAACTTGACTTGCACTTATCTGGGGTCCATTTGACAGGTGGACCCAAGACTTCTTTGACTCCCTGAAGCTTACATGAGTTTTTAGTTTAAAAAGGAATAAAGGTTCTAGATATATATTAGCATTAATCTGTAACTGAAATCTACATTGTAACATAACTGGAATAGCCGAGCATGGTAGAGCCCGCTTGTAATCCTAGCACTGGAGGAGGCAGAGACAGGTGGATCTCTGTGAGCTTGAGGCCAGCCTGGTCTATGAAGTGATTCCAGGGCAGCCAAAGCTACACAGAAAAACCCTGTTTTCAAAAACCATAAATAAATAAATAAATAAACAAACAAACAAATAAAATAAGTGGAGTAGACTCATGCCTTTTAGTCCTAGCAAAAACTATAACTTTGGGTTAAAAAGCCAGAACAAATTTTTCCTCTATCCAGAAAGCCATATATATGTGTGTGTGTTTAGCCCAATGGAAAGTGTCTTTTTTTTTTTTTAATGAGAAGCACCTTTAAGTCTACATTTAGACATTTAAAATCAATCTTGAGCTCATGACTGAATAGTAAGTAGTCAGCTGTCTGCCACTTTACCAGACTGCCACTGATCGATGTTGAAACTCTGAATCTTTGGCATCCTAGTATAACAATAGCACAGAAGGGATAGAAATCTAAAACATTTCCCATTTTTACGTATCTTAAATCATTTTCTTCTGCCATAAGAACTTACTTAAGTTTGCATTATCCTCAGACCTTTATATATCTTAGAACATTTTCTTTCCGTGTAATAATTTATCAGACATGAGTAGTTACTATTGAGAGTAGTCATTGTAATGTATGTTCCTTTATTGAAAAGTTACACATGAAACCTGTTTATCCTTTGATAGGAAGCTGGTTAGCAAGGCAAACTTGTCTGCCTTTTCTTAACAAGAGACCCAGTAGCTTTAGATGAACTAACAAGGTGGTTGCAGCCTCGTGGGGGAGGAACTGATTGCCTGCTGCTGCCAAGCTGACAAAGCTACCGTTAGCCTAGCCATAAACATCATCAGAGACTGGAGAAGGATAAATTATAGCAGGAACTATAATCCAAATGGCCTATGTATCATTAAAATGACAGAGACCAGTCTATTACCTAGACAGCTATCCCAGGCTCCTGTGGTCCCCACAGCTTTGTTTTAGGAGGGGGCCCCAGAGGTGCTAGGACAGTGTGGGTCTTCAGAAGTTAGGCCCAGAAGATGAGAGGCTTTTCTAAGTGTCATAGAAAGCTAAAAAGGCTTCTATGACTTAGGCAAAGTGTTTTCTATCTGCTTTTTTGAGCAGGTGAAGGGGGTGGGTGGGGGTGGTCCATGGAGCTTTGGTTTAATATTTCAAAATGCAACCCCCTGGGGCAGCCCACCAGTCCTGAAGTGAAAAACCTAGACCCAGAATGTGTGGTGATGTGGGTTTTCTTATCTCATTGGGGCCTCCAAACGTTAATCCTGATGTTCTAGAGAGAAAGACTAGTTCCACATTTATGAGCCAAATTTGAACTAAGGTTTAATTACATACTGGCCATGATGAACTCTGGTCAGGAATCCCAGAGACATAGACACATAATGAGTGGTCACATGTTGAAGAGGCTTTTGAAGGTCAAAAACACAGAGCCATCATATTTCCCATGTGCCTTTGTTATTTTCCAAGAACTACAACTCCCAGCATTCCAGGAAGTTACCTTGCCTTTGGGCAGGTGGGGCTTACAGGTTGACTTTGGTTCTTACACATGCTTGGGTATTAATCTCTTGTTCTTGACACCCAATGTTACTAAAGGTTTCACTGGAGCTGCCATTTTATTTGATGTTCTTAAAAATAACTTATCAAGTAAAGGTGCTTGCCTCCAAGCTGATGGCTGAGTTCCAGAGAAGGAAAGAACTGACTTCCAAAGCTATCTCCTTACCTCCACAAACACCATGATCCTAAGTGAATTCCTTCTTTCACCAAACCATTTAATTTCCAAGCTTCCACCAGCTCACCCTCCTCAGCACGCACAGCATATTAATACATCTCTTTTGTCTCATTCACTAAGTACTTTGTCTCTTAGTCTGTGGCAGCACTTCTTCCTTTTCTAGTTTCCCCTCTCTGACTCTGTCTTAATTTTCTTTCTATTGCTATGATAAATAAACACCATTACCAAAAGAAACAGGAGGTGGAAGGCTTTTATTTAGCTTACACATTTAGATCACATTCCATCATGAAGGGAGGTCAGGGCAGGAACTCATGGCAGGAGCGCAGAGGCAGGAACTGATGCAGAGGCCATGGAAGAGCTGTGGTTACTAGCTCTCTCATGCAGCCCAGGACCATCTCCCTAGGGAAAACAAGACCCACAGTGGGCACAGTGGGCACAGTGGGCAGACACCTCCCACATCAGGCATTAATCAAGAACATGCCCTACAGACTTGCCCACAAGCCAATCTGATGGAAACATTTTTCTCAACTGATGTTCCATCTTTCCAGATGGTCCTGCTTATGTCAATTTGACAAAAAAACACCTAACCATCACAGGCCCAGTTTGAACAACTCTCCTTCAAAAGTTCTTTCTTCTTTTTGTTCCCTCATTTCTCCATATATATGCACCAATCTCCAGCTTTGAATTTATTGTCTTTTTTCTTCCTTTCTGGATGCTGAGTGTTTTTTGGTTTTGTTTGGTTTTGTTTTGCTTTGTTTTTTAGAGAAAAACGCCTTCCCTGAGGCACATGTGTATCATGACTTTGCTTACTTGCTTTCCCTTTTACTGTCCTGGATCCTTCTTAACAGTCTTCAGAACTCCTTTTTCATTTGCAGGTATTTCATGTATGACGACTTCATCACATGACAGGGAGCCTACTTGATTGTTTTGGTTCTATGCTTATAAATAAGTAAAGTTGTCTAGGGAGCTTGAACGTTTCTTCTGCACAGAGTTTGAGGACTTAAGCATGTAAAAATTATCTGGGGCATGCTACTTCTAACAATAGTGATAATTAAAAAACCAAAAGAACAATTTATTTTCACTTAAAGCCATCATGTTGCAATGAATCTATTATTCAGATTACAAAGAAACCAAGTCTCAGAGAAATGATTTAGTCAGTGTCATACAGTTACACAGAATGTTCCAAGGTTTGAGCCCAGTCCAGTCATCACATTTTGATTCTAGAGAGCGAGTCTGTCCAGAGAGGAGTTTTAATGATGTTTTCAGGAAAAAAAAAAAAAAAAAAAACCAGCAGTTTCACAAGTGTCAATAACTTTCTCTGTCCTTGGTCATTATTCTAAGATGTGATAGAAGCCTAAACTATACACTATGAATTCTATAGTTGATGTGACTTCAGCCCTACTGAAGCCCATCAAAGAAACAGGAGTAGTGTTACTTGAATTATTGAGAATAAACGATAACATCGTATCCTATCTATATAAGCCATGGGCTAGCCTACACTACGCCCACACACTGTAGACATACATGCCCACTTGAACATAAAACCAAAGATCTTTTATCTCATCACTCTCAAAGTCTGTATTCTTGTAATATCTCCACTTAATAAGTTCCCTAGCAAGAATAATCCCTAAACATTTGAAGAAACTTTTTAAGTGTATAAAGATATTACACTAAATGGTATAGAGCAGCTGCTGAAGGACAAACACTATATAGTTACACTTGTATGATAGGTGCTGGATATACAAGTTCAGAGAAGCAAAAGACACAAATGAGGGTTGTTAGGGTTGAGAAAAGAGCCAATGAGAATCAATAAGTAGGTAGATACAAAATTCAAGTTATACACACAGACAAGTTCTAGAGCCTTGCTGGAGAGTGCTGCCACTGCTGCTAAGAACACTGTGTTGTAAACATAAAGCCTGTTAATAACATGGATCTTATCTCATCAAGTGTTTTTTCCACAATAAAAATATGTCACATAATAAAGCATGAATACACACACACACACACACACACACACACACACACACACACATGTTTTTGAGACAGGGTTTCTCTGTGTAGCTTTGGCTGTCCTGGAACTCACTCTGTAGGCATAGAGATCTACCTGCCTGAGCCTCCCAAGTGCTGGGATTAAAGGCAAACACCACTATAACCTGACATGAAAATATTTTTTTAACACTAAGAGTTTTCAGTCCACACAATAATAGCTATGGTTTTATATGTACTCCAATGGTTGCAAAATATTTCAGTCAAGTCAGTATGAATGTAGTAAAGCTTTGAAATGAGCTTATGTTTTCTTTATCACAGCAGATGGATATCCATCTGAAAATGTTCACTCATATGTGAGAAATAGCTAACTGTAAAGGAGGCTAAACTATTTGTTGAAGGCTTAAGAACTTAATACAAAGGAGACTGAGATTTATTCCATAGGCAAATGAAGTCAGAAGAGGTTTCATAGCAAGGAGACAGAATTCAAATGATTAGATTTGTTGGAGGCTGACTCTGGCAGCAGTGTGGAGAGCTCAGTGGTACAGGGAAAGTTCAGTAGCAGAGAGTCAGACAGGGGCAAATGATGCTGTCAGGAGCCACAGTGATACAAAAACACCATGGGTAGATGTGGAAGAATGCCAGAGACAATGTGGTCATGGGCATGCCATGATTGGAGGATGTGCTGGAGATGAGACCATGGGCAGAATAAGGGATATCAGAGGATGCACCTTATTTTTGACTGATAGTTTTGTGGAGGAAGGAATAGGAATAGATAATAGTGAGCAGGATTCTCTACATACATACATATTTATATGTACAAACCTGCCCAGTACCTATACATTCAAAGTATATAAACATGCAAGTGCCACACACACCAGAGAATATCCAGTAAGCTGCTGTCTAAGTGGGTCTAAATCTGAGGCAGTAGAGTAAGAACTTCAGTTAGCAGGAAACCATTACCCTGAAGGAAATAGACTGAGACATTTTATTTAAATCCCACTGCAGGCATTTATCCTTGACCTCTGTTGGGAGGAGAACAAATTCATTTCTAGCCTCTAGAAGTGTTCATCTACACACTTGCTGAGAGTGCTGGCGTTTCTGCAGATTTCGCATGTTATTTTAAACACATTTCATGCAAGCTGATTAAGCTTAGGTATCTACAGGGGCTGTGATAAGCCCTCCCACACCTGCAGCTCTCCTTCCCACACCTGCAGCTCTCCCTCCCACACCTGCAGCTCTCTCTCCCATACCTGCAGCTCTCCCTCCCACAGCTGCAGCTCTCCCTCCCACACCTGCAGCTCTCTCTCCCACACCTGCAGCTCTCCCTCCCACACCTGCAGCTCTCCCTTTTATTGCCCCCCCACACTCTTTGTTCCCCAAGATCAGCAGTTCTGAAGCTGTGAGTTGCAACCCCTTTGACAAACCTCTGTCTCTAAAAATATATACACTGTATTATAATTCCTAACAGTAGCAAAATTACAGTTATGAAGTAGAAACAAGAATAATCTTTTTTAAAATTTAAACACTTTTTTATTGAAAAATAAAATAATTCATATTACATCTCATTTGCTATCCCATCCCATGCAACCTCCCATTCCTCCCTCCCTCTCACTTTCACTCCATTCCCCTTCCCTATGACTGTGACTGAGGGGAACCTCCTCCCCCTGAATATGATGCTAGGGTATCAAGTCTCTTCTTAGTAGTCTGCTATCCTTCCTCCGAATGCCATCGGGCCTCCCTGTCAAGGGGACATGGCCAAATATGGGGCACCAGAGTTCGTGTGAAAGTCAGACCTTAGTCTCCACTTAACTGTGGAGAATGTTCTGTCCCTTGGCTAGATCTGGGTAGGGGTATTGTCCTTGGTTGTTGCGAAACAAGAATAATCTTACAGCTGCTGGTCACCATAACATAAGGAACTACATTAAAAGGCCACAGTATTAGAAAGATAAACCACTACCCTAAAGGTATCTTGGCTGGGTTCACATCATCTATCCATGAATGACTTTATTTATCTATCGAGGGCCCACAAATCTAAGTGTTCTAATCATACAATGCTTCAGTGTGTAAAGCAGCTCTGCATGACTATAACATGTGCTGGAGACAATCAACTTTAAAAGGCAGAAGAGTGTATGGTCTAAGACTGTGGGATCTCTGCCATTAGCAGAACCTGCTGTGGTGGCTGCTCTCAGTTTCTAACTTGATGCACACAGAAAGAGGGAACCTCAACTGAGAAATGGTCTACATCAGATTGGCTTGTGAGAATGTGTGTGGGCCTTCTTGATTGCTAATTGATATATGAGGCTCAGCCCACTGCAGGCAACCGCCACCCCTGGGCCTGGGCTGTATAAGAAAGGCAACTGAGCAAGCCAAAGCGAGTGAAGCAATACGTTGCCTTCTTTCAGTGGTGTCTACTTTAACTTTTTGCCTCAGCTTCCCTCAAAGATGGACTGTGACTTGTGAGCCAAATAAATCCTGCTCTCCCCAAGCTATTCTGGTATTTTACCATGGCAACAGAGAAACAAACTAGAAGAACTGCCATTCTCACACAAAATAGGCATGGCTGTGTTCCAATAAACCTTTATTTGTAGATACTAAAATTTGGCTTCTACAAATCTATTGCTACTCTCAACCCATAAAAGGTAAATTCTGTTTTCCATTTTTATTATAATTTATTCATATTACATCCTCACTGTAATTCCCTCGCTCTTATCTTCCTGTTCCTACCCTCCCTCCCTCTTCTGCCCTATTTGCCTCCCACAGACCTCTGACAGGTTGGGTCTTCCTCCCCCACAGACATAGGCTGTCTGACCAGAGCCTATCAGGTCTCATCTGGATAGCCTGCTTCCCCTGCCTCTGTGTTCCCACAGGGCCTCTCCACCAAGGGGCAGTGATCAATTCTTAATTTCTGGGTAATTGTGCAATTTGACTCATGGATCATCTTTTGCTGGTCCCTGCTGCATTGATGAAGTAGAAACTGACCTTCTGTGTGATAACTTGCAGCCTTTGGTTGTCTTAGTTAGGGTTTCTATTGCTGTAATGAAAACAGCATGACCAAAAAAAAAAAAAAAAGCAAGCTGGGGAGGAAATCAGGACAGGAATTCAAGAAGGGCTGGGACCCTGAGCAGGAGCTGATGCGGAGCCATGGAGGGGGTGGGAGGGGTCTGCTTACTGGTGAGCTTCACATGGCTTGCTCAGCCTACGTTCTTATAAAACTAAGGACCACCAGCCCAGGGATGGCACCACCCACAGTGGGCTGGGCTGCCCCCCCTCATTGATCAGGAATTGAGAAAATGCCTTACAGCTGGATCTCATGGAGGAATTTCCTCAACGGAGGCTCCCTTCTCTTCCATGACTCTAACTTGTGTTGAGCTGACACTCAAAACCAACTGGTACAGTGATTATGTGCCTATGTCATACGATGACTTTACCAATGCTCTATACAGTATTCCTCACATACCGTGTGCTTTTGATTCATAGACACATTGGTGTGGCATTTTCTTATTTTTCATGGAAGCCTACCTCCACTCTGTTACAACAGTGGCTTAATGACTGTGTTGTTGTTGTCGTTTGTTTGTTTGTTTGTTTTGCTTTTTGGAGACAAGGTTTCTCTGTAGCCCTACCTGTCCTAGACTCTCTTTGTAGACCAGGCTGGCCTTGAACTCACAGTGATCCACCTGCCTCTGCCTCCCTAGTGCTGGGATTAAAGGCATGTGCCACCAGGCCCAGTCCTTAATGACTGTTTTTTAAGGCCCATGTTTACTATGACATACTCACATATAGTAATATTTGCTGTTTAAACTACACAGTGTAATAGCTTTTAGCATTGTCTCAAAGCTCTTCCATAATTAGCAACAAACTTTGGGATGTTTTTCATCACCCCAAGAAGGAGATCATTTCCTATGCTCTCTGCCCAGTTTTGGCAATCATTAGCCCACTTTGTGTCTCTGTTACTTTTTCTACAGAGTTCATATAAATAGAATAACACAACCTGAGTTTCCCGTGTCTGGTTCCTACTTAGTATAATGGTTTCATTGTTCATGTATGCTGCAGTATGAATCTGTACTTTGTTCATTTCTGTGTGTGAGTAATACCCCCTTTATATGTACGTAGCATATTTTGTGTATGGCCTTGTCAGTGTCTGCACACTGGGCTCTTTTCACTTTTTGACTAATAGGATAATTACAAACATTGATGTACAGTTTTTGTATAGACATGTGTTTTCTGTTCTCCCGGGTATAAATCTAAGTATGGAATTGCTGGGTCAGTTGGCAACTATGTTAAAACTTTAAGCAACTCTCTAATCAACTCCAGTCTTTGCGCTCCACTGTAGCATGACTGCCCCCTGGTGACAGTGATTTTTATCACAGTCGTATGTAAGGCATTCTGACTTGAAGGAGGTAAAATTTGATGGGAAAAAAATGTGTTTAAGGGTTTAAATGATACCAGATAAGTATTTAGCCTTTGTCAAATTTATAATTTATAATTTGGGGAAAGTGGACGGTCAATCAAACCAAGGAAGATCTAGAGGCCCAGGGAAAAAGCAACACTCGGCCTGAGGAAGTAACACCACATGGTTCAGACTCAGTGGGTCCATGCAGACATCCATTTGGGCAATTCCTCCAGTAAGAAGTGGATCATTATCAGGACCCTACCTTGTTGTACCATAACCGTTGGTGGAAAAAAAGCTAACAACCCAGCTTTCATCTTAACAGGTATAAGAAAGTTTACTCTGAAGCCATTTTGAGTGACCAAGGCCCAGGAACATAGATTTAGGTTTCCGCAAATTTCATGTTTCAACATGGAAGCAGTTTCATGAAAATTTATAGTCGTACAGAACTAAGTAAGTCATAAATCAAGGCAAGTTCAAAATAGGTTGGCGGGTACATTAGAGAGGCAGTGACAACAAGACTGGAGGTCGTCCTTTCTAGAAGTCACTAGATGCTATCTGATGACATTTCTGCTAGCTTTTGAGCTGGCGGAAGCCAGGGGCATACTAAGTTAATAAATTGCAAAGGTTTTTATCCCTTAGTCACAGGATGCTAGTTCTGACACCGGGGTGGACAAGGAATGACTTGGAGTGGGCTTGGCTAAAACTAGCCTAAGGTAAAGCAAGTAGCCTGGAACATTCCACTCTCCCCTCGGGGCTGTAGTTAAGATAGCCAGTCTTCTGCAGACACAGCTTCTCTCCAGGAGTTCTCATTCACAGTAGAAAGATAAGATAACGGGAAGAAAAAAAAGAAAAAAGAAAAAGAAAAGAAAAGAAAACGGAAGAACACTAGGTTTCAAACGACAGCATTGTGTGGAGAAGCTAAATGACGCAGAGACGGCGACCATAGAAGACAAGGGTTCAAGTTATCTCCATAGTGATAGGACAGCGACACAGAGTCACACTGCCACCCTCAGCAGCCAGAAGAGTTTCCCCAATACTTTTAGGGGCCTTGACCCAAGCCAAACCAAGACTTATGGCTTCAACGGTGGACATCGTTTTAGGACTTACTGGTACAGAGACGTAGAGGAGAGCATTTTATTAAAAGACATTTTAATATGGGACTAAGCACACCGTTTAGGAGCAAGAAAGGGTCTGAGAAGACAGACAGACACACCATTGAGTCTGAGTGTCAGCTTCTCAAAGCCACAAAAAGGAAGACATGGCCAAGTGTGGTATGGGCTCCTCAAGGAAGAGTAAGCAATTCATTGTCTTGGCCTTGGCCTTGGCCTCACACGTTATTTTGATAGCTCTCCAAGTACAAGCAAAGGTTGCTACGAAACCGTCTCCTCCCCCCTTCTCTGTCTGTGAGAGAATGTGAGGAAGCTGGTGCACCTGGAGATGGCTCAGATGGAATTGCAATCTGATAGAGGAAAGGCAGAAGCCAACAGAACGCCCTGAGGGCTTAGCTATTGTCCTTTCGTGTAAATAGGGGTTGGAGTGAACTTCCTAGAAACTCCAGATTTACATCTGTAAAAGGCAAAAGTCCTAAGCAGTTCTTTTATTATTATTATTATTATTATTATTAGTAGTAGTAGTAGTAGTAATAGTAAATTTTTAAAAAATTGTTTACATACAGATTTTATTATTACACATACCTAAGCAGTTCTTAACTCTGCTGGAATTCTTGCTTCTCTGTAGGAGAGAAGCTTCAGTCAGACCCCGAATGCAGGGCTCCTTTTCTTTCTCAAGTTCTCCGGACTTTCCCTGCCTTTCTACCCTGCCTCAGTTTCACTCTCAGTGGCTTCTTTTGTGTCTTTGGCAGTAGCACATATCCCTCTCGTAATATAGGAAGTATATATGTATATGGGGCACCTTGAAAAGAGAAATTTATAATCTGCTGCCTGGCAGAGACAGTGAGGGCAGAGCGCTTTCCTCCTGTCTCCTTTTTAATGGCCTTCAGTTCAAACTAAACCTTATGCAGAAGTGTAATGTTTGGATGCGGTCCACTGCACTCCTCTGCACAGGAAGCAGAGTGCCCTTTATGATAAAAGAGACCTTGCTAGATGTACTTAAGTTAAGGTCTGTGTGGGTGGAGCCAGGTAACCTTAGGGTCATGAAAGGCAGGATCCTTTGAGAAGCTAAGATGACAGAATTAGAAGTAGAGCCTGGGATACAGGCCATCTGTAGAAGCTGAGAAAGGCAAAGAGCAGGGGAGGCATTTCCCTTAGAGCCTCCACAGCAATGAAAGTCTACTGATTCCTTGGTATTAGGAATTCTGAGTCACGGGTTGTAGTGTGCTGTTACAGCAACAACAGGAAAACCCACACAGGCTCACCAGTGCTTCAGTGGAAAACATCAAAAGATGGCTTGCCTCTAAAATCGTTTTAATCTCTTGCCTCCAATCCTCACTATAGTGTTCCCACCAATCCTGAACCTACCTCATCATCCTTACCGAACCGAAATTAATCCCTTCCTTTCTCTGTTAAGGAACCTGCCTTAGATGATATTTGGAATTCTTGGTAAACCCTGAACTCATTGTCCACTCAGCTTCTGTCCTCTCAAAACATGACCTAAGCTCTGGCTGTGTGGCCATTTCCTTTACCAGCAAGCAATATGCTTAGTTTTTCCCTAACCAACAGACTGTCTTTGCTTTAGTTTGGGGATTGGCTAATTGCTTAACTGTGTTCCGTGAGGGTCCATTTTGATCAAAGGCTCGGTCCTCTGGTGATACTTTGGATGCAGTATTTGGTTTCTCTGGTGCTGTCTTACTTTGGGTTACTATTACTATAACAAAACAGCATGGCTGAAGAGTGAGTTGGGAAGGAAAGTGTTTATTTGACTTACACTTCAATATTCACGGTCCGTCATTGAAGGAAGCCAGGACAGGAACTCAGACAGGGTAGGAACCTGGAGGCAGAAGCTGATGCAGAGGCCATGGGGTGGGGGGAGTGGCTTACTGGCTTGCTCCTCATGGTATGCTCAGCCTGCTTCTTGTACCATCTAGGACCACCAGCCCAAGGATGGCACCATCCACAATCGGCTTTCTTCCCTTCCAGTCAAACACTAATTAAGAAAATGCCCAGCAGGCTTATCTGCTTAGAGCCTGATCTTATGGAGGCATTTTCTTAATTGAGAGTCTCTCCTCTCGGATGACTATAGGTTATGTCAAGTTGCCATTAAACTAACCAGCACAGGTGCTACTAGAAATAGTGTAATATTTAATAGGCAAGTCCTAAAGGATGCCTTTGGGTCACTAGGGCTATCCTGAGGAGAGACTGTGGGACTCTCTCTCTCTCTCTCTCTGTCTCTCTCTCTCTGTCTGTCTGTCTGTCTCTCTCTCTCTCTCTCTCTCTCTCTCTCTGTCTCTCTCTTTCTCTCTCTCTCTCTGTCTGTCTCTCTCTGCCTCTCTCTCTCTCTGTCTCTCTCTCTCCTCTCCCTCTCTCTCCCCTCCCTCCTTTTGCCCCTTTTCTCTCTGACTTCTTATTTAACAATGTAAGCTCTTACACACACACACACACACACACACACACACACACACACACACACGCCTATGCCATGATGAACTACTGTTAGGAAAGCCTTGGCCAGAACTAAGCAACTGCCGGAAACAGTTCCCTGAACCTCCAACACTGTGAGCTAAATAAATCTTTCTTTTATATAACGTAGATGCTTCAGGTCTTTCGCTGCAGTAAGCAAAGCTGATACTTGATGAGAAAATGTTTGATTTCTTCCTGAGTAAAGCCAATAACACTTGCCAGATTTCTAAGATGCTGCCTCTAAAGTTAAATAGCAACTTCATCTATCAATGCTTCCAGCCTCCTGGATAGTATGTGTGATGCCAGAGATAACATATACTGCAACCTGAAAGATCCAAATCCCTGCTGTGTGTGTTGGGGAAGTGTATGGCCCTTTCTTGTCTTGGAGGGAAGATGTGGATAGATGCATGTGCTTCCATGTGGAGGGAAG
>OU015744.1:109797444-109813788 GCA_907169655.1 Acomys percivali
CTTCCATGTGGAGGGAAGATGTGGATAGATGCATGTGCTTCCATGGGGCTAATCTTAGAATGGAGATTATGATTAAAGGCAACGTTTAGATAGATAATGGTTAGAAAGTGTCAAGAATGACTAGGATCTACATCCTAGAACAACTAAGATCTGTGAAGTACCTGGCCCAGAGCTATCTGAGGAGAGTGGCTTGAAGTACTGTCCCATTATACAGAAGCCTAATTTGAAAAACCTTTTCTTTGAGTCATTGAGATCAGACCCCAGTATGTACTTTGTTAATACCCCCAATATTATCACTGACATTTCTGTCATCGTCTTTTGTTTTTAAACAAATTTACTATCAGCTTCAATAATGTCTATTAAACAACGCACTTCCCTCACTATTCCATATTTTCTTATTCTGTCAAAATATTGGTTCACGTGCCTCCGAAGTACTAAGCCTAAGTCACACTGTATAAGCAATTCTTTCATATAACCTATTTTCTCATGCTTTATACTTTCCCTTTGTCCCAGTCTGTAACAAATAAATCTGTACTAACCAGCTTTGCTCTGTCTCACTGCTACTTCTGGCTGCCAAGGACTTGGTTTCTTTATTGCTTATGCTATTAAAAGTGAGTGGTTTCCATTCTCTGTCTGAACCTACTAGTGACTCATCTTCCCTTTCACTTGTCCCAAGTCAGCTCCTTTTGCACACGTCCACCAGGGCCTTCAATCTCTGTCTCTTCAATTTGACACTGTCAGCAGATTTCTCATGGAAAGTAATTTGATTACTCAAGGTGGAAAGTATTCCAACTTCTCCCACTTTCCTCAGGCTCCCCTGAATGTTCCAGGTTCTATTCTGTCTCCACTATTAACAAGGAACTCACCTTAGAGACCAGCTACTTCTCCTGGGTGTGGAACCTTGGCCAACACCTTCTGTTTTGGTCAGATGTCCTGGAGACTTTTTTCTTCAAAATTATTTTTCTTTTTTAAAATTCATTTATTCATTTATTTATTAGGTATATCGTTTATTATGTACACAGCCTGCATGTGCACCTGCCAGTCAGTAGAGGGCACCATAACTCATTACAGATGGTTGTGAGTCACCCTGTGGTTGCTGGGAATTGAACTCAGGACCTCTGGAAGAGCAGCCAATGCTCTTAGCTTCTGAGCCATCTCTCCAGCCCTCTAAATTATTTTTCATCCAATGTATTTTGATCATTTTTCCCTCCCATAGCCTCCTTACCCACCTAATTTTATGTTCTCTCTCTCTCTCTCTCTCTCTCTCTCTCTCTCTTTCAAAAACAAACAAAATAAAAATCAAGTTAAAAAAACAAACAGGGCAAAAATATCAAATGAAACAAACAAACAAAAACCCCATGAAGTTTATTTTGTGCTGTGAACTCCACACCCTGGAATGAGGTTGATCCTCTTGGAGATTTTTCTTGTACTGTCCCATGAATGGGAAATGCTTAGCTTTCATGGGTTCTTCCTTTCAGTCTGTTCAACTCTAACCTTAGTGTAAACTATCATTCTATATGTTTAACTTCTGTACTCTTAGCCTGTGGAATTTCCTTATACATGACACCTTTGCCTGTTAGAGCTATGTTTGCTAGAGGGGAAGTTATTAGGCATGTGAATAGGCTGACAACCAAGTGATGTGATGAGAACATGCTATTTCCTAACATCATCGAAATGGCTTTTCCAGAATTCCAAAGATCCAGACATGATCTAGATAGCTTCATGGTCATCAGACCAGTGGTGACCTTATATTACAGCAGAGTCCAACCACTAGGGGCTGACTGAAGTTTTTTTTAATATTTTTAATTTTTTTCATATACATTTCTATTATTACACATATATACCATAAACTACATACAACAAGAAGAATGACAAAACATCAGGAATTATATTAATGTTATATTCATAGTATTTTGGCTGTTTGTATTTGGCAACTTTGGAGAAAACATCTTTCCTATCTTAGTGAGTCTAAAATTCTGAATGTAAATCAATATCTATCATATCTCATCTCTATCAACCTAAAAACTTCTATCTAGACCTAAAAACATCTTAACTCCTATACAACTAAGCTTAATTGTAAAACTAAACTATCTGGTCTTCCACTCCATCAGACACTTGAGAAGAAATAAAATTAATTACCTGAGTAAACAGGAAGTGCAGGTTAGCAGCTTCCAAAATGAAAAAGTGGCAGACAGTTTGAGCCCTGAACAGTCACCCAAAACTCTCTATAATGTTGGAGCATCATCTTCAGCCTTCTGGCCCAGTATATCTGATAGACATATTTGTGAGACAGGAACTATTGTGGACTTGCTTACCCTGTCTTGGCAGAATTTGCCATTGACTCTACCTGCATCCGAGCTTGCCTATTTTTAGGCAGAATTCTGTTTGTGGCAGAAATGAGGACAGTTTGCCCAGTGGCTGGCTTGCCACATTTGAAACCATCTCCATAAGGAGGTTCTTTGATTCTCATAATCTTCTTTGAGGTAGGCTGAGTGTTGCCAGGAGTTAACCTGTCTTATTGTCAAAGAATCCTTAAAATAATAAAAACATCTTTAAATGCCATACTTTGTAGGACTCTGAGGTTTTTGAAATGTTAGTGGATATAGCAATACCATGGCACTGGGAACCTGAAGGTGGATGGTAAGACTTGAAGACTAAAAGCCTGATTAGTAAAATCAGTGTGTAATTTAGTAAAATCCTAAACTGTATTTGTTAAATACAATTTATTGCTAGCTTTGTTGCCTATAATTTAGAAGGCAAAACTTTATTCTGCCTTTGCATACAGGATATATTTCTTCTTATCTCATACAGTTTTTCCTCCCTCCACTCCTCCCACTCCTCCTCCACACATTTCTAAGAAAAAATTTGGTAAAATTTTTTCCTACATGTTTAAGGAAAGGTGAAGTAGTTAAACCAAAAAGTATGAGTTGGTTGATGTTTGCTTGCCTTTTTCCTGTTACAATGTTCCTTGTTGCTTTAATTCAATAATGTCATTTGTAGACTGAAAGAATTCCCTCTGGACTGAGTAAGTCTTTCCTCAGAAGCCTGAGTACCTTAGTTTAACCACGGAGCCTGCACAGAAAGCTAGATCTGTAATCTGTATGCTTCTGATAAAAGTTCGCATTTAAGAGCTGTCTATGGCGATGCACAACTTTAATCCCAGCACTCAGGCAGCAATGGCAGGTGGATCTCTGTGAGCTTGAGGTCAGCCTGGTCTACAAAGGGAGTTCCAGGATAGCCAAGGCTGTTACACAGAGAAACCTGTCTCAAAAACAAAACAAAACAAAACAAAACCAACAAACTGAACAAACAAAGTATGCATCTATAATCTCTGTGGTGAGATGGGAAGTAGAGACAGAAGAATTACCAGGAAACCCAAGGGCTAGATAGTCTGCCACACAGTGGCAAAAACAAGAGAGAAAGAAAGGGAGAGACAGACAGACAGACAGACAGACAGACAGACAGACAGACAGACCTTGCCTCAAAAACAAAGTAGAAGAGTGAAAGCCAATTTCCAAAAGTTGTCTTCTGACATCTACAGGTGAGCTGCTGCTCATCTTTTGTTTGTGTTTCTAATTTAATCTGTTTTCAACTTTGGTCTCTTGCTTCTTCAGGACAACTGAGTTTATTCCCTAAACATGATGCATAGTGCTTAGATCCATACCATTAACTCATACAATTACATGTATTAAGCACCTGCATTGCTCCAAGCCCCAGGAAACAATTGCAAGTTTTCTGAAGCATTGGTATTCATCACATAGAGGGAAGAACTATAAAGATGTGAATGTACCATATGTCAGATATAAATGAAGGAAAGTGTAGAAAAATAAAGCAGATTCAAAGGACAGATATGGCAGTCACCCTAATGACATTTAGCAAATGTCACTATGACAAGCAGCAAGAGCAGTGACAATTACTTTACTTGTCTTCATCTAACTTAATCCAATTTTACTACATCTCACTAAATGTTTGTAGAAGACATGTTTCCTTGTTCAAAGTCACTATTAATAAAATTGGGTCCTAACTTGGATTTAGCAGAGATCAATCTAATTATGCAACTGCTTTCTTACTCTGCACTCTATAGTGCCAAATACATACCAGCACCGTGCTTGCACCTTCTGTGGAGATTTAAAAAGTACAGGTGCCTTTACCCTCATCCTGTGTTACATTTAAGCAACATTGTGGTGGGTGGGGTTTGGAAAATTGCCAGATAATGTTCCATGGAAAAGAGAAAGTAATGTGTGGGAGCAGAAGGTCAAACAGGAAAGTTAAGACCTTATGTCCCTCACATGCCCATAAGGTTACGTGGAAAGGATCTTTTACAACAATGGGGTACTCAGGTTAATGTTCCTGTAATCCAGAGACAGCTCATGATGAAAGTAAGGGTGAAATGGTAGATGTTCCTGGGGTAGGGACTGATATATGTCATCGAAAACAATCTTAATCTATGCCAATTGTCCAAACATAGGGCATCACAGGGACTGAGTTTCCAAATTTATAAAGGGGGAGGGGCACTGATGAAACACCAAATGGCTCCACCCTTAAAATTGTTGACTGACATGCCTTGTATGGGTAGATCAGGAGCCCTGAACTAAGGAAAAATTACATGCACTTGAGTAGCTGATACAAGAGCAGCTGGAAACTCATTAAATTGTTATAAAAAAAGAAACCAGGAAAAGCAGTGTGCTAATGGATTTTAAAGAAGTGAATAGCTGGGTCTTGAGGAAGCCCTATTCCCATTTTTCTGAGAAAGCGCCAGATAGATTTCCAAAGTGGTTGTACTAGTTTGCATTCCCACCAGCAATGAAGGAGTGTTCCTCTCTCTCCACATCCTCGCCAGCATGTGGTGTCAGTTGAATTATTGATCTTACACACAACAGGGACATATGCTCAACCATGTTCATAGCTGCCTTATTCATAATAGCCAGAACATGGAAACAACCTACGTGTCCATCAGTAGAAGAATGGATAAAGAAACTGTGGTATATTTACACTATGGAATACTACTCAGCTATTAAAAACAAGGAATTTCCGAAATTTGTGGACAAATGGATCGATCTAGAAATTATCATAATGAGTGAGTTCACCCAGAAGCAAAAAGAGTCAAATGGTATATACTCACTTATATCGAGACACTAGGCCAAGGGGTACGCCCCCATGATAAACTTTACCTACCAAGAAAGTGGGTCAGAGGGGAGAAAATCCTATTGAGACTTTAGGGGTGAGAAGCCGGGAAGAATGAGGAAATAGAGGGATCCAGTGGGTCCTGGAAAAATACAGGCGGGTCTGGACCCTCTAGTCCTCCTCAAACTATGGAACCAGCCAAGGAAAATATAGCAGTAAACTTCGAACCCCTACCCAGTCTAGCCGATGGACAGGACATTCTCCACCGTTAAGTGGAGAAGGGGATCTGACTTTCACACAAACTCTGGTGCCCCATATCGGACCATGTCCCTTGGATGGGGAGGCCTGGTGGCACTCAGAGGAAAGATAATAAGTCACCAAGAAGAGACTTGATACCCTAGGAGCATATACAGGGGGAGGAGGTCCCCCTCAGTCACAGACATAGGGGAAGGGAGTAGAGGGGGAAACGGGAGGGAGGAAGGAAGGGGAGGATACAAGGGATGGGCTAACAATTGAGATGTAATATGAATAAATAAATAAATAAATTAATTAATTAAAAAAAATAATAAATGAGAGAAAAGAAGGGTATTAATTGCTGGGAAGCCATTTGGGTTGGGTCTGGGGTGGGGTGGGTAAAAGGAAACGAATAGAATATATTGTATAAAATGTATTTTTAATAAAATGTTTTGGAAGTGAAAAAAAAAAAAAGAAGTGAATAGAGGGGCTGGAGAGATGGCTCAGCAGTTAAGAGCACTGTCTGTTCTTCCAGGGGTCCTGAGTTCAATTCCCAGCAACCACATGGTGGCTCACAACCATCTATAATGAGATCTGGTGCCCTCTTCTGTTGTACAGGTGTACATGCAGGCAGAACACTGTGTATGTAATAAATAGATAAATAAATAAGTATTTTAAAAAGAAGAAGTGAATAGAGTAATTTAACCAATGGCCCATTACAGCCTGTGATTCCTTTACCTTCTTTGGTACCTAAGTCATGGCCTATGATGGTAATTTATTTAAAAGACTGATTTTTATAATCCCCTTGCATGAGCAGGATAGGGAATAGTTTGCTTTCACAGTACCTACTTATGATAATATTGGACCAGTAAAAATATATCATTGGAAAGTTCTTCCACAGGGAATGTTAAATAGCCCAACTTTATGCCAATATTCGGCGCAACAACCACTTGAAATAATTAATAGTTAATTTCCTCAATCCATTATTTATAATATATGGATGATATTTTGTTGGCCGATTCTGACACAGATACTTTAAAGAAAATGTCTAAGGAAACACAAAGAATTCTGCCATACTAGGGGTTATAGATTGCTCCTGAAAAAATACAGTGAGGAGATTATATTAGCTGGATTGTTAAATAAGTCAAGATAAAGCTCAACCACAAAAGTTACAGATATGAAGAGACCAGTTGCAAACTCTTAATAATTTTAAAAAATAAATGGGAGCTATTAACTGGCTACAGCCTATAATTGGATAAACTACTCATGAGTTGGTAAGTAATGTGTTTCAAACATTACATGGAGACTTGAACTTAAACAGTCCAAGATGGTTAATAACTGAATCAGAGAGCGTTAACTCTGCTAGAACAGAGATCGCAAGATGAATATGTGGATCAAAGAGATTCCAAACTTGATTGAATTTTGGTTATTTTACCTTCAGTGTATTCTTTACTGGGCTCATTATGCAAAGGAAAGACAGTGAATTTCATTAGCACACAAACAAAATAAAAATTTTAAACTTACATAGAAAAGTTTTCTGATTTAATCATAAAAGGTAGACTCAGACCACATCAATTGTCAGGACCAGACCCAGGTGACATCATACTGTCTTTTACTAATGCTGAGATTATGTCATTATGAAGATTGGCAAAGAATCTTGTAATAACTATTTTGGAGAAATTAACAACAAATATCCTAAAAGTAAGCATCTTCAGTTTATAAAAAGACCAATTGGATTACCCCCTCTATTATAAAGGGAACACCAATTTCTGAAGCACCTACATTGTATACTGATGCAAATAAGTTGAGAATGGCAGACTATAAGTCAGACAAAATAAGCAAAGTAGTTCAAAGTCTATATACTTCAGTTCAAAACTCAGAGTTGTATGTAATGCTTATAGTATTATTATATTTTCTTGACTCTCTTAATATAATTAGACTCTCAATATGAGGTTTTTTGCATATAGAAACTGCTGAATTTATTCCTGATGATTTAAACTTAACAGGCAGTCAGAAATAGAAACCATCCATTATACATTAGTAATATTCAGTCTCATACTGATTTGCCAAGTCCATTGGGACAAGGAAATGAGGAAATTGACCAATTATTAATTGGAAATGTAGTAGAAGCCTCAAAATTGTATGAAAAACACCATGTTAACAGTAAAGATTTTAAGCTGAGTGTGGTGGCACAAGCCTGTAATCCCAGCACTTGGGGAGGCAGAGGCAGGAGGATCTCTGTGAGTTTGAGGCCAACCTGGTCTACTAAGTGAGTCCAGGACAACCAAGGCTACACAGAGAAACCCTGTCTCAGAGGAAAAAGAAACAGTAAAAATTTAAGGAAAAAATTCTAAAACTTTGCAACAAGTCAAGGAAATTATAAGAAAATGTCCTACTTATTCTTTGCATAACCAAATTTCGTTATGCACTGGAAATCACCTCAGGGATACAAAAAGAAGTGAAATCTGTCAGATGGATGTGTTTTACTTTGCAGAATTTGGAAAACTAAAGTTTGTACACCATACAATTGATACATATTCAGGGTTTCAATGGGCAACTGCTTTGAGTCTGAAAAGGCTGGTTCTGTAACTACATATTTATTGGCAGTAATGGCTATTACAGGGATACCTGTACAAATCAAGGCTGACAGTGCCCCTGCATATGTCTCTAGTAAGATGAAACAATTTTTTATATATTATAATATAAAGCACATTACCATTGTACCACATAGTCTCACAGGACAAGCAGTTGTAGAAAGATCTAATTGCACTTTAAACAAAATGCTTATAAAACAAAAAGAAAGAGTAAAGACCTCCAGAGATACACTAAATATACCATTTTCCTAGTATTTGAAATTCAGATTTGGAAAAACAGGTTATTTTTCTCTTTAAATTTCCATTTAATCTTTTGTCTCTTGTCATTCCTAGAAAGTACTGATTGTTTCTAAACTAAGATTCAGTGAGCTAAAACAGGGAAGAAAGTTCAAGAAATGAATTTTTCATGCCTAGGCACAGTATTAAATTGCCACATTATGGGTCCTGTCAGTTTAGACAAGTTACTACTATGTCTCTTGCTCTTATTTGCAACTTGTTATTTGCATTAATAGAGAAATTATCACAGAGGAATTATTTTCTAGTTCATCATTACATGGATTTTACTTCAAGAACCATCCTTGTGTTCTTGGCCATTTCTTTTAAATGTATTTTTATCTTTTATATGTATTAGTATTTGTTTGTTTGTTTATTTATTTTTAATTAATTTATTCTTGTTACATCTCAATGGTTATCCCATCCCTTGTATCCTCCCATTCTCCCCTCCCTCCCATTTTCCCCTTATTCCCCTCCCCTATGACTGTTCCTCAGAGGGATTACCTCCCTCTGTATATGTTCATAGGGTATCAAGTCTCTTCTCGGTGACTTGCTGTCCTTCCTCTGAGTGCCACTAGGTCTCCCCCTCCAGGGGACATTTTTGTCCATGTACCAAAAAAAGAGCACCAGGTCTCCTAGAACTAGAGTGATAGACATATGTAAGCTGCCGTATGGGTGATCAAAATCAAACCTGGGTTCTCTGGATTTGCTCTTAACCGTGGAGACATCTCTCCAACATTTCTTGGTTAATTCTTAATAGAAAATTGTGTTTGCTAAAAAGTCCTGAGCAAGATATTCAATTGAAAACTGTTTTTAGACCACATTCTGCCATGTACCAAAGAAGGCCCATGATAGTGTTTTCATATATATATATGCCCAAGCTTTCTGTTTCTTTAATCCTTCTTACAACCTATGCATGGTTCATTTGAGACAAATGCAAACTATTTCAGAGACAGGATATGGTAGTGCACACAAAGGGTATCAATCAGAGATTAAAATGAATGGCAGGTCATAGCCTTTGGCCTGGCTTAAGGATCAAGCTTAGATATCATCCATGAGGTTACAAACCAGAGGTATAGTACTTCTCTATAAATTAGCCTGCAATGAGTTCCTCACTTTCCAGTCTAATGATAAAAGTTTCTTGCTCCCTGTACTGATGGTATTGACCCGGTCTGTGGTATTAAAAATACTTTGTTAATTGTTTGCGGCTCACCAGTCACTGAGAGCTTTCTCTTTCATGGTATATTTGGTTGATGCCCATTTTCTATTTACTCTGGAATTCTGAACCTGGCCTTTAACTCCTTCCTAACTCTCTCAGTTTTCAGGATGATTGTTTGCACTCTGTAAATATGTTGAGGACTGTCAAAATTTACCATTTTTGATCAACTGTTGTGTGCCTGGGTCTATATATCTTACACAATTCTCACATCAATCTTGAAAGGTTATTATTTGCATCTACTCTACATGAAGCTCAAAGCTGCATACTTTGCTCAAGTCACAGCTTAGGAGAACTAAGGTTTGATTTGAGATCTGGCTATAAAACTGTCATAAACTTATTTGGTTCTATCAAAGATCTCCATCTTAAGTTTATGTCTTAAATATAAGAAGAGGGCTTCAGGGAACAATTTAGAAAGATCAATAAAATCTGCTTTAAGGATTCACATTCTCCCTAGATCATAGATGCATAATTAGCCTTCCTCATGAGTAATCATGAGCACATGCAAAAGAATGTATTTCAAGATGTGAATAAAAGCTGAAAGGAACAAAATTAGTATTCAGGTCTTTATTATTAAATACATTTATCAAATTGCAAAATCAATTTCACTTATTTTTCTCAATTCACAAGCAACAAATAACTGTTGTCATGTGAGTCTGTTCAATTTCCCATAGGGAAAAGACCTCCTTATTCATAATTACATATCAACTGGGTTATGGATATGTAAATTTTCTCCTTTTAATTACTACTCTTAGCCCGATGCCTTCTCTGGCTCTGGACATTGGGTGAGGATGTGCTAATTTTATAAAATAAAATTAGAAATGGTAAGAGTGACAAAGTGCCAGCAGAAAAATATCATGATGTAGACATCAAGATCTCAAACAAGAACACAATCAACTATTTTTTAATTATTATTTTATTTTTATATATACATTTATATTATTACACCTATAGAAAATAAGCTACATACAGCAAAAGAACCACAGAACATTCAGGAATTACATTCATGTTACATTCATAGTGTTTTGGCTGTTTGTATTTGGCAACCTTGAAGAAAACATTTTCCTATCTCGGTGAGTCTAAAATTATGAATGTAACTCAATTTCTATCATATCTCATCTCTGTCAACTTAAAACATCTATCTAGACCTAAAGACATCTTAACCCCTAAACAACTAAGCTCAATTGTGAAACTCAACTATTTGGTCTTCAACCCCATCAGAAACTCGAGAAGGAGTAAAATTATTTACCTAAGTAAACAAGAAGTGCAGGTTAGCAGCTTCCAAATTTAATAATAATAATAATAAAATGACAGAGATAGTTTGCTGCCTGAACAGTCACCCATAGCTCTAAATTGTAGGAGCATCATCTTCAGCCTTCTGGCCCAGTGTATTTGACAGACATATTTATGAGGCAGGAACTATTGAGGACTTGCTTACCCTGTGTTGGTAGAGTTTGGCCATCAACTCTACCTGTATTCAAGCTTACCAAGTTTTAGGTAGAATTCTGTCAGTGGTCAAGATGAGGACATTTTGCCACAGGGCTGTTTTGCCACATTTGAAGCCATCTCCATGAGGAGGTTCTTTGATGCTCATCTTCCTCTTTGAGGTAGGCTGGATGTTGCCAGGAATTAACCTGTTTTGTTGTCAAAGAATCATTAAAACAATATAAACATCTTTAAATACCATATTGTGTAGGACTCTAAGGTTTTTGAAGACCTTAACTATTTTACCTTATCTGTCTATAGAATCATACCTATCTCTTATACTTAGGATGTATATTCTTGTGGTATAAATAGGCTAGCAATTGAACAACCATTTCTTAACAGCTCATCTGAATTAAGAAAAGATTGCTTATAGCCTTTTGTTAACTTCCAGGAGGAATTTAGATAAAGCCTGAAAAAGGATTCTTCTTAATAGGGTATTAAACCTTGCTGGTCTGCTTTCCTAACCTCTGACATTGCTAACATGCCACTTGTACCAATAGTATAAGGTTGGGACATCAAGTGTAAGAAAGTATTCCTTTTCCTGGTGACTATGAAAAACTTCATTGCCCTACAGGAATGCCAAACATTCCCTGGCCTGGTACAGCAAGATCAGGCAGCAATTTTGACCCATGAAAATTGAAAAGGGAAGTAGAGGCTGAAATGGCCAGGGGTAAAGGAGACCCCAGGCAGCTGTGATCCTCAGGAGACAGCTTCAGTGAGATAGCAAGTTTAATGGGCAGAACAAAAGCTATTTAAACCTTTGGGGAGTGAGTAGGGTCTTTCAGGATGAGTGTACATTATTGTCCACAGCCAGGTTGCTAGAGATGCCTCATTTGCATGAGGACAAATTCCAGGTACTACTGGACATGACCTTATATGGGGAAAGGAAGCTTAACCTGGCTACCAGGCTTGGGACCTCCTGGAGGGCAAGGGAGGGGACACAGGCCCTGGGTAGGGAGAGAGTGGTAGTACTGCTGATCACGGGATGACATTTGAACAAGCCTCAGCTCCACTCTTACCCCAGGCCAGCTCCCTCGCCCCACACTTCATCAGATGACTTATCATATTCACTTATTCTACTCTAATCCAACATGAAGTAATTCCACAAAGATGTATGTAATAATAAATTTTCCATTCTAAAAAGCTAAGGAGTTTACTGATACAGGGATGTTGGGGACAATAAGCCATATGGCCAATGTTCAGCCATCTTGTCCAAGTCTGCACCTTTAAGTCTCTGTCTTTCCCAAAGCTTGGCTTTCACTAGAAACTAGCTGACCCTGTTGTGGGTCAGCAGTTAGACTAAAGACAGATAGAGATGGAGCAACCCTGTTGTGGTTTAGCAGCTAGACTAAAAGTTGGTTGAAAACAGAGCCAGATACCCTGTGTGACAGGACGTTATGACCCTGCCTGGAATTCTCTGTGTTTTGGGATAGCCTGCAGTTGGGTTGCTATAGCAATAGGCTTCCCTGCCTTCTGACTTATAAAAGATGCTGCTTGACTAATAAAGTTTGAGAGCTTGATCAGCGTTTAAGAAGTCCTCTTTTTCTTTGTGTCTTACATTTTATCATACAGGTAAATCTCCTCTCGAGCTTCAGTCGAACCCTGGCAGGCCGGGGCAAAGGGAGAGGGAGAAATAAAATGAAGAAGGAGGCAATAACAGCTAAGAGCGGCATTCCTAAAGGAGTTGTCAACAAAATGCAGAGGCACATCATTTCTTGCCAATTGCTTGATTGGTTGGCTGTGGTGCTGCAGATGAACCCCGTGACAAGAAAGTGCTTTGCCACTGAGCTACACTCCTAGCTCATATGTATGTGTGTGTGTGTGTGTGTGTGTGTGTACGTATGTATGTATGTACGTATAGACATACATATATGTGTGTGTATATATATATATATTTTTTTTTTTTTTGAGACAGGGTTTCTCTATGTAACAGAGCCCTGGTCACCCTGGAACTTACTCTGTAGACCAGGCTGGCCTCAAACTCACAGAGATCCACTTGTCTCTGTCTCCTGAGTGCTGGGATTTAAAGGCATGTGCTGCCACCGCCCAGTTCACTCGTATTTTCTAAACAACAAGCCAGGCAACCTCCTGATAGGCAGAGATGAAGCCATCACTAGTGAAAAATGAGCCCTGACCGTCTGCTCTCTTCTGTCTCATAGCACCGAGCCCTTTCAGAATGAGCATTCACATCCCAGACAAGTAGGAGAGAAGGATGAGAATGGTGGACCTTGCAGGAGAACATCAGGGGGAAAGCTCAGGTCAGCTCTGGACAGTTGTATGTTACCACCTCTCTTCCTGCTCTCTTCACACCTACCTCACAGTAAATAGAAGGACTTGTCCACTTTCCACTAGGGTACAGGAGGATGCTGAGCTGTGCTTGGTGCTCTTGGTAGATCCAAGTAAAGTGAATCCCTAGGGTGATTGGGGATCATTTGGGATGCTTTCTTACTCATGACTCCCAAGCTCACCCCCTCCTTCTGCTTGTTTTCAGACTCTGCTGGGGATGCAGTTCAGTGGTAGAACAAATGCTTTGTATTCACAAGGCCCCGAATTATTCAGATGCCAAGCGCCACATGTGCTTTCATGCAGGAACTACTTTTTTCTCTTTCTTATCTTTGCTGTTTGTTTATTTGTTTTTGTTTTCATTTTTTGATACAGGGTTTCTCTTGTACTCCTGGCTGTCCTGGACTCTCTTTGTAGACCAGGCAGGCCTCAAAATCACAGAGATTCACCTGCCTCTGCCTCCTCAGTGCTGGGATTAAAAGCATGAACCACCATGTCCCGCTAGGTGCTACTTTTTAAACTATTCTATTTGGGGTTCCTTATGCCTCTACCTACCTTCCAACCTCCCTGACCCTAGGTAGGAGAGAAATAAGCTCAGAAGTGACAGGGAACACAGACTTCTTTAGACTTAGTTCCAGAAGGTGAGGGTTGTCAGGTTCTTTGGGAAAATACCAATCTGTGTCATCAGGATGTCCAGCAACAGCAGGCAAAGGCAGAAGGATGGACAAGCAGCCTTCTTGCTCCTCGTCCATCTCGCCCAAGTCTCCCTGCTCTCTCAGAGCATCCCTCAAAGTGTCCTTCTTCTCTCTTGGCTCTGGCATCATCAGAATTAAATGAGCCACGGCTAGCAAGTACTTTGCCCCTCTCAAACTGAATGAGGTTGTTATCAGCTGTGGATAAACTAAGGCAGCCCCATATCTCATACTTGAAATTGACACAAAAACCTGTTTACATACCATTAATGAGTTTTTAAAGAAACCAAAACTTCTATTGTACTTAAAATTTTATTTCTATATTTCTGTGTATGAATTTATAAATAAATATGTATTGATATAAACATATCTGTTAATATGTAGGTGAAGTGAAATTCACATTTCTCATGTAATAGTTTGTAGTTTGATGTTTACTATAGTCACAGTGTTGCACAACTGATGCACTTTTGTAAAGCACTTTGTCTGCTGATACCATGTGAAACTAAAAATTACCTTTGTATGAGATCAAACCAGATTCCAGGACTAGCAAGTATTTTCTTATGATTCTTATCATTTCCATTCTTAGCACATTGAGAAAGAAATGTAGACACATCTGGGAATCACTGGGCATGTTCTGTATACCTCCCCAGTTCTAAAAAGGTAAATGAGGCTGCCCAGGGTTCCACAAGACCTCCCTCCTATAGTATGAGACCTGAATCTTAAGGCCAAAGATCAAGGCAGGCATCAGAGCAGGGAGCAGGTCTTGAAGCTTCTCCACTAAGTTGTTAATCCTTTCGGTACATCTAAACCTTCCAAGAAATCTGCTAAAGTCTCATTTTCAGTTATGCTTCTCAATGAATCAGTGCAGGGACTGATTCTGAGAGGGGCTTGCTCAACATCACACAGCTTCAAGGTCATGCTGTCTGGATTGTCTGACCCATCTAGGGCCAGTCCAAGAATCTTTCTCACACTCAGAACTGCTTATACTCACAACACTTTTGCTATGTAATCTGATTGTTTGCTTTGCAGCCAACCAATTCTACAACTATTAGGCCATGACTGGCACCTTATAATTCAGTTCAATTGAATCCTGATTTTTTTTTTTAACTTGGAGCTAACATCAGACCCCAAAGTTTAAGGGCTCATTCCCACAAGACTGCGTTTTCATTCAGATTCCTATTTCAAGTGTTACTTCTCTTTATAGAGAGGAGTCTTCAACACTCCCTTCTCTGTTGAGTCTCTGTCTTCTACAATAACACACAGAATAACACAAAGTACTTAAGATCACTACTTTATTATAAAGGATCCAACTCAGGAAATATGAAATGGAAAAACTGCATAGGGCCTGGATGTGGGGACTTGTGACAGTATCTTGCCCTTTGGGTGTGCCACCCTCCAGCTCTTCAGTGTGCTCATGAGCCTCCAAGATGTCTGGATACCATTCTTTGTAGATTTTAAGAGTTTCATCACCTAGGCAGATGGATTGAATCCCTGTCCTTTGTTGATTAACCAAATCAATCAGCAGCTCCTGTCCCTCCCAGGAAGCAGGAGATGGGGATGAAGGGGAGTTGCAACCCTCTATCAGGAGGCTGCCTCCAGTGGCAGCCAGCACCACCCTCCCAGTCACTTCATAAGTGTAAACTCAAATGCAATTGCAAAGGACTTAGAGAGAACAAAGATGCTCCCCTCAGCCAGTCAGGAAGTTCCGAAAGGTTTTAGATACTCTGTGTCAATTATGAAAGACAAAGACCCAGTTTACATTTCTTATCATTTTCCCAAAAGACTACATAAGACTCTGTGGGCTTAACATTTTGTAACAGCTGAAAGTTCTGAATGGACCCAAGATATGATGTCAGGCAGGCCACAGTGGGAGGTAAGACACAGTGGGCAGAGTGCTAGCCAGATGGTAGGGACCATACTCAAAGCTTAATTTACACTTCATAGACCTCTCTTCTCTAGACTGCAAAGATTTATGAGAAACTTGCGATCCTGTGTATGAAAGGTTGAGGCCAGGTATGAAGCTCAGGTGATGGTCTGTCTAAGTATATTGTACAAAAAATAGCTTTAGTTTGCCTTGCTCTAAGTGACTCTGTTTTGCAAAGGAGCAATGAGGGCAAATCCTGAGGTAGACTGAATCTATGTCTTTTAGAAAATTATCTTTTCATAGAATACATTTTGATCGGATTCCCCCTTTCCCAACTTTTCCCAGATCTCCCTACCTCCCTACCAATCCAACTTCATGGTCTTTCTCAAGAAGAAAAACAACAAAATCAAAACAAAATAAAACAAAAACCAAAAAAACAAAACCAAAAACAAATAGAAAATGAAAACAAACTAAAAAGACGAAAGAAAAAGCTCCCTATCTTTCTTAAACACACACATGCGAGCGCGCATACACACACACACACACACACACACACACACACACACACACACACACACA
>OU015744.1:109813798-109847605 GCA_907169655.1 Acomys percivali
ACACACACACACACACACACACACACACACACACACACACACACACAGTGTCTTTTGGTGTAGACATGGGGCCTGCCCTGGAGTGTGGTTAATAAGCCCAGTGTCAAGCCTTTGAAGAAAACTGATTTTTCCCTCTCTTAGCAGGTATCAACTGCAATTAACTTCTGGATTAGGGGTGGGACTTTGTGCCCCCTATTAACATTAAGAATTCCACCACAGCATTCTGACTGTTGACATGGCTGAAGAAGCAACACTGAAGGCTCACATCACCCTGCCATCATGTCTAAGTCAGAGTCTCCCAAGGAGCCGGAACAGCTGCGGAAGCTCTTTATTGAAGGGTTGAGCATCAAAACAACTGACAAGAGAGCCAGAGGAGCCATTTTGAGAATGGGGGACACTCACTGACTGTGTGGTAATGAGGGAATCCAAACACCAAGAGATTCAAGGGCTTTGGGTTTGCCACATACACTACTGTGGAGGAAGAGGATGCCACTATGAATGCAAGACCACACAAGGTGGATGGAAGAGTTGTGGAACCCAAGAGAGCTGTGTTGAGAAAAGATGCTCTTCTCACTTAACTATGAAGAAGATTTTTGTTGGTGGTATTAGAGAAGGCACTGAAGAACATCACCTACAAGCCTATTTTGAGCAGTATGGGAAAACCGAAGTGACTGAAATCATGACTGACAGAGGCAGTGGGAAAAGGAGGGGCTTTGCTTTTATCGTATTTGATGATCATGACTCTGTGGATAAGTCTGTCATTCAAAAATATCACACTGTGAATGGCCACAGCTATGAAGTAAGAAAACCCCATCAAAGCAAGAGATGGCCAGTACTTGGTCCAGCCAGAGAGGTCAAAGTGGTTCTAAAAACTTCGGTGGTGGTCATGGAGGAGGTTTTGGTGGCAATGACAATTTTGGTTGAGGACAAAACTTCAGTGGTTGTGATGGCTTTGGTGGCAGCTGTGGTGGTGGTGGCTTTGGTGGCAGCTGTGGTGGTGGTGGATATGGTGGCCATGGGACGGCTATAACAGATTTGGTAGTGATGGAAGTAGTTTTGGAGGTGGTGGAAGCTGCAATAATTTTGGCAATTACAACAATTAGTCTTCAAATTTTGGACCAATGAAGGAAGGAAACTTTGGAGGCAGGAGCTCCTGCTCTTATGGGTGGTGGAGGCCAGTACTTGGCTAAACTATGAAACCAAGGTGGCTGTGGAGGTTCCAGCAGCAGCAGTAGCTGTGGCAGTGGCAAACAAAGCTTAGCAGGAGAGGAGAGCCAGAGAAGTGACAGGGAAGCTACAGGTTACAGCAGATTTGTGACTCAGCCAAGCACAGTGGTGGCAGGGCTTGGTTGTTACCAAGAAGACATGTTTTTACACAATACTCATGTGTATGGGCATAAAAATGCCAGTGCTGTATTTGTGACTAATTGTATAACAGGTTATGTTAGTTTCTGTTCTGTGCAAAGTGTGAAGCATTCCAACAAAGGGTTTTACTGTAGACCTTTTTTCGCCCATGCTGTTGATTGCTAAATGCAATAGTCAGATCATGACACTGAATAAATATCCTTAAAAAAGAAAGAAAAAAATCTACCACAACATATTTAACATAAAGAAAGAAGTTTATTATGAAAGGAGGAGGGGAGGAAGGGGAGGGCACCCCCAGAAAGGAGAGAAACAGAGTCATAGAGAAAGAGCCAGAAAGAGAGACAGACAGAGATAGAGAGATGGGTGAAGGGAAGGAGACAGAGCCAGAGAGAGAGCAAGAGAGGTGTTGGATTGGTCCTTTTATACCTGGTGAGCTGCTGAATCCTGTCTGGCACACACCTGGTGTGTTATCATTGTCAGCAGGTGATAAGGTCAGAGGTTGCTAAGCAACCTAGAGGCAGGCTAGTGGATCTGCTTGTGAACTAACACCCACTTCCACTTTTCAGTGCTGAGATTTTTTTTCTAGTTTGTGTTCCCTATATAACCCAGACATTTTAGTTCCAGTGATCTGTTTTTCTTCTCTATCTTTCTGTGTTTCTTCTCTTTTTTTGCATTCCCCCATCTCTTTCTCCTCTCTCTGCATACACTTTCTGCATGCCTCCCTCCCCCCACTTTTGTCGTTCCCCCCCCCATGGCTGCTTCCCTGCCTCCATTCCTCCAGACTGGTGAACCTGCCAAGAGCTGTTTCTAATACAATTGCATTTATAAACTCTAATTTGCCAGGAACTGGCTCATTTCGTTGCGTAGAAGAATGCTTATCAGTTTGAACACATAATATCTGTGCAGGTACTGTGTGTGCTGACAGTCTCTGTGAGTTCGCACATCTATCAGTCCTGTTGTGTCTGACAGACACTATTTCCTTCAAGTCATTCACCACCTCCGAATCTTAAAATCTTTCTGACTCCTCTTCCATGTAGATCTCTGGGAAAAGGTTTGATAACGACATCCCATTCAGGGCTGAGTGTCCCAAAGTCACTCTCTGCACACTGTACACGTGTGGACCTTTTTGTTAATTACCATCTACTCCAAGAAGCTTCTCTGATGAGGCTTGAGGGATGCTCTGATCTGAGTTTCAGCCTCTTGTGGCAGCTGTGGGCCCTGGTAGAGAGAGGTTCTGTGGTTGGTAGAGTCATAAAGGACTGGAGATGGGCTGAGTTCCAGCCTAGGGTGATGGCTGTGCATCCCAGGTAGGGAGTAAGTCTCTTATTTGTGCAAGTAAATATTCACCATCTGTCCAGCATGAATGATGATGTATACAGAAACTACTTATCTAATAAATATAATATCACCTGTGAGTTTATCAAACTAAGAAAGGAACATATGAACATATGGGAAGGGCCACACACCAGATCAGTGAAAGACAGGACGCCCCCTGCCTGAAGCACAGAAAGGAGGGTATCTATCCCTGGAATATGGGGCACCCACCAGACCTGTCATGAAACCATGTGGTGCACAGCATGTCCAGGTCCACAGGTCCACAGATGGTGAACTGGGGACTATGTCCCTAGCATCTCAGTGCCCAGTGCAGTACCCATCATTCGTCAAGAAGACCTGGGCCTTGCTGTCTTTCCTCTCCTCCCCTCACTGAGCCTAGAAACAACCTCCTCCAACAGCTCTGAGGTAGAGTTCATTCATATCTTACCTAACCACCTTCATTGACTCTGTTTATTAAGCCCTTATTTTTTTTTTTTTTTTTTTGAGACAGGGTCTGTCTGTGTTAGCCTTTGCTGCCCTGGACTTAGTTTGTAGATGAGGCCGGCCTCAAACTCACAGCGATCTACCGGCCTCTGTCTCTCAAGTGCTGAAATTAAAGGGGTGTGACACCATGTCCAGCTGGCCTCTTAAAATGATGTAAGTTGTATCATCTTGCCTGTGCATGGGACACTGGACTCGACGAGGGGGACCTGTTCATTGTGAAGGATTTCTGACAAGTGAGGATATTCCTAAAATAGCCACTGCTGATCCACAGTTGCCCTGGACAGTCAAGAGTGTGGCCTTCACCAGCTGTCCGTCACTCAAAGGCCCTCCTAGGCTGAACAAGTAATAACATTTGCTCTTTGCTTTCTGCGGCATAGATGCAGAAGTGAATGCCATGTGTTCCTTCCCCCGGAAACACCTGTCTCCACAGTGGGGTTAAAAATCTTACTTTGAAATCCAATGCTGGCTCCTATTAGGGTGGCTGAGATTGGGGAGCAGAGGAGAGTGAAATAAATCTTTAGCTGATGCAGGTCTGCAGTCCAGCAAACCCTTGCTCAGAGTAGTGCTTGCTGAGATTGGGTGTTCATAGCTTCCAAGCCTGAGGCATGACTGGTGGAGTATTTCCTGAGGCTGTTACATTACAGCAATGTGCACTCTGCTTTACTAACCTGGGGTAGTCTTCTTAGTATCTTACCAAATGTTAAAATCCAATTCACTTTTTCACAGCATAATATTTCCTATGACAATGTTAGTACTGTTATTCTGCATTTCTTCTCTACAGTACTTTTTATTCTTATCTATATGGAACTTACACCTTACTTCCTATGTTCGTGTGCCTCATTGAATCTGATATCCTAGCATACTGGATACACAGAAATATTTGGTAGGTCAGTGAATAAGGTAAACCTTAACTTTCTGTTCTGACAGTGCCAATTGTAACATCCACAGGAAGAAAAAGGTGTTGGGTGGCTCTCTAGCCATGAGCGAACTTTCAGCATCTAAAAATCCTGCTCATTTCTATTGTGCCTGAGAACAGGACTGGTATGCCTGAGGCAGAGTAAACAGACAGAGGTGTAAGATTTCAGGCAAACACCATAGTGAGCCTGATTTTTCTGGGGGCATTTTGACTGGACAGGGCACAGCTTGGAAATGTTTCAGAGAACTTGCCTTTGAGAAAGATCTGTTTTGCTATTGTGTTCAAGGAGCCAGGCTAAGTAATCTTGTAATCTTCCTTTTTATTTTTTATTTTTTATTTTTTAAAGTTTTTCAAGTTAGGATTTCTCTGTGGAGCCCTGGCTGTTCTGGAACTCTGTAGTCCAGGCTGACCTCAAACTCAGAGAACCCACCTGCCTCTGCCTCACTAGTGCTGGGAGTAAAGGAATGTGCCGCGACCACCTGGCTCCATATCTTGTTTTATGTGATGCTGTAAAATTACATATTCATCTCTCATGAAAACATCCATGGCGCCTGTTGCTTTGATTTTCATACTTCCATAGTTCAACATCAAGGCTTGACTCCTCAGCTTCTATTATTTCCCCATTCTGGCTTTCTTTCTTCCCTTCCTAGTATGCTATATTCTGCCTCTGTTATTCAGATTAGGCTAACTTAACTGCACTTACAAGCAACTCCCAAATCTTAAGATACTCAAGCTGATGGTAAGAAGCAAACTGTGGCCTCTCTCCTCATCATTGTCATCCTGGGCAGCGGTGCTTCTCCTGTCTGAAACACTGGCAGCAGAAAGGGAGAAGACAGTGAACCACACAAGGGCTGCTCAGAATGCCACCTGTCATTTCTTCTGTGCACATGTCACGAGCAACTGCAAATGGTATTCAACAGGCTAGAAATAGTATAACCCTCCCCTTGGGAGGGACCTTGAGTATTTTTGAGCAAATGCAGACCCCACCAAATGGTGCTCATCTTCCTGAAGCACACTAGCACACTCGCTCTGCGTCAGCCATCTTTCTTTCAACATGTTCTACCAAACACAGATCTATTCATCTCTGTGGCCTGGCTCTAGCTCGTAGCCTGCTGCATAAAACAGGATGGCATGTCTTCCCTAATTACCCCAGCCTCACCACCTTCCCTCCCTCACTGGACCACCATCTTTTCTCTCTCATCCAATTGTCCTTGGCTTTTGTTTTTGTTTATTTTGGACCTCCCCGCTTTGCTAGTCCCCTGCTGCCCTCTCTCCTTTTTCTCTTTCCTCCAGTGTTTTCCTTCTCTCCTTCTCTCTTTCCTTCTGGGTCTCATATAGCTCATGCTGCCCTCAACCTGATGACCTCGAACTGGGCTTCCTGATTCTGCCTTCCCTGTGACCATGTTGTGACCACACCTGGCTGGTCTATCGCCCATTGTCTTGTCTGTCCTTCTAGTTGGCTTTTCTTTTACAGGAAATGGGATTATATGCAAATCATTTGTAAAACGCCCATAACTATATTCTTCTTTCTCATTTTCTATAGTATTTATTATCATTATTGATACAGCCACCAACTATGCAGCTTCTTCTCTGTCTCTTGCTCCTCCTTCCAGGTTGACCTGTACTGCATCACTTCTTCTTCCCTCCTGCTTTAGAGAGAAAAGGTTGCTTTTTCCCTTCCCAAATGCTCTTGCAAGCTATCCTTTCCTACATCTCCCTTCTGAGCTCTGCTCTGTTTGTTTGTTTCTCTATTAAAAGGGCATCTCTCCTCTTTCATTAGCCTTCTCCACCTGGTGGTCCATGTACTGGCTCCAGCTGCCCACAGGGAGCCAGGTTTCCTGTCAGTTTCTCCAAAGCCTGGTTCTACTTGGTCAGCCTTGAGAGCTGGACCTGGAACCCGAGGTTCCTGTTCAGTGTGGTGTGTTAATCTTTCTTCTTTAATCACCCTCCATGTCCATAACTGTCCAAAAGAGAAGAACAATTGTTTGATGTAACATAGATAGACACACACGAAGAGCAGAAGTCCCGTTTCAAACTGTTTTCTCAGTGTCAAGTAAAAGGGCTTCTAAGTGTTAGAACAAGCCACAGATGAGACAGACCAAAGGCTCGACTCCTGCCTCCATCTCTAGCTGGTGCATCCTGGCGGCTCGCCAATGCAGAAGGCAACCGGGTTCTTCTGAGCAAACATATCAGTGGCCTGCACACAGTTCTGCTGAGTTCCAAGAAACCAGGTCTAGCTTCTGTGCTCCAAGGCCAAGTTATTTCTAACCTAGAGGTAGTTAAGTCCATCTAATCTTGGACTAAAACTAAAATCTTTGACCCAAGAGGCTGGGCAAGCTGATAAACTAATTCATTATTGTTCAAGGGAGGGTGGGGGGGCACCTATGCTATTCTTCAACAGATACTACCCTTAGAAATGTAAGTGGGTTGAAAGCAAAACAAAGCAGCTTTGTTTCAAGGTACATTAACCTCAAGGAAGTCCTTTAGTTACTAAGTACAGTTTAAAGTTAACAAAGGGTAAGCTATTACTAAATGACTAGATGGCTAAATACCATACATTAAAAAGTTAGAAGATGGGTCCACCCTCAAAGACTATGGAGAACAGATTTAATTTGTATTAAAAGACTTTTTAAAAAATGATATTCTCAAGGCTGAACAAGTGTAATATTCCTTATCCTGCAACAAACGCAGGGGTTTTCCAAGCACTGGCTAAAATCTGATCTTAGTAAGTTTCACAGTACAGTTTTATTATTTCTCAATTCATTTGGTCTGATGTTCAGTAGCTACAAATTCATTTAAGGGTGTTGTAAAGTTGTGTGTGTGTGTGTGTGTGTGTGTGTGTATGTGTGTGTTTTAATCATCTTCCCTATAAAAGAGAACACTAATAGCATACTACCATGCTTGTAGGGTCAAGCTGAGATTTTTTGTGTGTGTGAAGTACTGAGAGGAGCGTGTGTGTGTGTGTGTGTGTGTGTGTGTGTGTGTGTGTGCTACAGCTCTTGTGTGGAAGTAAGAAGAATCCTGTCTTCCACCATTGGCATGTCGGGGAACTCATGTGGTCGGTCTCGGCTTGGCTGCAGGCTCCTTTATACTTGAGCTGTCATGTCAGCCCTCAAGTGCCTTTTTTTTTTTTTTTTAACCCTCAAGTGCTTTTAAATGGAAAGCCTCTCCTAAACTCGCTGTACAGATTATAAATAAGAGAAATATCTAATCTTAGCACAACATTGCAATGTGTAAACAAAACCTGGAAAAGAAACCATCTAATTCTAAGAGGAAAACTTCATGCCCAGTGAAATGTCACAGAGGTTGTGCAGCCTCCTACCCTTTTAGTAATACCTCTAGGATAACTCATGTGTTCCGGAGCATTCTCCTCCTGGGTAGGGCTTAGTAAGAGAAGGAAGTACTCTTCCTGCATCTATGAGGACCAGGTGTGGAAATGTGGATGTTTCACTTCCATTGGTCCCCACTGCACACATCCCCATAGCACAGCTGTTTTGACCCTGTAAGGGACAGACTGGCATTCTAGGGAGGGGGGAAACAGATGTTTTTCTCTGGGATATCAGAGAATAGCAGGGATACCAAAGCTCTCTCGATACTCTAGGACATAGACTTTCAGGCTTCGGAAGACCCCATTTAGTTTCTATGTTCTTTATTTTAACGATAAGACCCTAGGAATGGGGGTGAAGGTCAGTGGCAGATAGCTTGCGTAACAGTGCAGTATCCTGGGTTTTCATACCCAGTGCTTTCATACAGACAGACAACCCAGCAAACAAACCCCACAAGACAAGGAAAAAGCTACAAACACCCACCAAGATGCTTATAAGATGTCCTGATACTATCTGAAGTCGTAGTAAAATTTAAGCAGAAATTTAAGTCTTTCCTTATAAGTGACACATCAAAATCCAAGTACAAAAAGGAGTTGAATTCAATCATAGATGTTTAGAGTCTACTCAGGGGTACTGGCTCAGCCCAGCTGGGGACTCAAAGAGAAGAGTTCAGATACAAGCAAGGGCAAAAGCTGCCTACAATCAGAACACAACCACATTTCAAGATTTCCAGCCCTGTATATCCAGAGAAAGGACATTTTCACCTTGCCTATAAGTAGAACATAAGGAGTCTACCTTATCCATCTAACCAAGTGTGTGTGTGTGTGTGTGTGTGTGTGTGTGTGTGTGTGTGTGTGTGTGTGTGTGTCCTTCCAGCTATTCCTATCTGTGTTACAGTCTCATCATTTCAGCAAATATTTTTTTGTGTCCACATATATCAGACACTCCGTTTGGGAGTATTGAAGACTACAATTAAGGAGGAGAAGATCTATTGCTGATGGGGCACTGTACTCATCCTGTGATGAATTCCGTAGGAACATCTCAGGTTCGGAGATTTCAAATTTCAGCATGAGTGGGTCAGGTAAGTAACTCAGCGAGGCTACAGCCCGACCTCGGAGGTTATCCTGCATGCAAAGTCACAGAACCTAAAGGAACAAAAACAGACCATCTCCCCAGGGTGCGCGGTCTCCTTGGCCTCGGGCCCCGCCTGGCGTATTTCGTCAGCACTGCGGGCCACGCCCCTGCGCACGGGTTGGGTCCCAGCGACATGATGAAACTTCCCGCACGTGTTACAGAAGCCGGACGGGCTATAAGATGAGCAGCTTCCTTTCGCAGCGTTTCCTCCGCTCTACCTCCTCTGGCCCCGGCTGCTAGCGCGCAGGTAAGCGGGACCCCGGTGCTCAGTGCGGTGAGCTATGCGCGCCCGGGAGATCGGAGGATGCGCTGTCCGCGCGGGCACGCAAGTGCTAAACACAGGCGTCTGGCTCCGAACAGATGCTGCGGTGCAGCCGGTGCCAGGGCGGGGCGGGCGCGGGCGATTGTTGCGCACCTGGCACCGAGCTGGCGAGGAACGCTTTGGAGACTGGGCCGCGCCAGACAGAAGGCAAAGGTGGCCTCGGTCTGGACACCATAAGTGTTATTATTTTCTTTTACTGTATGACGTCTAAGCCTGGGAAACTTTGGCCACCCGAGGACCTCGCCTGGGACCAGCTGGAAGCCTGCACCAGCCCCAGCTGGGCGCCCCAGGCTAGTGCTGGGGCCTGGTTCTCGCTTATGACCGAGGCTTCCTCTAGCTCTGGAGAGTGTTTCTGGGGTTGACTGCCAGTTTGGATCCGCCTTTCTGAGTCCCCACTCACGTTGCGGCTCGGCCCCTTCCCCCACTCCAGCTCCAGACTGTAAGTTCGGCAGCCTCACTGAGGAGCTATCTGTTTAAGGAGACAGGAGTACAGAAAAAGGCTAGGGGGTTAGCGTGCTTTTTCTTAATAATAGGTAGCCATTGACAGGCCTGGTTTCAGATTGATGTAACTTTTAAGATACAAGGACAGGTTTGATTTTCTTGGCCCCTGGCTTACAGGTTTTAACAGTTAACTCTTTTCGTTGATTGATGCCAGTACTGTAATATTAATTATCCGATGAAGTTTAGTTAGATCTTCAGTAGAAATTAAGTGCACGGGAGTGGTGCTGTCCAGCGACGGAACCACAAGAGGTCAGTACTTGCATGCGCTGACCTCTAGACAGGCTGGCTAGCCTGAACTAACTCGTGTTATGTGTGAAATACATCCGGTTTTGATGGTTTCGAAAACCGAACTCTTGATGCTTTGATTATTATCCTTATCCTCTTAACTACTGAACTACCCCTCCAGTCGGTTTTAATAATTTAGAAAAAGTAGTGTAAAATGTAATTAATTTTGATTCTATTCTATTGATTATTTTGTTTAGGGTGTGCTGTGTGGAGGCACGTTTAAAATTAGTTTTACTGTTTTCTCTTGCCTTGTTAATGGGTTTTATTAGTATATTAAGGTTAGTATGTTAAAATATGGCTCATATTCCCACTGGACAGCAGTGCTATAAAGTTAACCAGGAAATGTGGAAAATTACAGGGACAGACAACAGTGAGGAAAACACAGAATGGGGGGGGGGGCTCTCCCTGCTTAGAAGATTGATTCCAATTATAAAACAATTTTTTTTTTGAATTCCTTATTCTTTCTGAAGGAAAGTGCTTTAAACTTTTCTTTTCATTATTTGCTGGCATATGTTTTGCATAACAGACAATTCATTAAAGAGCCTTAAGACCCAGGTAAATGATTTTCTGATAATCACAATCGATTTTCAAAGCGCTTTGCTAACTCTTTTATTAAACGTAGATTCTTTTCTCATGTAATAAAGTCTGAATTGTTTCCCCTCCCTCTACTCCCAGTTCCTCCCACCTCCGCCATCTGGATCCATTCCCTTCCTGTCTCTCATTAGAAAAGAACCGGCTTCTAAGAAATAACAATGAGACATAATAAAATTTAATAAGATAAAAGGAAAGCCATGTTATAGAAGACAAGCCAACAGAAAAATAAGTGAGCCTCAAGAGAAGGCACAGGAGTTAGAGACCTGCTCATTTAGGAGTTTCATAAAAGTACTAAACAGAAGGAAAGCTGCGTTACCATGGCTCTCAGCCTTCCTGAGACCTCAGGAATACAGTTCCTCATGCCGTGGTAGCCCCCAACCACAAAATTATTTTTGTTGCTACTTCATAACTGTAATGTTGCTACTGTTGTGAACCATATTGTAAATACCTGTGTTTTCTGATGGTCTTAGGTGGCCCTGTGAAAGAGTCATTTGACCCTGAGCTTGAGGACCACCGCTATAGTACGCATGCCGAGGACCTGGTGGAGACCCCGTGCTTGCTGATTCAGTCTCTGTGAGTCCACATGAACTTTGCTCAATTCTCCTGTTGACCTCTGTCCACTCTGTCTCCCTAATTCCTTCTGCCCTCCTCTTCCTCAAGTTCCTTGGGCTCTGAGGGGAGGGAGTTGATGGCAATATCTCATTTAGAGCTGTGTGTGTAGCTAACCCACTTTTCATTGGCATTAACCCAAATATTGCTTATGAACACCCACCCCTCCTAAAGACCTGGATTTTCCTGCTGCATATGCAGACCAGTCCTGTCGTAGACTCTTCGGACAGCATCATGGAAGGGAATACACACTTGGCTTGCACTTTGTGTTCAGGCTGCTCTCCCTGATGCCCCTTTTCAGTGTGCGATCTGGTCCAATCAAAGTGCATCAAAGCTTTGAGGCAGCTGGAATAGTTTCAAGGAGTGTTCAGAGTGGCTCATAGGAGGATGTATATTTTTTAGGGCGTTTGTTCCAGATTATGTGGCCTTTGTTGAAGGTTTGCACTTTGAACAGATACAGTAGAATTTACTAGTTGGAGATTCTTTCTTAAACTGTTTTAAACTAGAGATATTAACGTGAACTATCTGTAGGAATTATTTGCCGTCTGGCCTACAGGGATCTAAGTCACCCCTCCTCCAATGTTGCTTCATCTCATAGCTAGCTACCCAGTGCAGCTTTGAGATGAATATTTGAGACTATGTTTGTTATTGAGGATACTTTGATACTGAACTTTTCTTTTGTTGAGATGAGACAAGATTTCATGTAGCACAGGATGGCCATGAACTCTTGATCTACTTTGCTTCTGTCCTCAATGTTAACGTTATGTACCATAGCCCCTAGCAACAGCAAAGCTTTTTATATACTTAGTGAACTCAAAATGTTTGTTAGTGTATCTGATATCAGGTTATTGTTTTCTTATTCTTTTATCATATTTAGGTAAATCACCTAGAGGTTAATCTAGAAGTCGTGGCATGCTTAAGGGACTGTATTAATATTACATAATGCTGCCTATGAGCTGCGATTTATTCCCTTTATATTTGGCCTGCAGAGAGTACAAATAAAGAGAGGGCATTGAACTGCCATGGCTTAAGAAGAGGATGTATTAACATGAGGAATATCCCAGACCTTTGGGGGGGGTCTTTTGAGATTCTTAGCTGGAGGAGGTGGGACTGGGATCCCTACCTAGCTTGGAGCCAGCCAAGTCTGCCATTGATCTTGGAAACAGCCCTGGGCCGCAGAGACACAGTATGACCTGGCTGTGGCTGGGTGCAGCCCCTTCCAAACCCTAAGGCGCGGGAGATGTGGGCTTCGGCTGGGTGCTAGGCTTATGTACCTGGTTGAATGTAAAAGTCATCTGTATTTTTAAAAATATTTCTAAGCAAATGAAATCATTCCCCGTGTGCCTGCCAACATAATGGAAAATTGCCGTAGATAAAGATGGTTCGTCAGCCGGACGTGGTGGCGCACACCTTTAATCCAAGCACTCGGGAGGCAGAGGCAGGCGGATCGCTGTGAGTTCGAGGCCAGCCTGGTCTACAAAGCGAGTCCAGGACAGCCAAGGCTACACAGAGAAACCCTGTCCCCCCCAAAAAAACAAAAAGATGGTTCGTGTCCAACTTTTGGAGAGGGTTGTGTAAGTTTCTGGTCTTAGGAGTTGGTTGCTGCATGTGAGACCCTGTGCTTTTCTCCACAGAGAGCCCGCAGCTCCCCTGCAGCATGTGTGGTATTTGGGCCCTCTTCGGCAGTGATGACTGCCTCTCCGTGCAGTGTCTGAGTGCGATGAAGATTGCACACCGGGGGCCAGATGCCTTCCGTTTCGAGAATGTCAACGGATACACGAACTGCTGCTTTGGCTTTCACCGGTTGGCAGTGGTTGACCCCCTGTTTGGAATGCAGCCAATCCGAGTGAGGAAGTACCCTTATCTGTGGCTCTGTTACAATGGTGAAATCTACAACCACAAGGCGGTAAGCAGATGGAAGCTGCGTGTGGCTGTCTGTAATTAACCTTCAGATCTAGGGTTATAATGTTCATATTTCATGTTGTGCTTTTTACTTTGTTAACCATATTCTATGTTCTTAACTCGTTTGTGTACAAGGCACTGTCTCAGAAAGGTAAAATGAGTTTTAAAAGTGACTAAAACAGGGATGCCAATTCAATTGCTTTTCCTGTTACAGTTTCAATATTTATTAGGGCTGTGTTATGTTCTGCATTAGGTGATGGAGGTACAATAGTTACAAACGATGGTTAGGTCTGTACTCCAATGCAGTTTTTTCCATCAGGAGACAGACAAAATCACTTTTGTATAATGAACTTTATTTCTTCCTTCCTTTCTCTTTCTTTCTTCCTTTCTTCCTCTTTCTTTCTTTCTTTCTTTCTTTCTTTCTTTCTTTCTCTCTTTCTCTCTTTCTTTTGTTTTCTTTTTGAGACAGGGTCTCTCTGAAGCCTTGGCTGTTCTATACTTACTTTGTAGACCAGGCTGGCCTTGAACTCATAGCGATCCACCTGCCTCTGCCTCCCAAGCGCTGGGATTAAAAGTGAGCGCCACCACGCCTGGCTATAGTGAACTTTCTGAAAGCAAATGTAGAAGTGATGCCTATAGGAGCCCTGTTTGCAGGAAGCGTGAACACGGATGCTCCCGAAGAAGCAAGAATTCAGAACACTGGGCAAACCTGGGAGGTGTTTCCCGTGGAGGGGATAATGTTGTGTAGAAGCCCCTGAGTGGAAAGAAGTTTGGGAGAGAGGAAGTGAGCAGGGGAAATGTGGGCCTGGGAAGACAGGACAGTCAGTCTCTCGCTGTCAGCAGCATTCCAAGGGCAACAGCAGTTGAGGGCTTAAAGGAGAGATAGAGTTGAAAAGTTGAGAGGTTATGATATTTGTACTATTATATAATATGACCACTGGGAAATTTATTGCAATTTTGCACTTAGTAGGAGCCAAATGGTGGGAAGGTGGCTGGAGGCAGCTAAGTATGCTAAGACTCAGCAGTGTTAAAATTGGAACTTTCTGTGCTGGTGTCTGGCGAACAAGGATGGGTGAGGGAAAAGAAATGTTGGTCCCGGAAGCTAGAGATGATAAGAACCTTCCAATCCAGGATTATTTCACTAGTTTTTCATTAGGAAAAAGAAATTAAATCTGTAATTTGGAAGCTTGTATAAATATAACCGCTTGCTTTATTTGCAAGCTTGTTAACTCCTTCCCCGACTTTTAATTCCTCTAGAGTAATGTGCATGAAAACTGATAATTGTTAATATTTGTCTACATTTATCTTCAGGCCTGCACATTCCTTTTAGGGTGAGTTATTCTAGTGTGGCGGCATATCATAATACTTTTTCTCTAAAATATGTAACCTTTTGTCTCTTAAGAAGTAGAACATCCTCCTAACTAACATTAATGCCAATCCTAAGACCATAATTTCTAATACTCAATTTATATTTTTCCCCAAATGGCCTAGAATACATTTAGCTATGTTTATTTTTGTTTTGCTTTGCTTTTAAAATAATTATGTGTGTGTGTGTGTGTGTATGCATGCACACTCATGTGCACCCATGTCTTGTTTTTTTTTTTTTTTTTTTTTAGGCCAGATTTCAGTCAAGGTTTAGGCATTTATTTATGATGTTTCTTGGTAGATTTTGAGATTTCTGTAACTACCCTTATTGGTAGGCGTTTATACCCTAACCACTTGTGGCTCGTTTTATTCCTGAACAATAGCTTTTACTTGCCAGTTTGCTTGCTAAGTAGGGTTCTCATCTGAAGCCTTTATCCAGTTAGCAAGTGTACTTTTACTAAAAGCATGCTTTCTACAAATACTTGTTTGCTGTTTAGTGTATTTTCAGGTCATACATATGCATTTCAGTTTCCTTTTTGAAAATCAAAAATACCCTTGCAAGTCTCAGGTGGGCGAAATGAGGGCTTTGTTGTGTACTAGGGTAAAGAGAAGCTATGGGCACAACTCAAGCCTTCTCAACTTTGCCAGCAGTGACAGGGGTGGGTGTGGGTGGGGGATGGGGGGAGCTTATTGCTGTTCCTGACAGCGTGCTGTTCACAACGCTGCATGCTTGTAGGTGAAATGGTAAGAGGAAAGTTAAGAGCAGACTAAAGGAGTGAGGTGGGAGGGGTTGGCTCTCATTGCATCAAGCCAGTGTACATGGAAATACTAGGTTGCACTCTGCCAGTATTGATTGCCCTGGGCCTTCCTGAAATGAGGTTAGGAACTATCTTGGTTTGTTTGACGTTAAAAAATACCTTGGTTTACTTGGCCAGTGTGGCTGCTTGTTAATTTTCTTAAGAAGTTAAAAGTTAATATCTTAAAAACACTTCTTTTTAGAATTAGGTAATGGTTTATATTTTCAAAGACTTTCTGCTGTTTCTCTACAAGTGGGAAAGCTGGAAACCTGTCTAAGAGTAGTAGAATGCCCAAGTTTAATCTTACATATTTTGAGAAATAACAGCATCAAAGTCTGTCTTCAGCTCCTGCTTTGATGATAACAGAAAATACGATACAGCCAGGGTGTGCCAGGACTGTGGAAGGAGATAATAAAGATAACCCAGGGGCCTGCCACAAGTCAGCGCCAGCGTGGCTTCAGGAAGGTGGCCGGGTGTGGGTGCATTGTAGGAGCATCATTTCAGGAGTTAGAACTAGTACTTGGGAATTGTTGGTGAAGGGACACCTCCCTTTCGAATAAATTACCATTGAAAAAGAGAGTGGAAGGTGACACTCATCATTTTCAAGTGCTACAGGGTGTGTCTGTCCAGAAGGCTGCACTTTCAAACTTCATCTACTTGAGCTGGGATTACCAGCTGGTAATCCTTAGCTGGGGAGAGTGGCCAGCTGGAAGTGTTGTGGAGGCAGCCACAGCCCATGCTTTGACAGTTCTGTGAATGAATGCTTCCCAGGAGGAAGGACCACACATGAGGGACGGAGAGGCCTGAGGCCTATTTACAGGTCATACGTAGGCATTTCAATTTCCCTTTTGAAAATTGAAAACGCCCTGTAAGTGTGAAGTCGGGCTATGAGGGCTTCGTTGTAGCCTCGGTGGCCAGAATGGGCTCATTGCATGTGAACTGATGGTAAAGACCACGGTCATCTTGTCTGTCCCTGAGAAGTAGCTTCAATGTCCTGTTGTCCAGGAAGGTCTGGATGTTGTCCACCCCTGTTGTCCAAGTCCAGCTTGGGTCTGGACTCTTCCATTGTGATGAATCGTTTGTCAGCAAGGAGTCACAGCTGGGTTTGTCCTTTTGCTTTGTATTTTCAAGGTAGATCTTTGAGGATGAGCTAGAAAAACCTCAGCTGACTGTGCACCCCAGCACAAAAGTTGGCAGTTGCTGAAGATGCATTTTCAGTTCCATGGTGACAAGGCAAACTGTTCTCTTAGTTTGTTGAAATGGCCTTATCTACTTTTTTTTTTTCTTAGTTTTTCGAGACAGGGTTTCTCTATGTGTATCCTGGCTGTCCTGGACTCACTCTATAGACCAGGCTGGCCTCGAACTCACAGAGATCCGCCTGCCTCTGCCTCCCAAGTGCTGGGATTAAAGGCGTGCACCACCATGCTTGGCGAAATGTCCTTATCTATATTTTTGGACTCTACCTTTGAAGATCAGAGCAAACAATGGTGGAAAATGTTTGGGGAGAAAATTGTGTCTGTACTGAACATGTCCACATTTTTACGCCCTGCATAATATCACATAACAATTATATCTAGGGGCTGGAGAGACGGCTCAGAGGTTAAGGGTACTGACTGCTCTTCCAAAGGTCATGAGTTCAATTCCCAGCAACCACATATTGGCTCACAACCATCTATAATGAGATCTGTATACATAATAAATAAACAAATATTAAAAAAAAACCAATTATATCTAAAGCATGTTGTATTAAGTGTTCTATATCTAGAATTGATTTATGTACACAGGAAGATGTGTGCATATTATTTGTAAATAGTATTGCATTTTACATAAAGCACTATATCACCTGCAGATTCTGGTCTTGGGGCTGGGGTCCTGGAAGCAAAGGATGACTGCCTATGTCAGTGTGCATGTATAACTACATAGTGTAAGCCATGGTGTGCAGCGTGCACTTGGATCCCTTAGCGTGTTGCTGCTGCTGCAATGCCTTACCACGGTATCCTGTTTATCAGAATGCAGTCTTTATTGTCATGGGCTCAGCCTTTGTGGTGAAGAGTTTTCAGAATTGTGGGTTGAGACAAGCTCAGTTTTGATAATGCCATATTTTTTGGTAATCACTAAAGCACATGACCTGATGATAGAACACAGAAATGCTGAGTCAGGATTATTGGTGGGTGCATAAGGATACTAACAGTTTGTTTGCTCTGTTTTTTAAAGCTACGACAGCATTTTGAATTTGAGTATCAGACCAATGTGGATGGTGAGATTATCCTCCATCTCTATGACAAAGGAGGTATCGAGGAGACCATCAGTATGCTGGATGGGGTGTTTGCATTTATCTTACTGGACACTGCCAATAAGAAAGTATTTCTGGGCAGAGATACCTATGGAGTCAGGCCTTTGTTTAAAGCCATGACAGAAGATGGATTTCTGGCTGTGTGTTCAGAAGCTAAAGGTAATAATGGAGTTTAACTATTTTGGGTTTCTGCTTCCTTCTGGATCATTTTGAAAATCCGGTAGGTGTCAGTCAAAATGTTTACAAATGGCTAGTAGATGATGAATACTCGGTGTGAGGAAGATTTGAAACCCTAATCACTCCTCTTCTCTTCTTTTTCTGTGTGTGTGTGTGTGTGTGTGTGTGTGTGTGTGTGTGTGTGTTCCCTTACAAATGCACGTGTGCATGCACTTTCACATGTAGAGGTCCTGTGACTGTAGAGACTGACATTGGATACCTTAAAATTTTTTTGTTTTTGTTTGTGACACAGAGCCTCACTCTATAACCCTGGCTGTCCTGGATTATGTAGACTAGGCTGACATAGAATTCACAGATCCACCTAACTCTGCCTCCAGAGTGCTGGGATTAAAGGTGTGCACCACCATGCCTGGCTCCATCTTGTTTTTTGAGGCAGAGTCTTTGATTCTTCTTAGAGCTTAATGACGTTACTGATTCAGCCAGACTGTCTAGTCACTGGGCTCAGGGTTCCATCTGCCTCCCTTGCCCTGTCCTCCCTACACTGGAGTTAAAGATGCAGGATAGTGGCACCAGACTTTGAATGGGTACTGGGCATCTGAACTTAGGTCCTAACGCTTGTGTGGCAGGCACCTTATTGACTAAGTATTTCTGCAGTCCCGGATTCTTCTGGCGATTAGAAGGTGAGTCCATTTCTTCTGCTTTCTGAGTACTTTTGCCACGGTTTACAGATAGCGCCAAGTGACTTGAAACTTGGTCACAGTGATCCAAATTCTTGAGATAAATTAAATATTTTCATCTTGGGTATTTTATCACACCAACAGATACCTTACTAACACACACACACACACACACACACATACACACACTTACACACTTAGCATTTTCTGGCAGTAAATTTAATAATTATCTTTTGTGTTTTACCTAGACAGCAAGCTTTCTATAATGTATTTTTGCCATCTCATGACTCTTTTGTCACTCAGTTTTCAGATTTAACATTGCTTGAAGCAAGGATCTTAATCTGTTAAGGGATCCTTAGCACACTAACTAAAGTGTGGGGTATTCATTGACTCTTTACTTGTAATGGGAAACCTGGCAAATGCAGTACAAAGCAGGATGGATCCTGCTTCTGCCAGCTGTTCTTTGGACTTTTAGACCTAATGGTGGCATAATATGGAACTGTAATCTCACCAATGGCTTACTCTCTGAAGTTTGTCTTCTGCATTCTTTTCTTTTCTTTTAATATTTATTTATTTATTTATTTATTTATTTATTTATTTATTCAGTGCTCTGCCCTGCTTATACCCCTGCAGGCCAAAGAAGGCATGAGATCACATTATAGCTGATTGTGAGCCACCATGTGGATGCTGGGAATTGAACTCAGGGCCTCTGGAAGAGCAGTCAGTGCTCTTAACCGCTGAGCCATCTCTTCCAGCCCATCTTCTGCATTCTTACCTCTGTCCTTTTCCAGACTGTCCAGTTACCTTTCCAGTAGTATAATAAGATGCCATGACCAAGGCAAGAGTTTACTTGGGGCTTATAGTTTCTATGACGTCCTGTTGGGGAACATGGCTACAGGCAGGCAGCAGCTCAGAGCTTAGATCTTGATCCACAAGCTTGAGGCAGAGAGAGGTAACTGGGAACGATGTGGGCTTTTGAAACTTCAAAGCTCAACCCTCGTGGTGATATACCTCTAACAAGGTCACATCTCCTAATCCTTCCCAAACAGTTCTATCCACTAGGGGACCAAGTATCCACACATGAGCTTATAGGAGCTGTTCTCATTGAAACCACCACACAGATTATGCAAATGATCTCATCTGGAGTGCCGCTTCCCTTTATCAGTCTTTTAAAACATCTCATCATCAGTTGCCTGCAGTCAGGTTGTGCAACTTTCAAGCTCTGCCAGCTCCTGACAACCATGGATTCCTTTGGCCTTTGCACAGACTGGGTTAAGAGACTCATAGTAACTTATAACAAGCATCTGTATAGATAGGGTATTTTGACTATTTACCACAAAACACTGGCTTTTGAGTCAGACTACAGTGGTGTCAAAGCAGCTACTGCCTATAAGAGCCGCCTGAAGAAACAAATTATATGGCTTTCTCACATATATTATATGACAGCTATTAGGGTTAAGTGTGGCTTCTGAGTACCTGATGGTGGGTCATTTTGCTTGTTAAAGTCTTAGGAACTGTGGGTCTTTTCTTAAAATGTCTCAGCGGTGACAGAAATGCTTGGTAAGATATCCTGAAGCTAATATTTTGATTTCTCTTTTTCCCCTCAGATTTTATCTCTTGTTTGCTTTCTGATAGGAAATAGACTTTCCCTTTAAAAAGTTTTATTCTTTGAAAATTTTATAAACATCTGAAAAATAATAATAAGTTCCCTTGATTAGAAACTTCAGCTAGGGAAAGAATTAGATGATGAAGATTTTAATTTTAGTAAAGGTAACAGGGTTCTTCAGTGTAGGGAAGGATCTTCTCAGAAAATATAATGGTAACAATTGGACATGAGTGTGTTAAAAAGTGAAGTTTGGAATCTTTATGTCACTGGGCTCAGAAATTATCTTGAAAACAATCATTTTCCTATTGCACTAAATAGCGGCAAGCCCATTCAGTTTTGTGTCCTGTCTCTATGCCACTCTTAGCTCTTCGGTAAACAGATGGAAGGGTTTGGGGTAATTATTCCCCCCCCCCTATTTTTTGTATAGTGGACATGTACTTGTATTTAAAGGGGGAAATAGGGATTAGAGGATATTACCTGACTATAAAAGCCGCAGAGAAGCATTTAGTCACCCATGTTACTGTTTGCGTTTGCAGGGCTTGTTTCATTGAAACACTCCACGACCCCCTTCTTAAAAGTGGAGCCCTTCCTTCCTGGACACTACGAAGTTTTGGATTTAAAACCAAATGGCAAAGTTGCATCCGTGGAAATGGTCAAATACCATCACTGCAGGGACGAGCCACGGCATGCCCTCTATGACAGTGTGGAGAAACTCTTCCCAGGTGACTGATGCCCGGGACCAAACCCCAGCCCATCCCTGAAAGCACACGAGCCATTTACACACCACTTGGATGGTTTTGGTGTTAAGACCCATTTCCTCTTTGGTTTGGAGGTGGTGGGATCCCCTTGAGTGAGGGCCTCAGCTGAGCTAGCTCAGCCTCAGCTTCCCTGGGCTGGCTTCATTTATTCTCTGTGTTTCCTAGGCTTCGAGATAGAGGCTGTGAAGAGTAATCTGCGCACTCTTTTTGACAACGCTATCAAGAAGCGATTGATGACCGATCGGAGGATTGGCTGCCTCCTATCAGGTGATGTCAGTTTAAAGAAACCTACGGCTTACTGTGCTTTAAATGAAATGACTTGTCGCTGGCCCTGAGCTTTGAGTGTTAAAGGCCTGCTGCATAATTTTGTCTTTGCTTTGTCATAGATGTGTTTATAAGCTGCAGTTGTTTGTGTCAGAGCTGGTTGGTACTCATTCTTTTGTGTCCTGTGTACTTATCTTTTAAATTCCCTTAGAAACAGCTGCCCTTGTAGGGACCAGTAAAACATCTGTATTGTTATCTTCACTTTCACACAAACACTTCCTCTATATTCACTTCACTGTAAGTCTCACTAAAGTTGATTTCAGTGTATAAAACTCAGCGCTCTTTAGAGCCAAACTTCAATGTGGACATGTAACAGTTGTGTGGTGGCCTTTGCGCTGTCCAGTGAAGATGTGTGTAATTGTTGAACTGGTTCTCACACTGCAGGCGGCTTGGACTCCAGCCTGGTGGCTGCCTCTCTGCTGAAGCAACTCAAGGAGGCCCAAGTGCAGTATCCGCTCCAGACATTTGCTATTGGCATGGAAGACAGTCCCGACCTGCTGGCTGCTAGGAAGGTACGGGGCAACCCGCCCGTTGTGTATTTAGAACTTAATGCGCTTATGAGGATGAAATTAGGCAGAAGTTGTCCTAGTTTGCCTGTTGCTACTGTGATAAAGGCCATGACCCAAAGCAACCTGCTGAGGGACAGGGTTTACTTGGCTTACATACCCCTAGTCATAGTCCATTGAAGGAATCTACGGTGGAACTTGAGGCAGGAACTGGCAGGCAAGCCTGAAGCAGAGGCCGTGGAAGAAGCCTGCTTACTTACGGGCTTGCTCCTGAGCCTTGCGTTCCCATCTTGAGCTCCTCCGTTGTCTTTTCTCCATGGCCTGTGACTCAGAATATGTAAACCAAATAAACTCTCTTCTCCCCAAGTTGATTTTGGTCATCGTGGTCTTTATCACACCCACAGAGAACACTCCAGGATAGGAGTTGTTATCCGGATTGTGGGATACTGCTGTGACAGACGTGCCCATGTTGTTTTGGGGGAGGATTGTGGAAGGCGTCTGGAACTTTGGGCTGGGGTGTTTAATGGAGGATCATGCTGGAGCAGTGTGGACCATGAGGGCCTGGCTCCCAGAGTTTCAGAGGGAAGTTTTGTATACTTTGAAGTAAGGAGCTGTGGTTCTGCTCAGCTGGGCCTGGAGAAGCAGTTATGACTAAGGTGACCCACACCAGTTAACCCTTTTCTGAGACAATAGTGTTGCCTCTTTGTGCTGCTGACCCTGGAAATAGACAGCAAAAGTGCTGGTCTTTTCTCTATTGGGTGCTTTTATCCATTGTGTCCCAAAGACTCAGTGATTGCAGTTTTCTTCTGAAAGCAGAGCTCTGCTCAGTATTAAGATTGTAGGCTTTGGAGCCTGCTTGGTGGTTTCAAGCCTTGATTCTACTGTGAAAGGCTTCACTTTTACTCAACAATATTTACAGTAATGTGATAGGGTAATTGTTTGTGTGTGTGTGTGTGTGTGTGTGTGTGTGTGTGTTTGAGTTTGAGACAAGGTCTCAAATTGGTTCAGTCTGGGCTGTCTAGGCTGGCTGTAATCTCATCAAAGCAATGATTTGATTTCAGCCCCCCTAGTGGGATTTCCCCATTCCTGTGGGGTCACAGGCATGAGCCACCACACAGCTTAAAATGGAATAGCTTTAAAGTAAAAGTACATGTTCATGTGAAGTGTGTGATATAGCACCTAGTGTGTAGTAAGCACTCTAGTAATTGTGAGCTATATTGTTTTTATATATGAAGCATTGCATTAAGAATTGAGTAGACATAAATCTGTATGCAGAAGACAGGGTTCTTGCTCTGGAAAGATCTAGAATGACTGAGAAAGGTCGAGAGAAGAATCCCAATGCAAATAGCTATATGCTGCAAGACGGCCAATGACTACTTGTGTAGGGATAACATGCTGGATATAAAATTGGGCATTTCAGCACAGCGAAAAGGAGATGATATTTGAAAGGGGACCTTGTTGAACTAGGGAGAAATGAGGTCAAATAGGAGAGAGTGGTGTGCTTATTGGGAACCTGGAGTATCAGGCTGAGGCTGTAGCTTTGATTTGCAAAGAGCTGGTAGGAGATTTACTTTGTGTGGTTGAGTGGGCAGTGAGCCAGGCAGAGGCATCTGGCACGCTTTAGCTAGCATGTTGTGGTGGCCTCCACTGCCTCTTGCTATGGTGGTCCACAGAGACCTTGATTCTTCTTTCGTTTTTTGTTTTTTCACCATGCGAATTCAGGGTACCTTGAGGAGAACTGACCCATTTTGTTTTCAAAAGTAGTTATTTGACAAATATATTGGTTTTTCTTCACAATCAGGTGGCAAATTATATTGGAAGCGAGCATCATGAAGTCCTTTTTAATTCTGAAGAAGGCATTCAGGCCTTGGATGAGGTCATATTCTCCTTGGAAACTTATGATATTACGACAGTTCGAGCATCTGTAGGTAAGGGATTTTGTTGTGGTGAAAAGAGTTCTAATACTGAAAAAGCAGAAGGTTTAAGATGATATCAGTTTAAGAGATATTATCTAAATATGAATATAAGCAAATATCTTATATTGCTAATAATACTATAATATACTGACCATTTAAGAGTGCCGTGCATTTCTTCTTTCCTGGAGGAAGGCCTGAATGAATATTACAGGGTCATCTCTGCCTCCAGCCTTAAAGAATGCTTCATAAAAATAAGCAATAACAGCTCACATTTCCTAAGCACATACTATATGCTAGGCTATGACTCTCACACTTCATATGAGTTATTGTTACCTCAAAACTGTCCCATTGTAGCCAGTATTCCAGCTCCCAGGATGCCGAGGCAGGAGGGCTCCTGCACACATGGCATTTATAGCATGACCATAGGATTTTCTCTCATTTTCTCCATATGAAGTGTCTTGCTTGGTACACTTGGGCCAAACTACTTAATGTTATCCCTGAGTTTCACCAAAACAAAGCTTGTACACTCTTGAGAGCAGTATTGTATATTACTGAACATGCAGACTTTATTATTTTCATTATTCTAAACAATGCAGTATAACAACTGCTTGCACAGCATTTATACTGCCTCAGATATTGTACATTATCTAGGGGTGATTTAAGGCATGAGCACATTTCATAGGTTGTAGATGTTCAGATCTTTACAGTAATGCAAATGTCTTAGTGAAGCAAGTTTTTGTTTCCTAGAGCATATAAAAGCTATGTGTATGGTTACAGTGTACTGCTGTCTACTAAGTAACTTTATTGAGGAATATCTTACTGCCTTTATCTAAGCTATGGGAAAGTGATACAGTATATTTGCCAATTGCAGGATTACCAGTCTTTTAATTTGTAAGAAATGAGAACTTCCTCTGAGGCACAGTAAATCCAAGCACAGTAAAACAAGATGTGCCTGTACATGTGTGTGGCTTCGTTGGGGCATCTGAAGATGTGGGTAGCTGAGCGGAGGACCTGGAGCCAGTGCCAATTGAATACTGAGGGAACACTGTTCTTTATAAAACAGGGAAATAGATCTATATTGTAGCGCCCGTGTCACCGCGGTACCAAGTCGAGGGCGAGGGACTGCAGATTTAACTCATGCACACACACACACACACACACACACACACACACACACACACAATAACACAGCGGGTTCTTCGTGCTAAGAGAGCAGCAGCTGCAGCAGCAGCATGGCAGCGGTTTATTATTCCTTTTCCCAGAGTTCCAAAGAGCCTTCTTATAGGTAGCAAAACAGGAATCCTCCTCCCAGGTGAAATCCCTCAAGACGTGATTGCACACAGGAGAAAAAGTCTTGAGGAAGGGAGGGGTGCGTTCTCAGAGCAGTAAACATGACTAGCTAACCAAGATAAACACAGACATGGAAGCTGCTAGAAACAGGACATGAAACAGCAAGTCAGGCAGACAGCCCAGTCGGGCCTGGTTCCTACATATACTGCAGTACATTTTCCTTATGGAGTTCTTATGTAGATGCAAATGCTCCATCAGACAGCTGACAATTACTAGCTAGTATTGCCATGCAAACAGCACTAGTTTTATCTGGTGAGCATATTCTAAGATTAGAAGTGTACCACAAATCAGGTAGATCCAGTGATGCCGAGTCCCTAAAATGCTACCAGCTGACTAGGCTTTTTTTTTTTAAAAAAAAACTCACTTTGGAGTACAATAAAATACCTCGAGGATTACAGTGGCTTGGCCTTCAGAAGCATCGGAGTTAAATGCACACATCTGTAGCATGCCTGTGATTGAATTTTCAGGAGGTAGAGGCAGGGTTAGGAAGAAAAAAGTCTCTCCTAAGAAGGATAAAAATGAGGTTGGCAGAAACAATAGTGTAGGGATGTGGAATGGGTACCAGGCAGCCCTGTTTCCTTACGCACATGGCTTCTTAATCAAATGTGGAATTTGGAGATGGGGCCTGGTAGTGGAAAGGAACAAAACGCTTCCCTCAGTCAATTTGCCGTAACTATAAAGGATAACTGTAGGCAAGACATGTTTCAAACAACAACAACAACAACAACAACAACAACAACAAAAGTTTTTTTCAACTCAGAATTTTTCAGGCCAAAAGTCCAACAGCATGGCATTTTGATGGATGGCATTGAGGAGCCACACATGAGAATGACATCTCGCGTTGAGGCTGGAGGTCAAAGAATAGGGAGGAGTTCTGTTTTAAAACAATTGACTCAGAAGAACTAATTTGGTTTCTCCTGCGAATCACCTTAATGCTTTCTAAGGCAAGCTTCTTGAGGACCCATGCAACCCCAACCAGGCCTTACCCACCACCTGTCACTTCTTCACCATAAATCTTTGCACCAACACATAGGGCCTTGGGCTAACAAACTGCATCCTTACTCACTGCACTGCTCACACCCTTACTTTTCCATAGTAGTGTTAGCATGCAGGCCATGGTAGTTAGATATTTGAGTGGTTCAATCTAGTCAAATTTTGAGGTAGAAAGTCTTGCTCTAAGAACATAATTTTGGAACATGTTTATAAAATATTCCAGTGGCTTCTTGACTGTTTTATTGCCTAAGTTGGATTGACTGTGCATAGATGGCTTATGAGCATTTATGTGACCCTTTTGGAAGCTGTTTCTATATTAACTCAGTCCATTGAGATGCTCCAGCCGATAGTTGTTTCTGGGGCTTTCCAGAAGACACTGACATCATCAATAAGTTCTCTCTCATTTCAGGTATGTATTTAATTTCTAAGTATATTCGGAAGAACACAGACAGTGTGGTGATCTTCTCTGGAGAGGGATCAGATGAACTTACACAAGGCTACATATATTTCCACAAGGTGAGCACTCTGAAGTGAAAAGGTGTCCAGGCTAAAGTGCTTCTGTTTCTCTCTCTCTCTCTCTCTCTCTCTCTCTCTCTCTCTCTCTCTCTCTTAGGAAAAAGGAGTCTCAATAGTATTAGATACTTTTCATTCTTAAAATTAAACATGAGAATTGCTTTTGTTTTTATTTGTCTCTTTCCTTTTTTCTTTTTCTTTTTTTAAAGACAGGGTCTCAGTATCTAGCTCTGGCTGTCCTGAAACTCACTATATAGACCAGGCTGGCCTTGAATTCAGAGATTCAGTGATCCACCTGCCTCTGCTTCCCAAGTGCTGGGATTAAAGGCGTGTACTACCTGACCAGGCTGCTTTTGTGGTTTTTAATCCCTATGGAATTGTGGCTGTTGAGCATCATCCATCTTACTTGTTTCCATACAAAGCACTTCGGAGGGTGGATGGGTCTGCTTACAAAACATGGCTGGCCTCTGAAGTCACTTCCTTGCATCCCGTAGCCCTGTTAAATCCTCTGTCTCACTCACCTTTCATTTTATATGTAAGGCTAAACAAAGGCTGCCTGCCTGTGTGGCACGTCACCTCCTTTTGTTTGTTAACTAGGCGCCTTCTCCTGAGAAGGCTGAGGAGGACAGTGAGAGGCTACTGAAGGAACTATACCTATTTGATGTTCTCCGTGCAGACCGCACGACCGCTGCCCACGGGTAAATTTATACTCAGTTGTAAAACAAAGAAACGTCGGGGTGGGAGTGGGGGGGGGGATGAGATCAGTTGCTTATCTTTTTTTTAAGTTGGCTGCGAAGTATAGTTTTTGGGTAAATTTATCCTCCAAAGGGCTGGGCTATGGCCTGGATACTATCACTCGGTGAGGAGAGGTCATCTTCTTTGGGTGTGGTAGACAGGTTTTGTGTCATTAGACCATAAGAGTAACATGCCATACTTGACCTAGAGGGAGGGCTGCAGCAGCCTCTTCTAAGCATGGAAGGGCATTTGGGAGTTGTGAGCTCCACGTAGCAAGGACTAAGTGCTTGCCATGACACTTTGATATGTCCCTGAGGGGACAGGCAGTGAAGATGCAAGAGGCTTGATAAGCCTGTATAATAAAAATAACTTTCCTTAGTGCCAATTCTTCTTGGCCAGACTTTTCATGTTAATTGGCTTTCCTGAAGAACAGAAGGCCCTTATTGTGAAGGATGAATACCTGTCACTTAGTATTTTGGGCTCCTCTACCCAACCATATTTGGTTTAAGAATGGTCTGGAATCATCTTTACTACCTGTCTGCATGTCCCTGGCCAGTGTCACTAGGGCCCTGTACACATGATGTGGCATGTGACTAAGTCACTCATGATTCTTAACTTTTCTGCTTTTACAGAAACAGTTACCTTTTCATAGACACAGAAGGAAAGAAATAGTTTTAAATAGGAAGTGTCCTTCCCTGGATTCTGGCTTTAGTTTGAGTACAGATTTTGGTATGTGTCTGATCATGCAGCGTGGCTGAAACCTGCCTCTATAATTTGCATTACTCAGTCTGGGGCAGTTACTGCGGAGCCCACGGCAGTGTTCTGACTGAGACTGTCTCTGTTTTCCCAGTCTCGAACTGAGAGTCCCATTTCTCGATCATCGGTTTTGCGCCTATTACTTGTCTCTGCCACCTGAAATGAAAATTCCCAAAGTAGGTAAATCATCTCTGGATTTAAATAACCCCAATTGTGGTTGGTTCCACTGGTGACATCACTGGCCCTTCTTTTTTGTTCATGACAGAATGGCATAGAAAAACATCTCTTGCGAGAAACTTTTGAGGACTCCAACCTGCTGCCCAAAGAGATTCTCTGGCGACCAAAAGAAGCCTTCAGTGACGGGATCGCTTCAGTCAAGAACTCCTGGTTCAAGATTTTGCAGGACTACATTGAACATCAGGTCTGTCTTTAAAGATATTTTCTGGAACAATATAGTTTAATAGAGAACCAGGATCTCTGTTCATATTTAGTTTGAATACTTGTGTTTACAGGAAAGTTCCTATAAGGAGTGCCTCTTTTATACATAAGGCTTAAGATTATTTATACATAAGAGTACATAAGAATTAAGGAAAATGAAGGATTATAAAGTATTCTCTATGATCATATGAAAAGAGGTATAGGGAAGACACCCTAATCACCACTGCCCCTTTGTATATGTCTGGGTACCTACAGGGTACCAGTGAATCGGCATTAAGCCTCCAAGTGTGAAATATGTATGAGAATTTTTAAAAAGTTACCATGTCTGTTTATGATAGCTTGTTTCATCATTTTTCTAAATAATGTGTGATTTAAAGGATTTAATGTGTGTTACCTTATAGTATGCCTTAACTTTATTTTGGTCTGTATCGGAGCAAATACAAAAGAATTAAAAATACGTGGGGCTGGAGAGGTGGCTCAGTGGCTAAGAGCACTGGCTTCTCTTCCAGTGGACCCAGGTACAATCCTCAGCACCCACGTGGCAGCTCAAAATTGTATGCAACTCCCATTTCAGGGAATACAACACCCTCACACAGATATAACATGAAAGCAAAACCAATGCATATAAAATTTAAAAAAGGTTTTATGTTCTTAACTTATCTTATAGGTTGATGATGCAATGATGGCAGCAGCAGCTGAGAAGTTTCCCTTCAATACTCCCAAAACTAAAGAGGGCTATTACTACCGTCAGATCTTCGAACGCCATTACCCAGGCCGGGCTGACTGGCTGACCCATTATTGGATGCCCAAGTGGACCACTGCCACTGACCCTTCTGCCCGCACACTGACCCATTATAAGTCAGCTGCCAAAGCTTAGGAGCTCTGTAAACTCTAGTGTAAAAATAAGTGTTTCTTCTGGCTCTGAAGATAGAGACATTGAGACAAACAGAGAAGTAATAAAATCAACCATTCATCATTCAGGCTTACGTAGGCATGGAAAGAAATAAAGGTATCCCATCTAAAATGTCTCCTGGTTGTGGACACCAGTGCAGGCTCTCGATCATGGTAGCTAGAGACTGAGTGGCTTTTGCTGTATTGCCACCATGTGGATGATGATGAGCTAAACTCAAGGGGGGAGCGTGTGATCTTTGCACCTCAATCCTGCCTACATTCCTAACAGCTGGCTAGGCAGGCTGGGATATGAGTCCTTTGTGGGAACTGGTGACAGTTCTGCTTTATAGGCCAGGAATTCAGTTTTTGTTTTTTACCCTGTGCCAATATCCCCTCTGAAGTCTGTGGGTCATTGTATAGTGATTCTTATTCCAGAGGAATTGACCAAGCTACACATTTCTCATGAATGTGGCCCGGGAAGTAGGAAATACCATTTAGCTGCTTCATGGTGTTGGCTACATCGTTTCTCGCCAGTGGTAAGGTGGAAAATCAGGACAGGGCCTGGAGAGATGGCTCAGAGGTTGAGAGCACTGACTGCTTTTCCAGAGGTCATGAGTACAATTCCCAGCAACCATATGGTACCTCACAACCATCCACAATGAGATCTGGTGCCCTCTTCTGGCCTGCAGGTGTATATGCAAGCAGAATACTATATACATAATAATAAAGAAATATTAAAAAAAAAAAAAGAAAAGAAAACCAGGACAGAAGAACCCAGTAGAACATAAATGTTCATGTCATAGCAGTGAGAAAGGACAACCTGTGAAGACATCTCCAGTGACCCAACCAGGCCTTCCCTTCCCTACCATCTCTCAGTAATGCCATTCAGTTATGAATCCCTCAATAGGTTTATCCACTGAGTTAGTCAGAACCCTTATGATACAGTCATTTGACAATGATTGCACACAGTAGTTGGAGACCAAGCCTGCAACCCATGAGCCATAACAAACAGAAGGTCGCCCTTAATGGTTACAGAGTTGACGAATTTCAAATTACACACGTTCATGCAGTTAACCTTACCTTTTGCAACTTCAAAGGAATGTTTGAAGAAAGTGCCATGAAGGTTGCTAGCATGTACGTGATCCAACCACTTACATATTATCCACATACGATTTTCTAGACCGTCCAGTTCACACAGGATGTCTAGTAAGCAGTCCTTTCAGGAACCTTTACAGCTAAGGACTCACAGCTGACACTTGCCGCTTTGGCCTCATGAGCACCTTGTGACAAGAGCTAGGCTGATAAAGAGCTAGGCTGAGCCACTTTTAAAGGAAATTTGTGCAATGCTCTGGCTATGGCCACAGTGTCAGCATTGCTCCTTTGTAACTCTTTTTCTACGTTGTAGTTTGGTCTGGAGCTTTGGGGAAAGCTCGTATGGGTCAGAATCTGAGGAAACACTGACATGAGCCTTGAGCATTTTGTTCGGCTACAGGGAGAGCATTACTTCTCAGCAGATGCTCTGCAGCTGCCCTAAGTACTATGTTGCCTTACTCACCTAGCGTCAACTGCAAGCTTGGTAGGTTTTACATTCTCAAAGTGGCCATAGTGGTTGGTGTTCCTTCCTGATCTACCTCCCCAAGCCTTGCTGCTCTGTCAAAGTCTGCTTCCTTGGCCATCCCTGAGGCAGGTAGGAGTTTGTGGTCATGTTGGCTGGTGGACTACAGCGGAAGTGAAGTGGTGCCAAGTGCTTTCGTGATTTGGCATCTACTTGTCTTTAATGTGGAAGGAAGCCCCAGGTGCGCGAACAGACCATCTGTAAGAACTGACCTCCCCTGTGGCCTCTCATTTAACAAGGAACAACTACCACTGTGCTTGCGAGTGAGCCTCTGGAAGATTCCAGGCCCTAGTCTGGCACTTCTACTCGTGACCCTAGTGTGGTGCCAGAGATTAGACATTTTTGTACTGTGGCCATGTCCCACATTGATAAGTCCAAGAGCACAATGGGTTCTCAGGAGTGTTAAGTTGGGGAGTTAGTAGCCCTTAATATCACAGTAACTGGAAACACTACGGACTCCCACCTGTGTTTATGTAGGTTAAGAAAGCTGCCAGGTTGAACCTTAAGATAACTAGTAAGGGGTTTTGGCCTGGGTTAGCCATGCTGTTTCCTCCCAGTGCCTTGGTGGCGGTCTTCTCTATTGTAGTGTTACCATTGGGAGGCTAAAGGAAAAGTTTCCTCTGGGCTACAGGGTATCCTCTCAGGTTCCCAGTAAAGGGTGTTTCTGTAATGACAGCTGAAAAATGCCGTTCTGTTGCACCACAGTTAAGAGTTAATTTTCATTAAAACTGTGTGTGGAGTGCTCTTGGCTAGTGGAGTGCTCTACTCATTAGTGAGTCTGGGGTGCAGGAAGACATTCTCTCACCATCAATGAGAGAGGGAAAGAAAATGGTGAATTGTGGGCTGAAACCCAAAGCTTCTTCATGTAACTTTTGTTATGTGGTAGTTCTTAATTCATGTGTGTGTGTGTGTGTGTGTGTGTGTGTGTGTTTGTGTGTGTGTGTGTGTGTGTGTGTGTCAATAAGAAAATGGAGTATTTTGGGAGTCTCCCTGCCTCCCCCCCCGCCCATCCCCATCCCATCCTCTGGTTGCCACATAGCTCTCTCCTACATATAACCTAGACTCACCTCCAAGGGTGGCATGCTGGGGATTCCTCTCTGTTTGAAACCAAGATTCCAGGGTTTCTAGGTGAGGTACCGATGTGGTACTCTACATCAGGCTGAGAGGTAGGTGCACAGCTTGCTTCTCACCTGTCTGCTTTATAAGTAAGAAGCAATAGAGTAACTTGCAACAGCAATAACAGAACACACACCACAGTGAGATGCCAGGAAGTACCAAGGAAGAGAATCTGTGCAGCATCACTGACGCTTCTGCTGACCCACTGCTTGAAGAACCTCATCTCTAGCAAAGAGTCACCCTCCAGTAGCCACTAGCATCCAAGGCATGCTGGTAGGAGGAGGCAGAGTGGAAGCTAGGGAGCAGTACCTGGGGAGAAAGGGGAGCATGATAAAAAAGGCCTATTAGGCTCATATTCTTAGAAGCTATAGATCTTTCTGTGGGCCAAGGACTGTCCTGAAAGCTATAGACGTCCCCATCAATGCAGTTCTGCACCTGTGTTCTGTTCAGTTCATCAGCAGCTTATGGAGCAGGAAGGTGATGGATAACAGGTTATGTTGCATGGCCTATGTCACGTAGCTCACAGTGAAGGAGGGGGATGGTTGGTGGAGGTTCTGGGAGTTTAGAAATTGCACCAACTGACCTTTCAAATGATTAGAAATACAGACTATAAACATAGAAAAAACATTCCAATTCATATTTCAATGTGGATATATATATTTTGTGAATAGTTAATAGGTTATTCAGGAAATATCCTGATTTAAACATAAGGTTATTTTAGTTTTCCAATTCGTAATGAACATGTGTACATGTGTGATTTAGATATTAAATGAGGTAAGTACTCTGAGTTCTGGCTTGATTTCAAGCCCTGCCTAGCTCATAAAGGCTGACAATAAATTATTAGGGAGTGTGAGATATTACTGTGGCAAGAAAAGCCATCCCTACACATTGTCTAACTATTAAAAAAAAAAAAAAAAAAAAAAGAAGAAGAAGAAGAAGAAGAAAGCATTTGATTTCTGAGGGCAAATAATACGCAAAGCCACAAGGTGGCAGCCCTGGTGCATTTCTCTTTTTAGGCAGATTTTTGCATCTCTCAAAGATACTGGAAGGCCCAGTGTGAAGAAACTTGCACGTTGCACTGAAGATATAGCATGTTCATTGCATACAATAGATCACAGCACAGAAGTGTCATAGTGTCCTGTGAGCAGTTACAGAGCATTTTTAACTTGCTGACAGCATGCGACTGTTGTACAGGCTGGTGTGAGCTTATGTGTGGATTTCTTATGATCACTCTTTACCTGTTATCCTAAACATAACCTGTATAAAGCAAGTCCTTGTCAAAGTAGACTCCCTCACTGGGGGAAGGGTAACTAAACTCTTCGGTGGTGTGGTATAGCCACTTGCTCAAGTAAATGACTTGTTGGGATGAAGAAGGGGTTTGGTCCATGTGGGAGGCAGGAAGAGATGATGGAACTTGCTCTATAGACCAGGCTGGCCTCAAACTCAAAAATCTGCCTGCCTCTGCCTCTGGAGTGCCAGGATTAAAGGTAAGTACCAACACTGCCTGGCAGAATAAAGTCCTTCAAAAAAATTAACTTTTAATTGATTCTGTGTTTCACATCATGCAGCCCAGTCCTACTCATCTCTCTGTCCCTTAGCACCTACTCTCTGCCCTTGCAAACACCACCCAATAGAAAACAAAGCAAATTCTTGCCATGAAAACTATAGTATGTCACAGTGTGTGCCACAGTATACCCTTTTATTCACACTTCTTTGCTTGCAAATGTTCATTGTAATGAATCACTGGTCTGGTTCAAGGCCTCTGGCTTCTGCCATATCATCAACACTGGATCCTCACTGGGATTCCTCTCGGATTCCCTGTTGTTGCCAAATGTTATGGAGTCCTGCAGCTTTGGTTCTGTAGGACTGGCCTCTTCACACACTTCAGCAATTTATAGGTGGGGTAGATGTTGGGTTGGGCCAACTCAAAGCCCTGGATCTGGACCTGGGTGGTAGATGAGCTGGTCAGCCTGCCAGCTAGCTCTCCCATACCTACATCACCGGTGTGGGCTCTCCAGCACTGCCCCAGCTAACTCATCCAATGCCACAAATGGCAAGGGGCAGAGCCAGCTCTCCGCCTCTCATGCCTTTAGAGTCAGTTCACACACGTCTTTGCCAGCAGGGCCAGCTCTGCTGTATAGGTAAAGTGGAGGGCCAGCTCACCTGAGTGCTGCAGCAGGTGAGGGGCAGGGCCTGTTCTCCTGAGTGC
>OU015744.1:109848752-109865812 GCA_907169655.1 Acomys percivali
GTCCTGTTTCTTATCGGTATTAGCTTTTTTTTGTTATTATTATGAAGGGATTAAAAAAAACACATTAGCTATCAGCTCTCCAATCATATTTCTTCTGTTTTTACTGGGTTTCTGTCATTTGGAATTTACCACCTTATGAATGAATTATTTTGCTAAGGTTTCTGAGGTTAGATCCACCAGTATGTATCACTTAGTGAGCAGGGGAGGCATTTTTATGACCCGCAGATGTAACTTTTCTTTGTGTCCTTAGACTAACATTGCTTTAATGACTCTTTGGTCAAATGCTAAGGAAATAACTGGAAATCATTCAGTTCTTACTGGGAAAATGTATTAGGATGGAGAGGGAGAAGTGCTATTTCCCTAGAGGTCACTTGGAAATATATAGGGTCATTTGTTGTTGCTGTTATCTGATGCAGAGAATCTACTAGCACTTCCATCTGAGTTCCAGAAATCCTAAGCATTTCAGAGAATATCATACAAGGGGTGATTGTGTGTGGGGATACATACTTGGGATGAGCACATTCCCAAGACTAACAGCAGCACCCAACAAGAAATACCACATTAGACTATTATTCAAAGACATTGTTAAAACACACAGCCATGCAGACCTTTGATCCCAGCACTTGGGAAGCAGAGGCAGGTGGATCTCTGTGATTTCGAGGCCAGCCTGGTCTACGAAGCAAGTTCCAGGACAGTCAGGGCTACCTAGTGAGACCCTATCTTGAAAAAGCAAAAATTAAATTAAATTAAATTTAAAAATTAAAAAAACACACAGTTGTTTGTTTTGCTCATTACTGCGATTGTTTAACATAGAATTTTACTGTGCAGCCTAAGTTGTCCTTAACCTTGTGATCTTCCTGCCTCAGCCCCTCAAGTGCCAGTGTCACAAGCTGGACTGCCCTGCTTAGATGAAAGAAGAATAAATCTCTTCCCTTGAGACGTTTGAAAGCCACTTTCCAGCTCCTATGTGGCTGTGTGCTTTTCACGGTATCTATATAATTGGCTGGGAGCAAATGGACCCGTGTTTTAAAAGTAGAAACAGCTTGAGTTAAGTGTGAGCATTGGACAGACCTTCATGTGAGTGGTCATCAACTTGACTTAGCAAGTTAGTTAAATTATCATTTGCTCAGAACGTATTATTGGGGACATATCTACTTTTCATTTTCCTAACACTTTCTGGTCAATATTTTCTACAAAAATGGCCACCTCAGCCCTGATAGCATAATGGCCTTGGCTTATGCTAATCATGCCTGCTCTAGGTGGGGTTTGCTCCAATGACATCTGGAGGGCAGGAAATGACCAGGTCTATTTTTATTTGTGAGTACATTTTCTTGGAAATATAATTATTTTGTTCATTTGGAATTGCCTTTGATCAAACAACAAAGAGGTATAAGGCAGAATCTTTTTTTTTTTTTTTTTTTTTTTTTTGCCTGCAGATGGCAGCAGCTATTAACTTGTCATTTTAAATATAAGGTGTTGGTTTTCTCCAGTTCTAAACTGCTGTACTGATGCAGGGTTGATTGTGTTCTAATAAAAATTAAAGACGCGCACACCACTGTAGGCTCAATTTTCTTACCAATTACACCTTATTATGAACTCACTAACAGAGTGTACCTCACTACAACCTGACTAATCCAAACAATAGGAAAAGGAGATTAAAGAACACAATAACGAAACCTTCAGGATATCAGTTCCAAGGAGCGATTCTCCTGGCGTAGTCAGCAGGACCTCAGCAAACCAAGGTGGCTGCTGGAACCTGGAACAGCAGCTGAGGCCCAGAGCCTCAGCCAGAGCCCAAAGCCTTGAAGACTTCTCTGGAGCAGTTCTCTCTAGGAGCATCTCTCGAAGTGCAGGGATGAACAGCCAAAACAACCCCAGTCTCTAAAGCTGGAGAAGGAGCTCATAGCTACAGCTGGATCCAAAGGCAGGAAGGAGGAAGACTAAGACACACTTCCTCCAGCAAGGCCACACCTCCTCATTGTGCCACTCCCTATGGGCCTATGGGGGTCATTTTTATCCAAACCATTGCACTACCCAAATTGTAGACTTTAGTAAGGTAATGGAAATCAAGTTACAACACCAATACCATCTTCCTTTTGTGTTATGTGAGCATGCGGATAATATAGGCAATTCTGATACCGTGAGGAATTGCAGAAGTATGGGGAAAGACCATTGAAATGGCCAAAGGAAATGGAAATGAATTACATGAAGGCATACACAACAGGGGCGTCTTCCTAAAGTGATAGAGGGGAGTGACATTGTAGTTGGAACCACTCCTATTCCACCTTTTGTTGTGTAGTAGTTTCCCCTAAGAAGGAAATATTATATCCTCCTTAAGCCTGGGAGTAAACAATTCCAAATAGCTTCAGGAAGTTCCTGAAACTGACCAGATTCACTAAGATTCCCCCCCTTCCTAAACTTATATAAATAATAAAGGCCATTGAAAGTCGTTCTCTGAAGAGCCACACTGCTAGAAGACAAGCCCAGCAGCCTGGAAGACACCGGGACCAGGTAAACCATCCAGAGTAACCCACCAGCTGCTAGGAAGTGGCTCATGCCAACCCAGCCACCAGGAGAGGACCCTCTGCAACCTGTTGAGCAGCCTGCAGGCTGTGCACTGTGCTCCAGGTTTTCCAGCTTTGTGAGCTGTCCCCATGCTGGGGTAGGTTTTGGTGATGCAGCTACTTTTGAGTCATTTCTGCTTCTGTAAGTAGCTCCTCACCCATATCCATTAAGTAACCTCGATAAGACTCACTGGTTTAATAGGTTGGACTCTGGTGATGTCTGTGCTTTGGTCTGCGGTGGACTCCATATCTGGGATGAATGTATGTGTGTATTGTATCTCCTTACAACATTATTAGGTACTTAGTTACTTTTGACAGGGGTAACGAAGTAGATATAACAAGAGGCACTACTTTCAGCTATGGCTCTCATAGAGTCTACATATCAGGTATATGTAGAACATTAAAACAGAGAATTTGGGACTATATCCTGGGTCTCAGGCAGGAGTGACGGAGTAAAGATAGCCGTTCTACAACTGCTCTGGCTGTGGGGATAGACTACTTGCACTGGAGGCTTATGTTAAACTCCAAGGCAACGCTTATATTTCTTCTGTCATTAGAATTGCAACCAATATATAAAGGTTAGTCTAAATCACTTTATTGGTGTAAGTCTAGCTATCGCTCAGATGTACTGGTACTCATTCGAAGTATCCAGAGGAGGCTGGGTAACACCTCAGAGGAAATGCACACGTTAGATATGGACTGGTTAGATTTGTGATTCTGTAATTTACTTTTTTGAAAGGACTCTCAGGAGATGAAAATGAGAGCCAAGTATATGAGTGGGATGAATACGGATACACAATGCAGCCGGCTCTCTTTACCGCCCTTCCTCTAAGTTTAACCCATTTGCTTAATTACGAGGCATTTACATTGCTCTTATTCTGAGCGTGTGTTCAAGATAACAGAATCCCAAACCTTGATCTGCTTAGTAAATTATGATAATTAAAAGTAAAACTAAGAAGATCAAGCAGAGATAGTTTCTCCGCTATGTGGGCTAAATAAAATCTTGAGAAAGAGAGGAACAGAATGTGCTAAAGAAATATGCACAGGACATAGTGCTGACAAGAGCGCCGGTAGGCTATAGTACCCTGCTGTACATATTGAAATGTAACGTTTTCATTTTTGCCTCTTCCAATTACTTTCTAATTTCCATTCATTGACTTGTGGGCTTATTTTAAGTGGTTTTTTTTTTGCAGTATTCAAGCAAAATTTTCCAGAGTTTTTTCTTGTTGAGTTCTTAATTTTTCCATTGTTCTTATACATTACACTATAAATCTTTTTAAAATTATTGAACTTAAAAAATAACATGTTTGTTGGGTAGTGGTGCCACACGCTTTGAATCCCAACACTTAGCAGGTGGATCTCCATGAGTCTGAGACCATCCTGGTGTATGTAGTGACTTTTAGAACAGGCAGGGCTATACAGAGAAATCCTGTCTCAAAAATACAAAACAAAGAAAAGAAAAATATGATTAATGTACAGTATATATTATATAAATATTTATAAAAAGAAAGTTAAAAATAAAAATTAATAATTATACATCTATAAGACTTCTTGGACTTCGGTAATCACTAAGCATATTGTCAAGTTAAGTAACACTAATTGCTTAGCAGCTGCCAATATTTTAACTTGTTAAGTAATTTTATTATAGCCCAGAGAGTATTTGGTGGCAAGCTTTCCTGTGATGATACAGGCATTTGGAGTCTTTATTCAGTGGTTCCATCATTCTTTAGGTTTCCTTGGATATTCTATACTGGAACCTTTGTATTCAGCTGCCTCAAAAAACATGAACTATCACACAGAACATTCTAGATGTTGAATTTAGAAGTGCTTCACATCAGATCTACTAATTTTTTTTATTATCTCGTCCAGTCTAATAGCAAGGACAGAAAATGTTGTTTAGGAGTGTACAAAGGAAGAGGAGAAAGACAGGCTGAGAAAGAATTTGGAACCAGTGATAAAGGCAGGTATTTCTTAATTTCTTGATTTCTTAAACTTTATGAAATTACTGGGTTCTTTCATCTTTGAGCCCAACCTCAAGCTTCCTTCCTGTGTGATGGCAGCACAATGCACAGATTCTGTAGAATAATTCTGTAGGATGGCTGCTTGTCACCCATCACCTACCTACCAGATGGACCTGGCTTTTGATAGTCCCTCTCTGACTCTCTAGCTTGTCCGAGTTACTATAAAGGCAAACACAGAGCCATCTCTCCATTCTCTGGGACCACACTGAAGCACAGCAGGCAGTAAGTAGTAGTATAAATTACAAAAGTTCATTGAGACCCACGATGATCGGTCAAGTAGGAACGCCAATGTGGAACGTCACGGTGACTGCCTTTGCTCTTTCAAAGTGTCAGCAATAAATCCCTGTGGTAGGACCCTGTAACTGGCCACATCTCTGCAGGTTTTAGGGATGGCGTACTAACAAGAAACTACAAGTCTGTCTAAGCCCATCTCCTCTGCTCATTTTCTTCTTTCTTGCAGAAGCCTCTCTCTAAACAAGCAAACCAAACTAATAAACTACCTACCTACCTACCTAACTATCCCAAAGTATTTAGATGCCAAAGAAAGGATCTTTTACCTGACTGTACTGAATGGTTTTAACACCTTAAGACTCAATTGTTTTTTTTTTTTTTTTTTTTTTTAAAAATTAATTTTTTAAAAAAAAAAAAAAAGTCAGTGTTTCTCATCAAATAGTAATTGTTTTGCTTTTGCTTTGTTCCTCTAAAAAGCTTTAAATAATTTCCCCAAAATAGCAATTTTCTCTCCAGAATGCCTTTCCATTTTCCAGAACAACAGTAATTGTTTTGTCCTTATTTATTTATGTGTCTGATTCCTTTGACATTTTCCCCCATCTCCCTACGCCAGCAGTACATTTTAATATCTTCCCACATGTTTGGGAAATTATTTAAAAAGTGGATGGCAATATGAGCGATAAATGAATCCTTAGGGTAACACAGCAGACGTTCCACCTTGTCTGCAAGTAGGATCCCCCAGGCGGCTTCTAACCTTCTTGGTTCTCAGACCACATCCTAGACCAATTAGGTTAAAACGGCACCGGGAGGCAGCTGGAGCCCAGTTTGCTTTTGAAAGAGCTTTACACCACTCCCTTGTGCAGCCAGGATTGAAAGCTACCAGCTTAAAGAGAGATCTATCTTCAACTTCAAAGAGTTAACTTTTTAGATGATGGCCAAATTGCATCAAGATATATGTGTTTTCAAAAGTGAAGTACTAACTGTCCCTTTCGAGCCATTTCTCTTGGGAAGGAATCTATAATTTCTTTGGACTGTCACTGTTTGAAGATTTGACGCGTGGATATGATGTATTGGCTTCCAGATGGAACTACATCGCCTCCCCTTCCCCTGCAAGTAATAGCATCAACCATAGCAATATCTTGGCTGTCAAGTTTGTACATTTCAAACCCAGGAATAATTCCCATTACCAGTTGAATTTTATCTAAGGGTAATTAAAACATTTCATCATAAAATACCATTTAAAATAGAAAAATTTTATTAAGCTTTATTATATGCTCATGATTAAGGTTATTAGACAGCTGGAAAAGCTTTTTAGAAACAGTCATATGAAGAAAATGCAAGAATGATTAAGTGGTTTTGCAGAGCTCTTACAAGCTTATCCTACCCAGTGTATTAGTACATTAATTTCATCATTGGCTTTCTGAGCATCAACTTCTCTTCCCTGAATAGTGAAAGCATGTGAATCCCCTGATTGCCATCTGTGTTAATAGAGGCTGGAAACACAGATGCATATGCACATGTATACATAGTTGCACACACCATATCATTCAAGGTGTCTTTCTAAGTATACTTGCACTTCCTAGTAATTAAGGAAAGGCTGGCGGGCACCTTGCTTCTATTACAAGTTACCATTCTTCTCTGTCTTCAAAAGTACTAGGACCCTTTAGTCATCTAAATCAGAAAACCTTGTCACTTTTCTCTTTTTATTCTATTCCTCACCATCTCTGTAGTCAAGGGCTACTGGGTGAAGATCTTTCTCATTTTTGAACATCTAGATTCTTAGCATGCTCTACATTTCAACTGCATTTTTTGGGTGTCTACTAGTTGCTTATTATAGAACTTCTTAGCTACTATCTCACTTTAAAGTGTTCTAGCCTTGTTTAATTAAACCTATTTTTTTTTCTGTGAATTTTACCATCTTGACTTTTATTTTAACCAAAACCATGAGTGTTAAGTCTTTAGCCAGATGTTTAGGATTTTTCTCTGACTCTCCAGTGCACTTCTTATAGCCCAATATCTATTTGTGCTGCCAAGGCAGAATTCCTATAAGAAAGTGTTAGAGGAAACGAAGGAAAAGGGAAGTGAAGTTGACAGGGAGTTATTAGGTATTTTGAAAATTGCTTTCAACACAACGTATTTCCCTGGGGATGCAATTTAGTTGATTTACACAAATGCAATTCATTTATTCCCCTAGAACCAATTGCTGAGTGCCTTAGGGAAATCACTTTGGCACTTGTCTGGTTGTGAAGGGATGATGGTGTCTTCTGACCCTCTGCCTCTCCTTTTGAGAGTGGACAGTCAGAGAAGATAATTGACAAATAAGGGCTCAAGAAGGCTACTTGAGTACAAAATATGCTGTTTTTGGAATTCAAGCAAAGCTGATCCATGGACAGCCAGGCTCTCCCACATTAGCAGACGGCACCAGGGATGGTCGGTCATCAGAGTTCACCCCCTTGAGATGCCTTTGCTCTAGGACAGGGGCTAGCCTTCAACACCGAAGAGAGGGTGGCTTTATGTCAGGTAACTAGGTTTTCCACTTTGTAACTATTTGTTCCTTTTTGGTGCAGTGGCTTAGTCTGTTGCTGCTCTAACACAAAGGTGAGCTAGCTTTTACCCAACAGAAAGTTCTGTTCTAGAGGCTGGAAGTCCTCAGCCATGACTGTTTGGTAAGGACCTGCTGCTGTTCATAGACATTTTAGCTATCTTCCCATGGAAGTGGGAGAGGGAAATCTGGCCTCGTTGCCCCTTATAGTGACATTAGTCCACTTCTTGGGGGGTCTCCACTGTGAAAAGAAGCCACGTCTGCAGAAGTTTATTGACTGATTAGGTTTCAGTACTGTGGGGAGCTGGATGCTATAGGCGCAGAGCATAATTACCTCATTGCAGTCTAGTGCTAGCCATCCAGAACAGTCATTCCTTGCCCACCTGTGTCTGAGCTAACATCTTGTGGTGATAGAGCCCTATTAAAATCTATTAACGTCGCAGGCCACTATCTTTAAACAACTGCCAAGCTAAGAGTGTTATCAAACAGCACCTTGGCCCCATCAAAAGGCTTCCCTCATCTTTCTGTAACTGCTCTATACTGTACCCACAAATGTATTTCAAATTGCCCCGATTTGTGAATCTTTTTTTTCTGGAAAACCATAAAACCACATGAAACTGCTTCCATGTTGGGAGATGGAATTTGGGGTGACCTAAATCTGTTTTCCCAGCCCATAGTCACTCAGCATGTCTCTAAAATAAACCATCTTTTATTCCCTTAAGATGGAAACTGTGATTTCTGTGTCAAGGCCACCATGATGAATCATCAGCAAAGGCCTCGCCTCCTAACGTCATAACACAGAATACATTTTACTTAATAACATTGGTAAGAAGATTATACAAGCATTCGTTCTATATCAGATAGTGAAATCAAGGATAGATGAACTATCACCCAGGCCACGATCTCACAGTTTGAATTGATTAATTTACACTTTATGAAGGCTGACCTAAGTGACAGCAGGCTCGTTAGTGAGGCAGCTGAAAAATACACTATGCACAGTTTCATTAGCATTTTCTTATTTTATTTCATCTAGCATCTCCACCTTCTACCTTCTGTTTTAAAGAGCAGCTAAAGCATCCTATTATTTCATCCTAAGTATTTAATTATGCACATCTAACACAAGGCTTAAATTGATCATTGACCCCGTATGGCAAATAATACAATTTGGTATCAGTAAGAGGTTTCCGAGTGTGCAATGATCAAAATGTAATTCTAAATCAAGTGTGTAAGGAATCCAAGGTACTTTGGACTGCACTAACCCATGCTGCCTCACGCATGAAGGCTTGGTTCTAACCACTGGACATACCATAGTGTACGTGCCATGATACTATGCAATGGCAACAGACACTGCCTGGAGGATCGTGACTCACATTCAGGGCTGTTATGTGTTATAAGTTATGGACTCTTCACTGTAAATAAAGTTTCCTGCCCTTATAGAGACATAGCACCCCCTCCTCCCCCCCGAGACAAGGTTTCTGAAGGTAGCTCTGGCTGCCTTGGAACTCACTCTGTAGATCAGGCTGACCTCAAACACAGAGATCCACCTGCCTCTGCCTCTGCCTCCCGAGTGCTGAGGTTAAAGTCATGTGCTATACCACTTCTCAGCAGAAACAGTACTTTAACTATGGGAACAAAGATTATTGCAGATAATATAAATACATGGCCAATAATGTTTACTATTAAACAGCCTAAAATTATTATGACTGTATTATCTAACCCACTATCAAATCAATAAAGACACAGACACCTGATTGATTTTAGATAAGCCTAATTTTATAACCCCCATCCCATGCCATCTGCTTTCATCATTTCTATCTGGCCTACTTCCCATTCATAATCCCAAAATATTTACTTGCTTACATTCCTCATCTGGGCTGCTTCTGTCTATGTGGAACTTCAGAGTTCTTCCTCCCAGCCCATGTGGTTCTTTTTTCTATCCCATGGTGACTCTCCTCCTTTCTGCTCCTTCTTTCTCTCTTGGCATCTGTCTCCTCTTGCCCATGACCCATGATCTTTTTTTTCCCCAAAGCCCTGGAACCTTAGCTCCTTCCCTTTCTTCTGGCCTACCCAGGTGTGGGCCTTTTATTCAGCCAATCAGGATTAATTTCTTAGGCAAGGTTACCTATATCCTTTTGGGGTATGTGAATGTCTGTTTGTCAAAGACAGCAAGCAGAACTTGGGGAGCAAAAGGATTAATTTTATAATACTTAGTGCCAGACCAACCCCCTTCAAGAGACTTAAAATATTTTCCAACCATCACTGCTCAGTATCTGAGCATCAAAGCAGTGTACTTCTGGATCATAACTGTGTTCAATCATTTGATTTTTGAAGTGGCTGTTTGAGTTGCTGACCAGTTTCATTAAAAATCATTGATTTTGTCTTGGGATTAGGAAGGAATGCCTAACAATTTCTGAGTTGACTCCAAATACCCTTTTGTAGTTTTGTATGACATAGTTACATGAAGCAAATCTAAGCACTGATGATAAACCATAGTCCTGCAGTATCAAATGTTCAACCTGAATTAACAGCAACAACAAAAAAGAAATAAAAGGAAGGCATGACTGCTTCTAAGGTGCTGAGGTTTTCATTGTAGATATAAGGGAAAATACAGGCAGAGACAGAGACATCTGGGAGAGCCCAGAGTGTACATCACTAGCAGACTAGACTGAGGAGATGGAGGAGGGGGGAGAGGACAGGAAAAAAAAAAAAAAAAAAAAAAAAAAAAGGGAAACCTGGAGCAAACCAGCCAACAGACTAAGAGATCAAAAACGGACTAGAAGGCCGCATTGGCTGAGTTTATGTAAGGAAGAGCAGCTTGGGGAAGGAAAGCCTAGTCCCTGGGTTAGAGAGTTCAAGGTAGGAACGGATATGTCAGCTAGGGGGACCCTGTAACAGGGTTAGGGACTAGGCTATGCTGGGACAACCTGGTGGGCCAGCATCTGCTTTGATATGTTAATAGGCACCTCAGCCCTTTGTCCTAGGGTAGAGACCTAACATCCAAACCATTTTATTGTCCCTAAAGGAACAATATAATCTCTTCTGTAACTACTTCCAGCCGTGTAGGCAGGGGTGCAGGAAAGCTGGAATGTGGGGAGAGGCCAGGGAGAGAAACAGGAGTGCAGGCAGTTTTGTTTACTGCTCAGTTTCTGAAGGACCGTTTAGAGATAAGGAAGTGCAAGGCACTCCTGAGGCTGACCACCTGGGGCTTGCCACTTTGCTATCACCTAGGATTCTGAGGGAACACCTGGGACTGGCGTGTTGTAGGCAGCATTGGATTGATCTGCAGTTGATCTGAAATCTGTTGGGACTGATATAGACTAGGGACAGAAGGTAAAGGTAAGGAGCTTTGAGGGAAATGTTTTATCTTGGGTGTACATCTCAAACTTCAAGGCCCAAGGTCCTGGTAGTTGGGGGCTGAGACTCACAGTCAAACTTTGGGGTGGAACATTGAGAATCGTATGGAAGAGTTGGGGTATAGAAGGAGCTGGAGGGGACAGGAACTCCACAAGGAGACCAATGGAGCCTGCAGAGACGGATGGACCAGACAAGGACCATGCATGGTGAGGACCTAGACCCCCTGCTCAGATGTAGTCAATTGGCAGCACAGTCTCCCTGTGAGTCCCATAATATAGGCAGTAGGGACTACTTCTGACATGGACTCTGGTGCCTACACATTCATTGATCACTTACCCCTGGTGGGGTGGTCTTGCCAGGCCACAGAAGAAGAGGATGCAGACAGTCCAGATGAGCCCTGATAGGCTGGGGTCAGATGATAGGGGAGAAGTGTTCCCCCTTTCTGAGGACTGGGGGTTGGGGGTAGGAGGTATGGAGGAGGAGAGTGGGACCAGGAGGAGATGAGAGAGGGGCTACAATCGTGATGTAAAGTAAATATATTAAAAATAAAAAAATAAAAACAACTGACAAGTAGAAAAAAAAGTTGAATCCAAATTACATATGCAGTATATTCTAGAGTTGAATTACATACATAGTATGTTGTAACAAATTAAGATTACCTATATATAGATTTTTAAGTACCAACCCTTCGTTACAAGTGTTAAGCCAAATTTGTGTTACAGAATTTATAGTATAGATTTTTAACCATACCCAAGAAATATAAAAATCTTGAGATAGAGTTTACAGTATAGTTTTAAGAGATTTTTAAAAAAAGATGGAGCACAGAGGAATTGTAAAGATAAATGTTTGTTTTACTCTTTTTGTTTTTGTTGTTATTTTTGTTTTTTTGTTTGGGGTATTTTTTTTCCAAGACAGGTTTTTCTGTTCTAGCTCTGGCTGTCCTGGAACTTACTGTGTAGACCAGGATGGGCTTAAACTCACAGAGATCTTCCTGCCTCTGACTTCTGAGTGCTGGGATTAAAGATATGCACTACCAGTGCCTGGTTGAGATAAAAGATTTTTTAGAGTGGGAAATAGAAAAATTTTAGAGGAGAGGTTCTCAACCCTGTGGATCATAACCTCTTTGGTAAATTATCTCCCAAAATATTTACGTTATGATTCATAGCAGGAGCAAAATTACAGATAAGAAGTAGCAATGAAATAAGTTTATGGTGGGGGGTCACCACAACATGAGGAGCTGTATTAAAGAGCCACAGCATTAGGAAGGTGAGAACCACTATTTTAGAAATAAGAGACTTTTGCAATTGTAGAGCATAGAGAGTTTAGATATAAGAGATTTGGGGATCATTTGTTTGTGCAGTGGCAGAAGTTGCTACCTTATGAGAGGATTTGAAAATGAATGTGCCAATCTTTGGCCATTGATCTGAGGTGAAGCTGTTTGCGGCCTGAGGAGGAGAGGGAACGAAGGTAGCGTAATGAAACTCCACTGGAGGCACTTTATATAAGCTCCAAGAGGGAGCTGAGAGAGTGTGTGGTGGCCCAGAGGGCTTAGAGAAGCTGTGGGACTTTCAGCAGGCAGCTGAGGGACAGAGAATAGGTTTGTAGGCATCAGTGGCAGGTGGGACTCCCTGAGGGGAGGGGAGGGGACAGAAATAGCTGAGCTGACATGGATAAAGTATCTCTCAGTGACAAGAATTTCCATCCCAGGGTGTCCCCAAATCAGAGGAAAGGCATTCCCTGCCCTTGTGACTTGGGTCTAGTGGGAGTGACAGGAGTTTCCTAGCACACTGGTGTGGCTTTTGTAGTAATGGTAGACAAAGCAGGCAGCTCTGGGGTTACCTAGTAGACAAGGAGAGATGAGTGGTTAGAGCAGGAAGAGAGGGAACAGCAGGAGAGGTAGATGGAGAGAGGCTCTTTTGGGGTAAAAGGAAGGTTTCAACAGAGGGAAAGTGTCTCAGTACGAAGAGATGCTCAGATGGGTGTGGTAGGCTACAGGAGCCAGGGGGACACTGTTTGAGTAGTTGAAGAGAGTTGAATGGCTAGAGCAGGTGCAGGGGGAGAGTAGCTGAAGATTCAAACTGTAGAATTTGGTATCAGATTTGGTGGGTGACAGAAGCCAGCAAAAACAAATGATCTGTGCATACCTTAGGAAAGTCAAATCAGCAGTCTGGTCTGGAGTGGCTGAGTCCATTAGAAGGGAAACTCGTTCATGCCACTCCTGGGTCTCAACATCAGATGAAATAAATGAAGAAAGGAAGGAAGAAAAGAAAGAAAAAAAGAAAGAAAGAAAGAAAGAAAGAAAGAAAGAAAGAAAGAAAGAAAAGGAGGAGGTGGCTGCTTTTCATCAGAAGAATATATACGTATAAAATTCTGTCTGGGTGGTGCAGGTGCAGTTATATATTATTTTCATCATTCATGTCCATATTTTTCATAATAAAATATTAAATATTGGATAAACTTGATAAAAAAGCAATAATGAAACTTTGCAATACAATTTGCTCGGTAACTACATTAGATAGTTTCTCTATTTTTGGTTGGTTTAAGTAACTGATTTTTCTCTTTTTTTTCTTTTTTTTAATTGAAAAATGAAATCATTTATATTACATCTCATTTGCTATCCCATCCCATGCATCCTCCCATTCCTCCCTCCCTCCCGCTTTCACCCCATTCCCCTTTCCTATGACTGTGACTGAGGGGGACTTCCTCTCCCTGAATATGATGCTAGGGTATCAAGTCTCTTCTTGGTAGTCTGCTATCCTTCCTCCGAGTGCCATCGGACCGCCCCATCAAGGGGACATGGCCAAATATGGGGCACCAGAGTTCGTGTGAAAGTCAGTCCCCAGTCTCCACTTAACTGTGGAGAATGTTCTGTCCCTTGGCTAGATCCGGGTAGGGGTTTGATAACGACTGCATGTATTGTCCTTGGCTGGTGCCATAGATTGAGCAGAACCCCTGGGCCCAGATCCGCCCATCATAGTGTTCTTCTTGTAGGTTTCTAGGACCTTTTGGTTCAATCTATTTCCCTATCTCCTATACTTCTCTCACCTAGAGTCCCAATAGGATGTTTCTTCACACTTAAAATTTTCACTATTAGGAAATTATTTTCTTTTATTATTTATGTTTTTTAACTTGAGAAACATTCCTGATGTCTACAGTGATGTATTTGCTAAATATAGTCTTGTGTAGAAATTATACACTATCCATCTAGACAGATTTTCATTACACTTTGCCTATATATGGAATAGTTCCATTTATAAACTTTGGTACATCAGAAAGCTTTGAATTTGACTAGGATGTTCATTAATCATCTCTAAAAAAGATGGCATTTGGTTTTAGATTTACTTTACAGCCTATACTGGCTGGTTGTGGATGTCAACTTGACACAAGCTAGGATCACCAGAGAGGAGGAGTCTCAGCTGAGGAAAGTCCTCCATGAGATCCAGCTGTAAGGCATTTTCTCGGTTTGTGATCAATGTGGGAGGGCCCGGCCCATTGTAGGTTCTGCCATTCCTGGGATGCCAGTCCTGGCTTCTATAAGAAAGCAGGCTGACTAAGCCATGTGAAACATGTTAGCAAGCAGCACCCCTCCATGGCCTTTGCATCAGCTCCGGCTTCCAGGTTCCTGTCAGGTTTGAGTTCCTATCCTGACTTCCTTTGATGATGAACAGCAGTATAGGAATATAAACCAACCCAACCCTTTCCTCCCCAACTTGCTTTTTGGTCATGATGTTTTCACTGCAGCAATAGAACCCCTAACTAAGACAAGCTGGTACCAGTGTAGTCGGGTATTGGTGTGACAGCATTTTGGGGAGGATTGTGGAAGGACTTTGAAACTTTGAGCTAGAAAAGCCATTGAGTGCTAAGCCCCCAGAGAAATGTTCTTTAGGATCCTAGAAAATAAGAATGTTGAGCGCAGTGCTATTTTAAAATGGGATTTCTGTCATTTTGGGTGCCTGGAGCTGTAGGGCCAGTGTAATTAACAAGGCACCAGAACCACTGAAGTAAAAACCTTTACATTAGTGGGACAATTGATTCGGGTCAGCTGGAGTTAAGAAATTAGCAGTGATTAAGAAGAGACCAGCATCATTGAGGTGAAATCTTCTGGGAAGCGTTTCCTAAGAGCACAGAGGAGCTGTGTTCCAAAGATGGCCAAGGTTGTACCTCACATTGACAGCTCAACTTGGTCATGTTTAAGAGTCACCCAGGCGATACTGGTTTTGAGAGCATGAAGCGGTCAAGGAGAGCAGCTGAGGCTTGACACTGTGAAGAAAGCTTATGAAAAGCTATTGGTAAAAATGCAGCTCAGTTGCAGCAAGGGATCCCAGCAGTTTTGGAGATGCCAATTACCTTAGGGTGACCACCAAGAACAGCTGCAGCAGTGGAGCAGAGTCAGCCAGACCTTAGAAGACAAGCTATGAATGCTGTGGAGGGCGAAGCTGGAGAAGTGACCCAGACCCTTTGGAGGAGCTCAGAAGATTGTGAGTGAACCTCAGACATTGGACATTGTGTAGTTCATACAGTTGGAGCTTAGTTTTGCTTTAGTTTGATTGTTACTGTGCCCTGGTTTTTCTCTCTTGAAGTAAAGCATTTTCTGGGGCCCACAGTTGGAAAACTTTGAATTTTAAAGCTTTGGATTTTAAAAGAGATTGGCTATTTTAAAGGGACTGAATTTTTAATGTGTTTTGTGGGATGTTTAAGTTTTTTTTTAAAAAATATGAGATCTTGGGGATAAATAAGAAAGGAAGGGTTGTGGCTTAATAGTGATGTGCCGAGTTGACAAGGGGTCAGTTGTACAGGCTCGTTTTGTGTGTCAACGTGATACTAGCTATAGTCACCAGAGAGGAAGGAGTCTCAGTTGAGGAAATGCCTTCGTGAGACCCAGCTGTAAGACATTTTCTGATTGATCAATGCAGGAGGGCTCAGCCCATTGTCAGCGGTGCTAACCCTGGGCTGGTAGTCCTGGATTCTATAAGAAAGCAGGTTTAGCCAGTCATGTGAGGAAGCAACAGTCTTCCATGGCCTCTGTATCCTGCCTTCAGGTTCCTGCCTTGTTTGACTTCCTGTCCTGGCTTCTTTTGGTGATGAATGTCAATATGATAGTGTAAGCCAAAGAAACCCTTTCCTCCCCAACTTGCTTTTTTGTCATGGTGTTTTCATTGTAGCAAGAAAAACCCTAACTAACACATAGCTATAAAAAGCTTATGCATCAGGTAGCTTCCTAAAGCGTTACTCTCTGCATAATGGTGTTGAGCAGATAGAGCTGGTAACTGCCCAGATTTCCAGAGTCACATCTGAGCCCTGTGGCTACATAGCTGAGACACAGTACTCCCCACCACCTTACCAACTAGTTACTTTGATAACCCAACTGCTCGGCCAATTTACGTTGCCACTGAAGAGATGCCAGCAGCTATACCTTGTACAGATGGCAGGAGAGCAACAGGTCTATGACATAGTTGGAGCAGGTGCTGTAATAATATCCAGGTAACCAGGGGCCCACTTAAAAAATGCCAAATTGAGATAAGAATCAGGGGTCATGGCCCCAAACTGTATCCACATCACATTCAGTTATAGAAATCTTACAACATGATTCAAACCCCTTTAACTCAATCTGCATAACCCTGAGGTCGTCCTGCAAAGTGTGTATCACAAAAATCAAAGTTGGGGATACAAAGTTTGACATGATGTCATTATGCACTCAAACTTGGAAGGTCGCATTGAGCAGCTGTTCTGATGCAATCCAGAAACGCATCAGGTCCTTTGTGTACACATTGGTTTAGTTGTAACAAAGCAAGTAGTTCATTTCAACGTTTAAAATGACCATCTTTTTCCTTCCAGTGAGTCCCCTCCCCCTGGAAATAAAAATAGATTTACAACAGAGAATGCCAACTCCAAAGAAAACCTACAGGTTCTGTGGATTCTCCCATTGAAAAGCAGGGCTAAGTCATCGTTAGGAGAGAATTTCTTTTTAAAATGTCACCTTAAATTACAAGGATGTCCATTAAACATCAACTTTAAACATGCCAAAGGAGAAGCCATTGTCTCAAAATGCCCACTTAACCCACCCAGACATCTCAAACTCACCCTTTCTGACCTTCTACACAGTCACTCTTCTTCCTTTCTTATTAAACAAAAGAAACTAGACAGATACATGTTGGTAAGTGCTAACTTTCTGTATTCACGCAGAGACACAGTGTGATCTCTGAGACCAACACACAGTGAAGGAAAAAGCCAGAATTCTATGCACCCCTACACAGGGGCCTAGCACCCTCCAGCCTCCAGCAGAGCCAAAGGAGTTGGAGAGTCTCTCTCTCTCTCTCTCTCTCTCTCTCTCTCTCTCTCTCTCTCTCT
>OU015744.1:109865822-109892657 GCA_907169655.1 Acomys percivali
TCTCTCTCTCTCTCTCTCTCTCTCTCTCTCTCTCTCTCTCTCTCTCTCTCTCTCTCTCTCTCTCTCTCTCTGCCTCCCCCCCTCACACACAGAGAATGGTGGTGGCCTTGAATCCACAATTTTGTGACAAAAAGGGAGAAAGCTGACTTTGGAATAGAAGAGTGGAGATTCCTTTCCAATTTTATTTTGCTCTAAGTATTCCCCCAAAGTGGATTGAGAACCACGGTGTTGAGAAGAAACACCTCAAAAACAGAATGACTGGGCTCAAGAAGGGACAGGGAGTCAGGGCATGACTGCAACTTGCTCCCAGAGATTGGAGAAAATTAAAAAATAAATAAATAAAGAAAGAAAGAAAGAAAGAAAGAAAGAAAGAAAAAAAGAAAGAAAGAAAAAAAAGAAAGTGAAAAGATGGTTGGCATACATCAGTCTTCTGAGCTAATCACCCTCCTTTCTTTCCCCTTCATCATCAGCTTCTTCTTCGCCTTCATCTGCAGCCTCTTCAGCATCAGTATCTTCCAATCCCTTTTCTCCTTTATCATCATCTTCCGCTACTCCCTCATCATCCATGTCAGGATCCAAGTAGCACTACAAGAGATGTGGCCAAATATTATCTCTGATGCCCTCTCTAAACATTGCACCTGCATCAGAAGGTCAGCGAGCCAGGTGAAGCACTCTCTAGCTCTTCCTGCTGGCCTTATTCTGTGCTTGCCTTGAGTGTTGCGTGAAATCCTTTTCAGATTTCCATGGACTTTGAAGATGGGTCATCACTTTCATTCAGATGACAGTCTTTGGAGAGAACTTTATTTTCCAAAAAAAAGGTTTTCATCAAAATAAAAATCTACTCTGTAAGCTGATAGAACATCTCCAAATTCTGTTAACTTCAACTTTGGGCAAATACTGGTGAGCCTCTTCATCTTCTTCCCTAGGCAGTGCAGACACTTGTGGATGTTACCCCAAAATTTGGGATTTTGGCCATCAATTCTGACCTCTTTTGAAAAAAAAACAGTTAGTGTAATTTGTTAGATTTTTGTTCTACTTTCAAATTTTTCTTACTGGCTTGTTCACTGAATCTATTTCCTTTTGTACTTCATCAATATGTTCAGTTGCTGCTGTCCTTCTCCCTTTGACAGGCAGGGGAAGCCTGACATGTCCTCCAGTTTCCTATCAGGAGCTGGTCTGGCTTTTTTGGGCTGAGGCAAGAGCATAGCTTGCTGTTTCCAGCCATAACGTGAGGCAAGTGGCAGAAGCCAGAGGCCAGAACCCCATGCTCTTGGCCAGAAGAAACCGCCAAGAACTAGTAAATTACTTGTATTAACTTCTTCCTGATGCTCTTTGAGGTGGTTGCTTTATTCATTTTCTGTTTTTTTTAAGGCAGGATATTTAAATGAGAGGATGTTAATTAATTAATTTTACTATAATCAGTGCCTTAATTGTATGTAATAGATTCTAATAACTAGGCTATTTACCAATATTTCTTAAATGTTCTGAAATGTCAAGTGTGTATTTCTACTTTGATCAAAGAATTGTATGACATTGCAAGACTATATTTCCAGGTGGAGGGTCTTCACATGTGAAGCCATAGTGTAAACATATGGCTTACTGGCTTGTGATTTGGGATAGATTTGTTGAGACTTAGTTTTCTCTGTGAGTTACATATGCTTGATTTTTATTAACATAGCCTGTGTACTTGGGAACCAATGTGATGTTATATAAGTGTTTACTATTCTTGCTGAGCTTGGAAGATTGCTCTGTTATTTGGGAAGATAGGATGTCTTACCACTTTTTGTAATTTGTAGCCATTAGCGCTAGAACTTACCCATCTTTGCGATGTCTCTGTGGCCGGCACTTGTGCTGTTGGAGGCCCAGATCTTCGGTTTTGTTTTTGTTTGCTTTTTTTTTTTTTTGGTATAACTTTGCTTCTCCTTATATTTTCAGCTTCTATGATTCACCTTATTTGCTTCCTTGTGAGTCAATCTGAGCATTTTCAAGCACTTTTTTATTATTATAAAAGCAATGTGTGATTACTTAAGTAGGACAATGGGAACATGCAAAGCAAAACGCCGAACACTTCTCACCGCGCTCTACAAGGACAACTGCTTTTAGCAGTATGCTGTATTCCACTTAGTTATTTCCTGTGCCTTAAAAAGTTTGTTATGAAATATTTCTACTAGATTTGTCACCTATTCTTAAAGAACATTCTTTTTCAGGGCATAAATTGCATTTTCTACATGTTTTCAGAACCATCAAGCTCAGTATATTTACCTTTTCTGTGTTCCCACATTCAGCTATTCAGAATGCCCACTCATGTATTTATACTGAATTTCAGATTAAAGAAAAAACTCCCATTATACTTTTGCACTGAAAATTTCAGTTCTACAAAGTTTGCTGTTATGCAGAATATATTCTCTGCTCTGGCTTAACCAACATATCCTATAGCAAGTCAAAATGACCATGCAACTTAGGCTGTAAGGTTGGAATATTGAAATGAAAGGAAAGCTTTTAATATTTATCTCAGGCTGACAGACTTAAACTAAAGAATGTTTTAAATAAACTGGAACTATAAGTACTGTATAAATGTGGGGCTCCATCTTCAGGACAACTGTAAGATGTTCTGTCTGTCTCTATCATCTATTCATCTATCTATCTATCTATCTATCTATCTATCTATCTATCTATCTATCCATCCATCCATCTCTGTATCTATATGTTTGTGTGTCTGATTAATTTTTACCTAGCTAGCCTTCCATTTCATTGAATAAGACAATCCTCTGCTTGCTATCAGCCTTGACCTGGTCTTGATAGTCTTCAGCTTCTGCTTTGGTTTTCAAGATGGACGCAAACAGTTTGAGTGGATCTTAGGAACTAACCCGTGGTGCTGGAGAGAGCTCAGTGGTTAAGAGTGCTTGCTGCTCTTTCATAAAACCTAGATTTGGCTCCCAACATCCACATCAGGCAGTTCACAACTTGCTATAACTCTAGTTCCAGAAGGTCTAACATCCTTTTTTTTGTGTGCACATAAATGCATGCAAGCACACATACATATACAAATATAAATAAATAAATCAGAATGAATTTATCTCTGCATCTCATCTTCAGCATTATATTGATCTGCTTCTTGGAACCGTATGTCCAATCTCCTCCTCAAATACTTACATGCTTTTTGCCATAATATTGTTCTCTTATATTCTGCAGTCATACTGAGGTACTTGCAAATGTCACAAGTGTTTCTTTTTCTGAAGGACTTTTGGGAGCTCAAAATTGCCTGATGTATACAGATTCTTGATTATTGTGTACTCAGCTCCATAAACCCAAGTGAACACACCAGTGACTTTTTGAAAAAAGATAATCACAGTCTATGCTTATTTGCCGTAATGATAACACCAATAGCTAAAATAGCAAAGATTAGTAAGAGCAGCAGGGCATGGATGAGCCATCTCTCTCAGACTTGGCCTGGACCTTTGTACAACAGGCCACAGCTTCCTCAGTGTCGATGTTGTAGTTTAGCTTCTCATTATTGAGGAAGTCCTGAAAAAGATTCTGATTGGGGTATATGGGCAGAGCTACCAAAATGGGCATGGACTTATGATTTATCTTTATTAATATAATAAAGAGCTTTCTCCACAGAGTCCATAATACCACAAACACAACAACATTCAGTTATCAACATGGAAAGGAGCTGGTGAGAAAAATAACCTACAGGGTTGTTCTGGATGCTGAGGGTACGTGTTTAGTACATTAAAAGTAACCAAGGTGGAGGCTGGAGAGATGGTTTAGTGTTTAAGAGCATTGGCTTCTCTTCCAGATGTTTGTCTTCCTGATACCCACATGGTGACTCATAACTCTATGCAACACCAGTTACAGGAACTCCAACACACTCTGCTGGCCTATGCTCATACCCACCCATTGTGTAGAGACATACATTCAGGCAAAAACACCCATATATGTAGATTTTTTTATGTATCAGAGAAAGCAAAATATGTATCTTCTTATCCCTAAGACTCTTATTATTTTGGCTGTAAGCCTTGTCCCAGTTAGGGTTTCTATTGCTGTGATTAAATACTATAATCAAGAAAATGTATAGAAAGTACTTATTTGGGGTTTTGAGTGCCATAAGGACTGGAGCCCATCACTGTCATGGCCAGGAGCAGGGCAGTAGGCTGGCATGGTATTGGAGCAGCAGCTGAGAGCTCGTATCCTGACCTGCAAGCAGAGAAAATACACTGGGAATGACAAGAGGCTTTTGAAGCCTGAAACCCACCCCAGTGACATACCTTCTCCAACAAGACCCAGTCTTCTAATCATTTTCACACAGCCACCAACTGGGGACCAAGTTTTCAAATACATAAGTCTGTGTGTGCTGTTCTCATTCTAAGCACCACAGGCCCGATTCTGAATTGCTTTTTTCACTGTTTCAGGAACATTTCTCCCCTTGAGAAGATACCCCTACCTAACGACTGGACTATGAGGAGTCCACATCCTCATATGGCCAAATCAAGGACCCTAGTCTTAGACCTATGGAAACATGGCAGTTTCTCTTCAGGGTGAGGCTTAGAAGGTATACATGTTGATAGCATGTGCAAGAAATATCCACCTAGCTCCACACCCCTGATGTTTATGGCCTGAACATTGCTCCCTTATAGAGAATACTCCTACTAAGATTAGCTAAACTTGCGTCCTTGTGTCCTACCATTTGCTCTAGACCTTGCCTCCTTGTGTATCTGTGTGTACTAACCCTGCCTCCTTGTTTATCTGTATGTACTAACCCTGCCTCCTTGTTCAGCTGTGACAATGCGCTGACTCCATTCTGCTATTCAATTTTCTCTAATAAACACTCTAAGCTTCTCCATCAAATAGCCCAGTCTATCTGATGCCAACTTTTTCTGTGTCTGTGTGTCTTTCTGTTTGTCTTTTTTTTTTTTCATTCCCTCACCACTCCAGATAGGTCTGTCTCTGGGCTGTGCAAGGAAACAGCATTGAATGTAGAAGATTTTTATCTTCACAACTCAGGATGAATACCATAAAACTGCTGACCAATTCCAGGGTTCAAGATCAATGGCTTGCATTTGATAGCAGTGATTCTGTCCAAAGCACAAGCAACAGCAGTGGCATTTGGATTGTTGTTAATACAAAGACCATGAATGCTTCTAGCATTGTTTTTGCCCTGACAGTGGGAAATACAAAGGTTATGGTGCCATAATATTTTAGCCTGCCAAACTGACCTCTTTAATTTTGTGCATCTCTTTTCAACAAGCTGTAGGCAGAATTTTTTCATTTCCTTCTTACGAAGCATTTATGTCTTACACTTGACAACAAAAGTCACATGGCTATTTATATTATCAGTGATCATTTGGTATTTATAAAGATAACACAGCACCAATGATGGCAATGATCTCAGTTCTACTCACAGGAGATATCCTCTTAGGAGTTCCTTCTATCAATACCAATTCCAAGCTTCTACCTCGTGGCTCAGAATGGACTAATGGCTCATCAGAGACAGACATAGACACCAGAGCTACTGCTGTAGTCTATTAGCTTATTATTTCAGCATATAGAATATGGGAACAAATTTCTTTTTCCCTAATGCTGTTTTTCGTTAGAGTTTGGTATAATGAGGTTCTTCATGTTCTCCTGTTTTGAAATTCTTCTGAAGTTGAACCAGCAGTGACTTGGATGCCTTCTTATGACTGGGAGGTAGTGAGACTGGCAAGACAAGCCTTTGATAATAACAAAGAAGTGAGAATTGGTGACACACACTTGGGAGATAACTGTCCTGTAACCAGGATGTTGACTTTAAATCATGAGTTCTTATCTTAATTTCATATGGGATCAAAATTTTATGTTTCAAGGAAATGATTTTTTAAATTGCCTGGTATCATTTACAGAGTGATGTCAGACAGATTTTTATAAACTCCAATTGCTTTGTGAAGAAGCTTAAACTCCCATCTCTGCTGCCTTTTGGGATGAATAGGTATGATGTGACTACCTTGAGTGACAGTTCTCGAGGAACAAAAGAAATGCAACATCAGCTTCCTTACAAAGTGAAACTGTCAACTTGATTTAACAGTTCCAATAAAGACTAACTATTCATGAACCTGTGGTCACTGATGGCTGTATTAAAGCCTTCTATCTTATGTTGTGTTTTTTGTTTTTTAACAAAATATCAAATGTTCAATTTTACTAATGAATATTCGGGAGTTAGATATTGGGGTAAAAATGTGCTAGCTCAGAGAGAAAGAGAAAGCACCGACTGACCTTCCTTCTCAGCTGATGTGCCAAAAGTAAAAAGGAATTCTCCTTCCTTACACCATCTCAAAAATCCCTTCAAACTCAATGTCCTTTCCTTCTTCTTCCTGTGAGTCTCTCTATCTGTTCTCCTGACTTCCTTTAACTCTCTATGGTTTTTCTCTAAATTCATTCCATGCCAAGTGGTTACTTGCTCTGGTTCTTGACCTAGGGTTAACTTTATTTAATCCTGCTTATAATATTCAAGCACAAAGCTCTTGAATTAAATGTGTATGCTAGGGCTGAGCCACACTACAACTAGAAACAGGTTTGTACAGTAATCAAAATGATCTTGGGCTTCACAGCATGACCAATATCCTGCAACATTCCCCCTTTTTGTCTAAATGAAAAAGAAAGGTTTTAACTCTAACACAGTAAAACTATTTACAATAATGAAGCTATTTCTGCCAAGCCTTCCACAATGTCCAGCTTTGTTTTACTTGGCAGTCTTGGGATTAAGTATTTTTGAGTTCAAAGTTCTGTGAAATATTTGTGTCAGTCTCATAAGCAATTTGAATGTCCTGAGGAGTTTTCAGTCTGAAGGTGACCTTTGGGCGGTGTTTGTCACCTTGGTGGTAATCCTGGGTAGATAAAACACAGAAGACAACCTAAACCTAAAGGTGCTCATTGTTTGTGCAAAACCTGATGGCAGAAGAGCGATGGGGAAGTTTTTCCCAGTGGTTAGCATTACCACAATCAAGGAGGATTCCTCATTGCAGGGTCCCATCCGCTTCTTGGAGACCACAAAGGTTACTGTTAGGAATGATCATGGTTTATTGTAGATAACTTAATCATTTAAAATGAATATTCAGCAGATCTCAGAAAGGCTTGAGGACCATTATCAGTTAAGCACATCTGAGGTATATAAACTTTGTTCCTAGTTACCTGCTTCAGACTCAAATCTGGAAACATATACAGGAAGCTAGATAAAGCTTATTTCTATAATTAGTTAGTACTCCATATGACTACTAGTATCATGACAGAAAGTTTCTATAGACATAATAATCTTATAGATTTTGAAATAATATTTATACCTTCAGAAAAGTTTTAAAGAGTCAAATGAAAACCAAAATATTATGAGATAGAATTGTCTCTTATTCTTTGTTTTGCTATGTCCCTACCAGGGGGCTCTTCTGATATGAGACAGTGCCAGAGCCCGCTCTGGACAATATTGAACAGGTCCTAGACCAGGGAGTGAGGCTGAGAAACAAAAGAACAGAAGTAAGAAACTGAGGCAAGAAATAGTTGGAAACACAGGATAGACTCTAGAGGGCCTGCAGTCAATACCACACCTCAGCTGTATTCACCAGCTCAATTTATACACATCTCAGGCATGGGAAAACAAAGCAGAAGGCCACTCTCAGGAGATAATGTGGACATTCTCATGGGAAAAGTGGTGTAATCTCAATCCACTCTTGGCTTTAAGGCCATAGTGTACTTTTTCTGATAGTTTGAAGATCTTGGGTCTGTACTTGGCAGAGCGTCTTGCTTAATCACTGTCTCAGCAATCTATGTGATTCTTATGCTGGAGCAGAGAGCACAAGAGTAATGCACATGGACAGAGAGCTTTTACAAATGGCTGCCGACAAGACAGATTTTGCATTTTCCTTTAACATGCATTCGTGAGTTTAAAGAAGGAGAGAACCATACTCCAACCATAAAGCCAGCTTTAATTTTGAACCGAATTGAGACCACGTAAAGACCATTTGCCACTTAGGTCTGTAAAGGGCAACAGAGACAAGTTGGAGGTGGGTGATGCCACTTGGCCAATTTATTATTTTTCTTAGGACATATTGTCTTGATGATTTGTCCATTTTCTTCAGATATTTCATTTGTCAAGTGGTCTCCAAATTCCTTAGTTGGATGCTTTTATTCTCCTGGAAAAATAAAGGCAAAACCTTGCCCTAACTCTCTGTCTCTCTGTCTTTGTCTCTGTCTCTGCCTGCCTGTCTCTCCCTCCCTCTCTCCCTCCCTCCCTCTCTCCTTCTCTCTCTCTCTCTCTCTCTCTCTCTCTCTCTCTCTCTCTCTCTCTCTCTCTGTGTTTTGGTCAGGTTCTATTTTTCCTAGGGCAAAATGTTGTCATTTTTTTTTTAAGACAGGGTTTCTCTGAGTAGCCTTGGGTGTCCCAGACTCACTTTGTGGACCAGGCTGGCCACTTGCCTATGCCTCCCTGAATGCTGGGATCACAGGCATGCAAGACCATGCTGGCTTTGCTAGACTTTATAAATAGTTTGGATTGAATGGCCAAGCTGTTGCCTTTCCTTATTCAGTCTTAATTTGTACATGTATCCACATAATAGCTATAACTTCTAATAAATGTATAATTATAGAATCTTTCTTTAACTGCTTATCCTGTAGGATTGTGTGGTATATCTATAATACACTTTATGTTGTAATATACAAAAAACTGTGTCATTTTATTAGAGACATATGCTGGAGCATTGCCAGTCTTAATTTATACAGATATTCCCATAATAACCATAACTTCCAATAAATATATAATTACAGAATCAACCTTTTCAGAACTTAAAGCAATTGCTCACTAAAATCCTGAATATATATCTATGGTATGGTGCACATACTTTAATTTTCCAAACTATGCAAAATGAAACAGGTCCATTTGCCAAATGTCATTTCATTGTGTGCCTTTTGGGTTACTTCCTACAGGTAATGGAATTCGGCTATTCAAAGAACAAGTAGGATATTGCCTTATAATTTCCTGGGCTTGTTGCCAAGTGACAGAAAAATCTTCCCTCAAACCTTTTTTGTTAGTACAGTGTTTCTTATGAAAATCTGAGGCTTCTAAGACATTTCCTATTAATTCCTGATCAGTTTCATCATTACCTTGTGCTAGAGGACCTGGTAGACCCGTATGTGGTCTGATATGTGTTATATACAATGGATGATTTCTATTTCTGACTACTTGTTGTAGTTTAATAAATACTAAGGTTAATCCTGAATTATCTAAAATGAGTTGAGTGGCTTCAATATATAAAACAACTCTCTGCATATTTGCATACAGTAACCATATTAAGAGATCCCAGAAAATCGAATAATACATAAATATGACATACAGCTCTGATTTTTGAACTGAATCATAAGGCTTTGAGGCACTTTTTTTTTTTACTTATACTCTGCCTTTCCTGCTTTATTTGCATCACTATAGAATATATGGGCTCCAGAAATTGTTTTTTTTTTCTTTTCTTTTTCTTTTTTTTTTTTTTTTTTTACTATATGAGGGAGAATCCAACTAGTTCTTTTTATAAACTGAAATGTCTTGCTTTTGAGATATTTGTTATTTATCTCTCTCCAAAATTACTTCAAGATCTTTGCTAATGTTCATTTTCTGCCCATAATGAGGCAATTTCAGTGTTAGTAAATGGTACCACAATTTCTGCTGGGTCTATTTCTGTTAGTTGATGAAGTCTCATTTTTTTCTTTCAGAATCAACTCAGAAAACTTTTCTACATGGCTCTTTAATTTTTTCACTCTGTTTGTGTGCTAAAATATCCATTCTAAGATATTATCTTCTCTCTACATAAGACTTTCTGCTGGAGAATGAGTAGAGCACAAAAGAAGTAAAATGCAATCTAGCTTTAGATCCAAACAGTCCACATGTGCATCCTGTGATTTCTTTCCTACCAAAGCCAGCTGTTTATCAGCCTCAGCTGAAAGTTTTCTTGATCTATTTAAGTCCTACCATCTTGTAAAGTTTGAAATAAATTACTTAGCTCTTGAATAGTTAATCCAATTGTGAATCATAGAAAGTTAATATCTCACAGCAATCTTTGAAAACAATTAACAGTTTGTATTGATCTCTTCTGATTTGTAATTTCTGCGAACCTATCTTATATCCCAGATAATTATAGAATCTCCTCTTTGTATTTTTTCAGGAACAATTTGTAATTCCCCAGCAAGATAAAATTCTCTTTCCTTCATCAAACATTTTTTCTAAGATATCTTCATCTGAACCAGGCAGTAAAATAATGGTAATTATAGATTTTTTTGGTAATTATAGATTTAATACCATCCATATAATGGTAAGTTATAGATTGAGGAAGCTGTGTATGAATTATTTCTAATGACTGTTATACAAAATATTGGCACAATGCATGACTGTTTAACATTCCTTGTGGTAAGATTTCCCAATGATAATCTCTTTATTGAACAACTATTATAACTAGGTACTAAGAAAGCAAACATTTTCTTATCATGCTTATGCAAAGGGATTGTGAAAAAGCAATCTTTTAAATCAATTACTATCGAAGGCCATTGACTTATGTAATAAGGAAGGCATAGGATTCCAGGTTGTAAATAGCCTCTGTTAAGATTATCTATTTTCCTGATTTCTTTCTTTCTTTGTTCTGAGCATTTAGCTGCTTCTGCACCAGCTGTTCTAGTACCTGTAATTTTTCTTTTGTTATAGGCCAGCATTCCAACCACACAGTCTTGTCGGGTAGCCATTTTAAAGACAGGGTAGTTGGTACATTTGAAAGACCAACAACCACTCTGTCCTGTATTTACAATTAGTTTGCGACTGTTCTTGATAATGTCTTTTAATATTTTTCTCAGAAGCATTCTTGACTTTATGGACTGTTTCTGAGATTAGAAGAATATTAATCTGTGTTTTCCATTGCTGAAACTAATCACATCGCCATAAGGTCATGGCTGTATTAGCCACAAATGGCTTACATTTTCCTATTTGTCCTTCTGGCTCTATACACTTGACCCATCTTGCACTTTGCTTTATCTGAGATAAAGTTCCAATACTGAGAAGCTTAATATTTACTTCCCAAAGAGGTAAATCTGCACGCCAAGATTTTTGTGAAATTATTGTTAAATCTGCTTCTGTGTCTACTAAACCTTCAATCTCAATGCCATGTATATGTATTTTTCACTTTGGTCTCTGATAATTCATAGCAGTTTGCCAAAGGTCTCTCCTGAATTGTTTGTTTTATCAACTGAAGGTGTTCTGTCTTTGACTACATCCAGAGTAGTCTTGTTTTTAACAACAGACATTAAATCCTTTAATTGATTTGTGGATAAGTTTCTCTGATTCTGACAGGGAATAATTGAATCAAGTTTAATATGGGGCTTGTGGGAGGTCCCACAGGGTTTTCCCAGATGACAAAGCATTACCTTGCCTGTCCCTTGTTGATCTGCATTCATTATCCAGTGCTGGCCTTTGCCACATCTTCTGCATACTCCAGATGGCTGGATCCTTCTTTTGACATTATCTCTACAAAAAATTGTTTCTAGGAACACCTTGCTTACAGTCTCTTTCCAAATGACTTGACTTACCACAATGAAAACCTCTGATGCTTTGATTTTTCTTAAAACTTTTAGAAATTATTTCTCCTATCAAAGTAGCATCATAAATGTGAGATCCAATATAAGCTGTATTTATAATCCATTCTTCTATTGGTGTTGATTTTAACCTGTAATGAATGATCGCCCCTTTGCATTCTTAATTAAAATTTGTCTGACTTCTGAATCTGATGGTATTCTGTTTAGAATTGAAGTCAATCTTTGCAAAAAATATCAGTGAAGACTTCTTACAGGCCTTGTCGAATTTAGTAAATGACTCAGACCTCTTTCCTGCTTCCTCAACCTTGTCCCAAGCATTTAAAGCTGCTAAACCACATAGCACCAATGTGTGGCCATCAAATTCAAGCTACATTTGTAACTCAGCTTATTAACTTTTACCTAGTAACTGATCCCTGGAAATAATAATATCTCTAGCTTAATGTCATTGTTCTAGGCCCTACTTGACTTTCCCCACCAGATTTGCCATTTAAATTGAGGACAAGCTTCCAATATTGCTGTTGCCAAGTCTTTCCAGTCTTGGGGATAATTCTGTTCTGAGTTGTCCATAAATTTAATATCTGCTTCACTTAAGGTGAATGCATACCATAGGAAATGATCACTTCCTTCAATTTCCTCAAATACAATATATCAATATTATTTCATTTAACTTTCTCATAACGGTGGGGCTGCCTACTATCCCCTGGTAGATCCTGTATCGTAACTGGATAAACTAAGGTTCCTTTTCTAACAAAGTTAGGCCACCCCTCTTCAGTTTCATTATGGAGTGGTATGGTAGGTCCTTATCTAAATTTCTCTTCCTGTGTCTAGGTATTTTCTCATTTTGTTTATAAGTCTTTCTAATTTTTCTTTTAAAGCTGTATTTTATCAGTCTGCTTCTCATATTTTTCTTTTTTCTGTATCTTTAAAGCTTTTTTCTTTGAGAGTATACAGAAATTCACTATTTATATTGAGGCCAAAATATGAAACCTAATAAAAAATAATAATAGATGTTGAGCCAATATCAGTTAAGTTACTTAGATTTTCATTTTTCTGCTTCTATTTTCAAGTCATCTAAAGTAGCACTATACAGGGTCTTAACACTTTGTATTATGGTGTTTCCCATCCTTAACACTTTTGTTGAGGACTTCCAAGATGACTTGACAAATCTGATGGATTCTCAGTTTGTCCATAGCTGGCATGATTTCTCTGTTTTTGTGGTTGCACCACAAGTTGGAGTACCAAATGTTGTTTTTTAACAAAATCTCAAATGTTCAATTTTACCAATAAAGATGATGAGGTAAAAGCCTGCTAGCTCAAACAAAGAAAGCACCCAGCTGCCCTGCCTACTCAGCTGATATCCCAAAGGAAAGAGGAATGCTCCTTACCCATACCATCTCAAAACAAACAAAACCTCAAACTCAGTGTCCCTCTCTCCTACTTCTGGTGTGTCTCTCCACTCTCCTGACTTCCTCTTACTCTTTATGGTTTTTCCTCTATGTTTACTCCTTGGTTGCTTACTTTGCCTCTTGATCTATGGTTGTCTTTATTTAGTCCTGTCTTGTAATAACGGGCTAAGCCACACCACAACTAGGAACAAAGTTTTTCCATTAAACAACACAGCCTTTGGGTTCACACTGTAATCAAATATTCTGTAACACTCTTTCCTAAGATTCAAGACCAAGTAGCACACACTTTTTCAGGGCCCAGTTTCATTAATATTTCTTCTGTCTATCCCAAATGAATAATGACATTTTTGCTTATTTAAATGTTTTCTGGAATTTCTGTAATATGCAACTATAATACAATGTTTAGACTTTCTTATGAATTAATTTCAACTGAAATACCACAATAATTTTGTATGTGAAGATATTTTTATAAAAATATGTTACTTTTATGAAAAATAAGAAATCAAAAATATAGATATAGACAAGGACTAAATCAGTCATTTAGGAAATAAAGCCAACAATTCACAAATAAGATTTCATAAAACAGTGGTACTAAACCCTCCTAGTGCTGCAACCCTTAATATAGTTCCTCGTGTTGTGATGACCCCAACCATAAAATTATTTTTGTTGCCACTTCATAACTATAATTTTGGTACTCTTATGAACTGTCATGTGCATGTGTGTGTTTTCCAATGGCTTTAGGAAACCCCTGTGAAAGAGTTATTTGATCTCCAAAGGGGTTGTGTTTCATAGGTTGAGAACCACTGCCATAAAATTAAACAACTTTGGCACAGCAAAAGAAGCAGTTCATCATGGTACATGACTATTTATGGAAGCAGTCAAGGAGCAGAGAAGAACAAATAAATGCTTCTCAGTTTGTTTACTTTATACAGGCCAGCATCTCTTGACCAGGGAATAGTGTCACTCATGGTAGGCAGGTCTTCCTACCTCAGTTAACATAATCAAGATAATTTGCTACAGGTGTCCCGAGGGAACTATCTCCTGTTGACAATTCATACTAGCCATCATAACCTGACCCTTATTAAGTTGAGACTGAAAACTACCTCCATCCTTTGTTCCCATAGGTTCATGGCCATGCTATAAACTACGTTCAGTCCAATTTTAGACACTTTCAAAGTCAAAGTCTGTTAACTATGAGCTCCTATAAATGTAAAAAATAAGTTACATGCTTTCAAAACACAATGGCACAGAGTAAACACCTATTCCAAAAAGAAGACCCCAGGCACAGCAAGAAACAGTCACACTACATCCTGCAGCTCCGTGTCCTGGTCCTCCAGCGCTGCTGCCCTCAGCACACACCGTCTTTCCTGGACTGGCTGCATTCCATGACAGCAGCTTTCCTCAATGCATGTTTGATGGCTCTGAGATTGCAACAGCAGCTTCACCATTACCTTCTCAGTGTCACACAATTGGCCCCTCCAGCCTCCTTGAAAAGATGTTAAAACATTTCTGGCTTCGCTGTTCTCTGATATCATGGAGTCAAGACCACACGACCCCACCAATCCTTCATCTTCCATGCTTGTGAAACCATAGGGATCGTCTTGTCAAGTTCTGCCAGCCCAAGATTCAGCCTGGCGCTGTTGGCCCAGGGGTGTCTGGGCTTCTGTATGCTGACCCCAGTTAATGCATCCTAGGCTGCTGCTCTTGAGGAGCTTGGAGTTTCTTCAGTTTAGGTTTTCCTACTGTACCTGAATTTGAGTCATCATTAGGTAGAGCCTCTGGGTGTGTGAGGTTTTGTTTCTATTTTCCAAGTGCAGCTCAAACAGTTTTCCTTTAGTGATACTGAGTTTCTTTTTTAAATATTTATAGCTGCTTTTTCAGTACCAATCTGAATGCTCTCCCGTGATGAAATTTTATCTGGAAAACACATTAATCTATTATTTTTAAGTTCAACTTTACTTGGGTTCTCGAGACACAGCAATAATAGAGTCAGATTCTTGGTCATAAAAATAACAGGAGTGGCCTCTGGCCCGGTTCGATCTAGAGTCCTTGTTCTCCTTTAAAACTCATGTGTAGGGCTCCACTGTCACTGTTTCTCTCAGCATCAGCATCTTCAATCATACTAGGGGAAATACTCTCAATGCAATGGTGTGTGTGTGTGTGTGTGTGTGTGTGTGTGTGTGTGTGTGTGTTTGTAATGACCACACAGTACTATATAAGTTGAATATAGAGAATGAAATGAAAAACAACAACAACAACAACAATAAAGAACTACATGGCAAATCTAACTTTGAAATTTAGTCTCCTTTCCCCATACCTTTAAATATGTTATGGCAATGCATTTTAAATATTTCTACAGTATGTATATATTTGTATCGCTTGGTATCTTCTACTTGTGTTTCCTGCTCAGACTTTTGTTGACATAATTTTCCTCTAGTGATGTGTGTGGTCTAATACATTTGCTGTGGCATAGCCTTCTATTGTTTGAATATGTCCAAACTGATTCATTTTCCCATTTTTCTAGTGATATGCTATTAGGATGTTTCCTTTTTTATTATTATAAATGATGCAGCTGTGATCATGAAAGCAAAGATAAATGCATTTAATTATATTAACATATAAACTATATTGAAAACCATCTTTAAAAAGCAGAAAAGACAATATGTGAAATGTGTTTTCAGTGTCTATAATAACCAGAGGGCTGGTATTCAGGATGCATAAGAAACCTACACAAATCAATAGGAAGAATATAAAGACAACAACAATCAGAAACAGTTATAGGACAATTTACTAAGGAGCAGAAGAGTAAACCTGAGTGGCCAAGATAATAGTAACAGATGTCTGACAGAGCCAAATGCAGATTAAACTTGCAGTAGCTACAAACCTATTACACTGGACGAAGAAGAGAAAGACACCATGCCGGGAAGATGTGGACAGATGAAAACACATTTTACATGGCAGGAGGAAGTTTAAATTCATACAATTATTTTAGAGAACACAATCTGGTGGTATCAAAGGTATGAGCACACACACGCACAGACACACAGACACACAGACACACACACACAAACACATACACACACATACTCAGACACACACACACATACATCTCTCCTATCAAGGCGTCTGTGGAGCTGTGTGTAAAGGATCTCCAGTCCTTTCTGACTAACATGTTTCTGTAAGAACTTGGATCATGCAAAGCATACTAAGTTAGGGTGATTTGATTTTGTTATCTCTGTCTCTATAACAAGAGCATGTTTTGAATTTTGTGGGATTTTTGTTGTTGTTATTTTGCACTGGGATTGAACCCAGGGCCTTGCACATGCCTCACAAGTGTTCTCACTGAGCTTTGAGCTGGCTTAAGTTGTGAGGGAGAGGTGCTGGGTAGCTCTTGAAATCTGAGCTAAATTGTAGCTTTTCAGCTTAGTTTCTGCTGTACATTTAAAAATAAATTTTAGTGTAAAAAATATCCTAATAGTTCTAATCTCTCCCTCTCTCTCCCTCTCTCTCCCTCCCTTCGCTCTCTCTCTCTTCCTCCTCTTCCAGCATCTATTGTGTGCTGCGTAATGTGTTGAAGGAAATAAGAAACAACAACAGCTATTACTTTTAAGTTGCTTTTTCTTTAAGACTCAAATACTTCTGTCTGCGCTCTTATAAACATCTCTATCCAAAGGAGAGTCACAGGTTTTCATGGAGATTCCACTGTCTGGATTAACCCACCCTGTTTCCTTCTGACTGCAGAGGATACTCAGTAGTTGATGGCGACCGTGGTGGAGTTTCAATCTTACCATCTCCGGGCTTTCATCTGGAAAGAGACATTAACCACATCCACTTAGTCACTAGAAGGAAAGGAACACACAGATATAGAATGGCTTATGAAATTACAGAGCCCGGCCATGAATAATTCCCTGAAGTTCCCTCTCTTAGCTTCTGAAGATTCAGAGGAAGTAGGAGAAAGAAAATGTGATGGGAGAAAAATAGAAGAGGCACTTATGCAGTTCTCTTTGTGCTCCAATATATTGTTCCTAAAACATTTCAGAGGGAAAATAAAACACATTTTCAGAAGTTCTTCCACCCCTGCCCCAAACCAGTATGTTAACACACAGTTGTAACCCTGGTACCTGTGCAATTGAAGAAGCAACATGAGAAATTCAAAGTCATTCTATGTGACACTGTGAGTTGGAGGTCAGCCGGGCTGCATGAGATTCTGTCTTTAAAAAAGAAACAAAAAACCAAAACCCAAACCAAAAATGAAAACAGTTTTATTCCCACCTATGTTAGGCAAACTATTTTTAATTTTTTGAAAAAATTCTTATAATTTTATACATGAACACAATATAGTCAGATCATATCCAAGTCCACTCCTTACTTCTGGCTCTCCCCAATCCTTTTCTCAATCTGCTTTCCCAAGTAATGCCTTCTTTAAAAAAAACACTACAGAAACAAATTGTGATATTATTTGTTTTAATATGTATAATATACAGTATAATATATGCTGAAAAAAATCTGACTTTTTACATTCCACATATTCACCAGATTAGTGAACACTTCTTTCTCCATTAGAAAATTCAACTTTAATCTGAGAAGTGAAATTACAGAGGGTGCTGTGTACCGATCATCAAACCTGCCAATAATAGAAACCCTTCGGGCAAGAAATGTTTTCTATAATTTATATCATTCCATTATTTATGAATAATTTTGTCAACGGTTTTGGGAACAATACCTCAGGCTGAAGACATCATGGATTTTATGCCATGATAAAATGATGCCCATGTGTAGCAACCTGGGTCTACATGCATTTCTGCCCTAATTTTACCTGCTTTGTGGTACACACATGTTCTCCCCACTTCAGACTTTAGTGACAGTCTTCAGGCTCTGAAACAACAACAACAACAACAACAACAACAACAACAACAACAACAACAACAGCAGCAGCAGCAGCATGTTAAGCACGCATGGCAGAGAAGTGGGACAAATTGTGCAGGCAACACTTTCCTAAGCCTTATGGGAGTGTTTTGGATGTCTACCTCCTCTGAGACCTTATTGCCTTTCTCTGCCAGAGGAACTTACTGCCCTGGGCCTAGGGAGAATGTGCCTCTTCTGCTCCAATGCATTACATGCCGTTGCACCCAGCACTTCATTTGGGTGCAAAATTAATGAAGCAGTTCACGCACAGCAGGAAGCACCAAATACTTGTTTCTCATACCTTGTGGCTCTCAGGGGCAAGTGAGTTAGCAGAGATGGGTGGGAAATGAGGTTCAGTGTGACCTAAGGTAAAGACGCAGGTTCTAGGGCACTGACATGCTTACAAAAGCTGCTTTTTAAAAAGAAGCTTAGGGAACTCCATTTTGACTGAGGGAAAAACAGAAGACCTGGCTGGCTGAATATGATTACTTCATTCTGTCCTATGAACGTGGGACTCCACCCCTTCTTGGGTGGCAGCCAGAGAACATGGACGGCTTAAGGAAGAAGGTGGGAATCTTCATTTAGTGGTGAGAACCAAGGAAAGCAAACCCCTCAACTACCTCCACACCATTTTCTTAGCTCCCTCTTACAGAATTTGAAATTCGAACATCAAATGTTCATTTCTGGGCTAGAGATTTGGCTCAGTCATTAAGAGCACTCACTGCTCTTCCAGAGGACCGTGGTTCCAGTCCTACCACCCGTGCAGTGGCTCACAACCATCTGGGACTCAGGCTCTTGATCTCAGGCAAGATTATGTCCAGTAGGACCAACCATTGCAATTCGTTCTATCAGGAATCAAAATAGAATCTGAGACACAGGAGACAGGGTTTACTATAAAAAAGAAGGGGAACAGAAAACAGAGGTGAGTCTGTGGTCAGAGTGAGGGGATGGACACATCAGAATGTGACTAGTTAATTGTCCCAGCTCTTTGATGATGCTCTTTTCTGTTTTCAAACTGCATTAAAAATATTTCTTTATTATTCATATTTTATGTGTATGATTATTTTGCCTGCACCTAAGTGAGCCACGTGGCTGGCAGAGGCCTAAAGAGGGCACCAGATCAACTAAAATTGGAGTTATAGATAGTTTTGAGCTGCCTCGTGAGTACTGGGGACCAAACTTGGGTTCCTCTGCAAGGGCAGCAAGTGCTCTTAGCTGTCTCTCCAGTTCCTTCATGTACATTTTTGAATTAACTTCACCACTAAAACTACATTTTTAAAAAGTATGTTAAATTCTTTGCTCTTTTAGGTTAATTTCCCTTTTGCCACTGAGTGTGGCAGCATTACTCTTAATGACTAGTACTGAAAATGTCCCTATCTCCTTGCCACTTTTCAGAGAATTCAGCTTTCTCAAAAGCCAAAAACATCCTTTAGCAGTAATAGAGGAGTGTTATGCGGCTGATACTTCCTAAAGATGATGCTTATAGCATCATTTCACCAAATGCTAGTTCAGCTCTGGGTATTGTGAGCAAGGAACACAAGAAAATAGCTCCAAGGGTGGCAATAGAAACTCGGAGCATTCTGTGCTCCACTTTTCAACAGATTTGTAGATATTTAGGCAGACTATCAAATGGGAAAGCTACAGTGACACAGGAAGAAGTGCTATTCAAGGAAAGTCACTCAGCACACATCATCAGGGGCTCAGTTAATGAGAACAGTCAGTAAGTGCCCATGCTGAGAGAGATGTTTTATTAATGCCATGTCATTGGTTGTTTCAGAAATGCCTGAAAAATGGGTCTCAAAACATTCCAGGAAGCTGGGGTATACATGTGAAAAGCACAGATAGCCAGTGCAGGCTGTCTGCAATCTCCTTTGGCTGGGACCTGGATGAAGAAGAATCCACGGTCGAGTGGGTGTGGCTGAGGAGGGTTCAGAGGACATGCCGCACAGGGACTGGTATTACTTGAAGACAAAGAGGGCGAAGGAGAAGCAGGAATTTAAGTCATGGATGGAAGGCTGCAGTGGGAAGCAGGGGCTTGTCACATCTAAAGGGGTCTGCCTAGGTGTCGGAGGAGGGTGGTAGAGCCTTGCCCAGGCCCTCAATCATAGCTTGTCTTTTTCACAGCACTCTATTATAGACACTTGCAATAATAGATTTTTTAAACCATGAGTAAGAAATATTAGAAGTAGGCAAATAGGATTTGCATTTGGTGAAGATCCATATTCAGACAGATAAACTAAGAAATAATATACATGTATCTCCAGAGGTAGGCACCACACTGAAAATGTTTACTATCGGTGCTTGCAGTGTCATGTTTCTGTGATAAATGTGTTTATGCACAGCATCTAACATTGTTTCACATTTTTCAAGACTTTCATTAAGGGTATGTGCTCTCTGCAAGGCTCATTTCCCCTTCAACTACATGTTCTTGTGGTTTAGCCATTTTAACTGTTGTGAAGTAGCTCATTGACAAAACATCACACAATTATTTTGACATCTTCCTATGAGTGGTAGCATATGGTCTTTTCTAGGATAAAGGTTGAAGATAAGACACCCTAGGTTATAGAATTTGTGTCTCTAGAACTTTCAAATAATTGTGTGAAGAGTTATAGGAGCTATTTATTCAGCTCCTACAGACAGGCTTTATCTGTCATCATTTTACATGCATGCCAATCTGTAGTTTGTCTTTTATTGTCATGATTTCATTCTATTAACCAATATATAGATAATGTTCAACAATGCTGCTGAATTTATTGCTATATCTTGCAAGGTTTTAATTTTTATTTATTTAGTTTTCTTTTTGTTTTTCAAGACAGGGTTTCTCTGTGTAAGGCTGTCCTGGAACTCTCTTTGTAGACCAGGTTGACCTCGAACTCATATCGATCCGCCTGCCTCTGCCTCCCGAGTGCTGGGATTACAGGTGTGCTCCACCATGCCTGGCCTCCTGCTAGGTTTTTAAACTTCAAAGATATTCTTCCAACTTCTCTGTTTAAGTTTGGAGTCTTGATTTTCCCATCATACATTAATCCCTCAATATGTTTAGAATTTGTTGTTGAGTAGAATGCCAAGTCTCAAGGAAACATTTCTTTTGTTTGGTTCACCAACTATCCCAACAAGATGGTTGGATCCCTTCTCCCTCTGCAGATCTGCGAATTGGCCTGTTTGTATGCTGCAGTCAGTTTGCTACCAGTATCTGAATTGTGCACTATATACTTGTCTATCCCATTGCCAACATTTTAAGGAGTGTTTATTATAGCTTTGTAACAAATCTTGATTTGGGAGTATGCTTTATATGAGATCAAATGAACTAAGCTGGAGGATATTTCACTTAAATAAAGTAAATTCAATTTAAGTAAATAATATTTACTTAAATATTTTCCTATAAGAATGCATTCCCTTTTTGCAAAATTATCTTGATGTCTATCTATTTTCCTGTTGCTCTCCTATATAAGTTTATGAGTTTAGAAAATTCTGATAAAGAGTTTGGTTTATAACCATGATTAATCATAGAAAAAGATACTCAGCTTTAAAGAGTGAGCTAGCAATGCAGGGCATCAGGATGGCTGAAAGACAAGCTGAGGATGCCAACCAGTTGCTGCGATGCCAGGCTACATGAGCTCTCATTCAATGCTGGGGAAGAGAAGATGGCACAACCACTTTGAAAGTCACTTTGCTATTTCTTACAAAAATAAATATCCTCTCAATCCAACCAGAAACTTCACACCTTGGTATTTACTCAAAGAAATTGAAAACATTCTCATATTAAAAAATAAACCGAACAGAATGAAACAACTTAATTAATTGTTAAAACTTGGAAATAATAAAAAACTGATATAAAAATAGAACATTTTCTTTTCTTTTTAAAAAAAGATTTATTTATTATTATGTATACAGTGCTCTGCCTGCATGTAAACCTGCTTGCCAGAAGAGGACATTATAGATGGTGTGAGCCACCATGTGGTTGCTGGGAATTGAACTCAGGACCTTCAGAAGAGCAGCCAGTGCTCTTAACCTCTGAGCCATCTCTCTAGCCCAAACAGAACATTTTCAATCGACAGAAAGACATAGAAGAGACTTAGACATATTTTTAGGTTAAAATAGCCAATCTTAGAAAGACTACATATTGTATTAACTCAACTGCAACAGATGACACCCTGGGGAAAGCAAAATATGTGACAGCATGGAAGATCAGAGAGTGCCACAGAGTGTAAGAGAGTTTAATGGGATGAATACAAAAAAATTAATGGAAAGCTACCTTTCAGAATAAAGTAATAAGATGAAGTTGTACATCCCTGTATGTTGGCTAGATAGTATGCTATTTTGACAAAATACGCAAAACAGGCTACTTATGAAGAAGAAAAAAGTTTCTTTTGTTTATAGTTTTTGAGGTTCAAGAGGTAAACATGAATTTATTTTCTGAAACTATGCTGCATACCCAACAGTGAATTTTAAAATGTTAGCAAACTTCACATTTAAAGGAAAATAATATGGATCCAGCTTGTAGGGTAAAACATCTGGCTATAATTTTGTGCCACCTTCACTTGTATTTAAAATCTGATAAGTAAAGTTTTTCATGGGATGTATCCCTTGGACTAGTGTCTCAATATAAGTGAGTATATACCTTTTGTCTCTTTTTGCTTCTGGGTGAACTCACTCATTATGATAATTTCTAGTTTAATCCATTTGTCCACAAATTTCGGGAATTCCTTATTTTTAATAGCTGAGTAGTATTCCATAGTGTAAATGTATCACAGTTTCTTAGGTGAGAGTAGCATGGAAGAATGGGGAAATAGAAGGATCCGAAGGGTCCTGGAAACCTACAAGAAGAACTTTATGACAGGCGGATCTGGGTCCTGGGGTCCTCCTCAAACTAAGGCACAAGCCAAGGAGAATATAGGCAGTAAACTTCAAACCCCTATCCAGACCTAGCCGATGAACAGAATATTCTCCACCGCTGAGTGGAGAGTGAGACCTGACTCTCACACGAACTCTGGTGCCCCTTTTCTGACCATGTATGTCCCCTGGATGGGGAGGCCTGGCAGCACTCAGAGGAAGGATAGCAAGTTACCAAGAAGAGACTCAATACTCTAAGAGCACATATAGGGGGAAGAGGTCTCCCTCAATCACAGACATAGGGGAGGGGAGAAGGGGGAAAGTGGGAGGGAGGGAGGAATAGGAGGATATAAGGGAAGGGCTAACAATTGAGATGTAACATGAATAAATTTTAAAAAAATGGAAAATAAATAAATAAATATATACATAAAAAAATCTGAGCAGATCAATTTTTTTCTAATTTTTTGTATTAAAAACAGACTCCTTTCTCCACAATGAATTGTTATTCCAACTAACCACACCAAAGTGCTTTGGTATCCTCTAGCAATCTGTCTATCCCCTCTGCCCAAGAAAACACTATTATTTCACATAGAGCCATCAACAGACACCATCATGAATGGGACAAGCCACTAAGGGAGGAAACTGTTTTCAGAACTCAGTTTAGCTAGCGTGATGGCTATTCTTATTTGTCAACTTGACTGCATATGGAATTAACTAAAATGGAAAAATAGAGGGCATGCCTATAATGGATTTTTGTTATTTTGTCTTTTTTTTTTTTTTCCAGAGCTGAGGACTGAACCCAGGGCTTTGTGCTTGCTAGGCAAGCGCTCTACCACTGAGCTAGGCCCCCAACCCCCGGTAATGGATTTTTGATTAATCTGAAGTAGGAAGATCCACTTACAATCTGGATCTTGAGGCAGGAGGCACACCTTTAATCAGGGCAACACCTCCTCATGGAAGTCTATATAATGACATGGAATAAGGAAGCTTTTGTTCCTTGCCTGCTTGCCCTTGCCTTGCTAGCAAGTCTGTTCCTCCACTGAGAACTTCTTTAGGATTCCAGTGTATACTGAAGTCCAACTGAGACATCCAGCATTGTGGACCAAGCAACTACTGGATACTGGATTATTGGACTTTGCATTCACAGCCAATGATGATTGGATTAGCTGGACTGTAGACTCTAAGTCATTCTAATAAATTATCCCTGTTCTCACCTTTATATATATGTATATATACATACACACATATATACACACTTATATACATATACACACATTCTCTCTCTCTCTACACACACACACACACACACACACACACACACACACATACACACACACACTCTATAATTGCTGTTACTCTACAGAACCCTGACTAATACCATTAGTAAGAAGTTAATATCTACAACAGAAGAAGTATTGCTATGAATAAATCTGGAAAATCCAATCTGATGGGGGCACTAAATAAATAACATGCTATTTAACATTGTCCAGAAATTCCATGAATCTGACAGGCCAGAAAGACTACCAACCAGGGCTCCAATGATATAGAGATAGTAAGACAGAATTGTGCAAATACTGCTGAAGAGCAGATTACATTACCTAGCAGAGTATATATGAACAAAGTTGTTGCACCAGCCATTCTACTAGCAGGGAGAATCTTGGGAAACTCCTTACGCACTAGGAGGTGACATTTGCCAAATCTTAACAGCAGCATTGTTCAAAATAGAAAACATGCCAGCAACTCCAAATGTTCGACAGTAAGATGCATAGATAAGCATGGAATGTTTCTATAGTAAAACACTACACTACAGGGAAAAGGAATAAACTTCAAAAACACCCACAAGTGTAGATAGTCTCAAAGGCACAAGACTGAACAAAAGAAGCCGATTGCAAACAGAGATGGAGTAATCCATTGTAAATGTTCAAGCAGTGGGACTCATGCGTCATAAAGACAAAACAAAATAAAAACAAAGCCAGATGAGATTACAGATGAGTGGAGGGTCACAATGACCTCCAGCGGGAATAAGGCGGGGTGTTCAGTCACGGACTAGAGTGGCATCTGGGAATGGGATGTTCTGCTTCCCGGCCCTGATGGGAAGCACATAGCTTATTTTCTCATGGCTCTCTATGGACTCACAAGTTGCATATTCTAATCCAGACAAAGCCCCTGGAGGTAGAGGAGTCGGCTCCCTCAGAGGTAAGGTGGTTTAATTTGCTTTTCATGCTATTAGTTTTGCTCTTTCATTTCAGGCCTCTCCTTCCCTCTCTGCAGCCTCCTGCTTCTCTGTACCTCACCAGCATTCAGCGATCACTGCTTCCTGGCCCCTTTTGTGCTTTGCTCATTTTGATTAGCGAAGTCTGCTCAGATGTCTTATTTTTGGAGTCCACCCCAACAGCGTACCTACTTTGTCCTGGATAGCAGGAAAATGCAATGCGCCCTAAGGAGGTAATTATTAGACAGGTAAGAACAGAATTTAGTGACTGTAAATAACTAACTGCATAAGCCCAGCAGAGGTTTTGTAAATCACACTGTCTGCTAAGCATTGAGATGCAGTCTTCATTCTTGATCGAGGGCCTACACACCCCATTACACCTCGTCTTCCAATGTTGATGAACCATAGTACATACTATTGGCAGGTGTAGTTTTAGGAAGATATTTTCTGTAATCCATAGAGAAAGACATGGTTAAATTCTAAGCATGAAATCCAAATAGTTAGGGAGGAAAGGATAGGAACTAATGCTAGATGTGCTATCTAAATGCATTGACATGAGGAGCATATGTGTCAAAATAAAGCAGGTAATTTAACAACACCCGAGGAAGTCAGAGCTTGTGTTTTCCATTTATCCAGCATTAAATATGAACCTATTTGTGTTTATTTGTTCCTCTCCAGAATTAGCTTGACCTTGCATTTATGTGGCCTCTGGAAATGAAAAGATAAACCTGTATACTATATGTCTGAAAGAACATTTATCTGGTTGATTTGCCTGACATGTTTTAGCAACAGGATTGAATCAGATGCTGAATAACACTTAAAAACAATGATGCAGAGAGAACCAGTTTACTATGCTGGCTTAGCTAAATGGATAGTGTGTTTCTTGTAAGTGAAAGCCTGAACTGCTGAGATTATAACTTGTACATTTTAAAGTGATAAACTTAACAGCATGAAGGGAAAACTGCAAATATTCAGTATTTATATTATTTCTCCTTAAGCCTTTTTATGAATTCTGAATAACATGACAGTATGCTTCTTTTTATTTCATCCCACCTACATAGTATAATTTAAGGTAAGTGTGGTCTCGCATATTTCAAATACAGGTTGTCATCTTAAATACTCTTTATTTCATTTCCAGAAGTGCTTCTATACTTGTGTACCATGTACCAAACAGCATCATGGTAACATCCTTTTCCATTTCAAGAACATGCTCCTATGATTTACCACTGTGTCTGTTCCTCAGTTAGATATCATTTTCAAACATGGCTGCTTCCTTCTATAAACCAACATTACCTTGCAGGGACAAAATTGATGCCATGTTCTATATATAATGTATATTCTACATTTAATGCTGTAGTCTGAGAATGTGTCCTCTAGGTGACCCCATTCCTTCCTGCATTTTGGGAATGATCGTGCACTGCCATAAAGTGGGCTTGCCAGCACTCTCCCGAAACTCCATCAGAACAATTAAATACAATTAACACCTAATGATCCTCTGAGATAAAACAACTTCCCTGGAGATTCAGCCTCTTGGACCAAACCTTTCTGAAGATGTACATTCCTGAGATTCACAACTTTCCCTGGAGATCCAGCTTCCACCCAACCTGCCTAAAGGACTACATTCCTGAGACTCACGACCCCCTCTTATTTTTTTCCTTACTTCCCTGTGACCCCAACACCTAGTTACAGCCTTTCCTTATAAACCCATTACCCTTGAAGCTCTGGGATAATTCTATCCTGCTGTGATAGGAAGGATTGTGATCCAAAGCTCTGAGCCCATAATACAGGACCCTGTGTATATTACATTGGTATTGAGTCCTGGTGGTCTTTTTGGGGGGTCTCGTGATCTGGGTAATCTCAGTATAACAACCATTATTTATGATTAAATGT
>OU015744.1:109892667-109904662 GCA_907169655.1 Acomys percivali
CACACACACACACACACACACACACACACACACACACACACACACACCCCAGGGGGAGGAATAGGGAAGAGGAAGAGAGAGGCACATCTTGCATAGTTGCAAGCAAATCTGGGTGCATCAGCCTGAGTCCTACCAAGAATGACAACAAATGCAAAGGTTGTAACCAGAGAACATTTCATGGAGATGCTACTTACAAAGATGTGAATCATTAATTTACAAAAGTGGTGAAGTCCCCACGATTAGCCTCTATAAAGGGAGGCTGGGCTTGGGGAGAATGGGGGCGAAATGCATTAATGGAAGCAGGGAGGTCTGGAGCTCTCACAGAGTTTAGGCCTGGGCAGAGGCTGTCACAACAGAGAGAGAGAGAGAGAGAGAGAGAGAGAGAGAGAGAGAGAGAGAGAGAGAGAGAGAGAGAGAGAGAAAGAAAGAGAGAGAGAAAGCCATTGCAAGGCCATGACAAAGCAGGGAAGAGGGACAGAATTCTCATGACTCTTCCATGAAAGTTTAGTGAACTAGTTAGTTAAAAAATGAATCCCATAGAGCTTGAAAATCACATCCTGATTGAACAGAATGAGATATAAAGGAAGGAAATTTGCAAACCTATAGGACCATTTGGAGAACTAGAATCCCATAACCACAGACTAAATATACAGAAATGTCAAGAGCCAGAGCCAGCTTCAGCAATGATGGCATTAATAACAAGGAGAAATAGATAACTGCCGACATTAAAAAGACATAAAGCAGTCAAAACCAGGTACTTACAATGAAGATGATCCAGCACATGGATACCAGGGATCTTTAGTAGAAACTAAATAAAGATAAAAATTATAATACAAAAAAAATCCTATAATGAATGCAGGGATGAATGGTGGCATATGCCTTTAACCCTGGCCCTCAGAAGGCAGAGACAAGTAGATCTCTGAGTTTGGCGTTAGCCTAGTCTACAGGGAGTTTCAAAACATCCAGGGCTACACTGAGAAGTTATTTCTCTAGGAAAGAAAAAAAAAAAAAAAGCAAGGAAAGAAGGGGGGAAGATGGGGCGGGAAGACAGACAGACAGAAAGGAAATACATGAATTATAAGCAAATTTTATCTCTCATTCTGGGCATTGGACATATTCCAATTACATTCTTGTACCCTAAAGATGAAGAATAACCTTCATATACAAAGATTTAGTTATTGCTGAGCCTCATCTCCTTAAGCATTAGTTTACTACCAAAGAGATGAATAAGTAGACAGCTATGTAGATAGATGTCTTTTCAGTGGACCAATTTATCATAAAGTGTTCTGTAAGTTTCAGAACTGATATTCTTTTAATCTAAATAGAGGATAAGTCATTATTTTGTTAGTTTTTATATCAACATAAGACCAAAAAGCCCATCTTGCATTTAACAAATCTGAGAGAACCTGCTGTTCAGAAAGCACAGTTAATGACATACAACCCCCCTTCCCAAGGAAGACAATATCCCTGCCTTCAATAGACTTACTACCTACAATGTACAAACAAAGCAAATAACAAATGACAGAATAACTATAGTGCAGTAAAAGTGGAAGAAAGAAGGAGCTATTGGCTATTATAGACAAAGAGGAACTTCAACACTTTTTAGCGGCAACTGCAAGAAGGAAAGGGAATTAAGGGTGTGTTTGTAAGCTTAAGCTGTCCCTAGCAGCAGACAATAGGAATTAAACTTGCTGTGCATACTAGGTGAGTTGAAGAGGGAAACTAAAGGCTCAGCCGTAGTGAGTGGCTAACATGGGGATGAATAGGAAGACACAGAGTATATGAAATTGAGCTGTAACCATAGAAATGGGAAGACAGGGCAACTGCCAGCATCTCCTGAACATATTTCCGTCTATGTAATGAATGCAGAGTACATTAGTTCAAAAAAAGGCAGCTGAAGATCATTGTGGATGGAGCATTGTCCTTACACTTGGCAAAGCAGTCGTTCGCGACTTCTTTCATCAGAACAGAATTCTTTCATAAGAAGAGAACTCTGAGTACTTGAGATATATATGAACTCAAACCAGAAATTATGACGTATCCCCATTTCCCTCAAAGCCACCATGTCATTTAGTCTTGGTAGGTTCCCCCCTTACAGAAAGCTTTATAAGCCTCTGCAATTTTGTTGTTGTTGTTGTTTAAAATTTGGTGAGTGAGCAAGTGTTTTAGTGGGCATTAGTCTGCATACCCGTAGTCTTCATAAGCATTGTCCTCAGAAATATGCTGAGGGATGCTGTGCCCGTTTATTTCAGCTCAGTTGAGTGCACAGCTGGGCCAGTAAGCATGGCATCTGCTGGCTTGCTTGGGTTCTGTGGGAGTCAAAATTCTAAGGTGATCTAGGCCTTGACTATAGACGAGACCTTGAATATAGTAATTGTTAGGTTATGTTAGATGGCACAGCTGGCTTAAAAAAGAGTGGTTATTTTGGGCTGGCCTGAGATGATTATGAGAGCTTTACTAACGAGCAGCTTTTTCTTGGAAGAGAATAATCTAGGAGACTTGAAGAATGAGAAGATTGAGCCTGCAGAACATTCTTCGTCCTCTTTGCCTTTGTCTCCCCCCCCCTCCTCCTCCTTCTCCTCCTCCTCCTCCTCCTCCTCCTCCTCCTCCTCCTCCTGTTCTGGAAATTGTGGGTAGGCTAGGCAGCTACTCTGAGCCCAAATTTTTCCTTCTCAACTTTGAACATTGGAGGGCCACATGGTGAGAAGGAAGTGTAGGCTTTAGATGTTGAGTACACCTCTCATCTGACAGCCAGGGAGGAATGGAGCTTGTGTACCTACACCTTTAAGAAATGCAACCTTGCCACAATGACTTGGGTTGGGAAAGGCCCCGAGAACCAAAACAGAGTTCCCTGGCCTGGCTGAGACCTGGATTTAAGCATAAGGAGAACTTGAGTTGAGTCCCTTCTTGCTATGGCAGGAATACTGGCCTAGAAAACTATGACATAATAAGTGAGGGCTCTTTCGCACTCAAATTGGTACTAATTGGTCATGTGGTAATAGACACTGAGTCACATTCTACATGTGGAATTTATCTGGGTTAAGAAAAGCTAGAAACTGATGTTTTTCTGGCTAGAGACAAATAATTACATCAGAGACTAAGAAGAATCAGGCTCTGTCTTGTCTGTTCCTGTGTCACTGAAAGAGGACATGAGTTCTTTAGATGTCAGCTACTTTAGCCACGAATAAAGTAGTCAGGTAAGATGCTGTCCAGTTTCTCCTGCCCCTATATATTATGATTCTCTTGTGGTCACTTGTGTCTGGAACTGGTGAAGCTGTTTTTTCCAGGAGCAATTCCAGTCTGTTTGCCACAGGAGAGGGTGGAAGAAGAGCAATCAGTGGAGAAGATGCTCTGGTACTGACTGGCGCCACTATGATGTTATTTTGCTATCTCTACACCTCCTGACTCACCTCTGTGACATCCCTCAGACACACATAGAAACAAACATTTAAGCTCCTGTAGATGGGCTGACATTGCTTGGAAGACTTATGAATATAAATCTCTCACAGGTGTCATGTTTCAGGTCAGGTCTATCATCTCAGGTAGAGGACTTACAGTGTCTTATTTAGAACAAAGCAAAGCAAGGCGGACGACACAAAACAAAGAAATAGAAACATGTCAGTTGAGCAGAACTGTGTAGCTTGTCCCTGCTTCATGGCAGACACACCATTCATTTTGAGGCTAAGATGCTTCCCATCACTGTGGGTATTAAAATGCGTGGGATGCTCTGAACAGCAACTTAGTGTCAAGGGAGAGTAATGATGCCATGTTTCTTGTTCTGCTTTGAATGCCTGGCTTCCTGACTATCAGCAAACTGGTTTTTTTTTTTTTTTTTTTTTTTTTTGTTGTTGTTGTTGTTGTTGCAACTCAATGGATATAAATGATTAATGGCATCTAATGAGAGCAGTTTTCCAACAAAGCTTGAATATACCTAACCCCACATCACTGTAGTTTAGGGTGCTGCTAACACAACGATTATAAGATGCATCCCAGAATTTGTTTCTCTTACCATTCTTGTTACTGTGAAGACAAAGAGGAACTGTTTCTCCCTTAATTATAGAATTAATTCAAATTCAAAATGCAGATGAGCATTATTTTGTAGCCTGAAATAGGTAAAATTATTATTAAATTGCTGATGTGCCTCCTTCCACACTTTTCACATACATATATATTTATGAAAATAACTCTTCCACCTTCCTTAGCCTGACTGATCTCAGCCTTTTCACTGGCAGTTCAGTAAACATAGGCAGACACATTTTCCCAATGTGTTTTTATTCAGTAAGTCCTCACATCTCATTAAAGCATATTAATAAGTGACTTTCTTTGGAACTGTTAGGTCCAGAGCATTGTGTAGTTGGTCCAGCACTCTACCATTGAGCGGTACTGCCTGATTTCCTATCCACTCTGTGCTGAGGGCACCTGTCTATGTCTATAGTCAGTCTTCACCATTGCTTTAAGTGGTCATGTTACTTCTTGGGGATATTATGACATTATTTGTTTATTCAACTCTATGACATTAAACAGCTTTGAATTTTTTTACTCTACTCTGGTAAACATCCTATTTGCAAATATTTGGATCTTTGTGCAAGTGTTTTTGGAATAAGTTTTCAATGTGGCTCTCTGCCGTAGTACCCACAACTATAATGAGTTAGGCATCTATTCACTCTAATTTAGAAACAAAACAGAACTGAACGTCTTCTTTGTGGATGCTGCCACCTCACTTTGTGTACAGTCTTGTTAGGATGTCATACCAGGTGTCATTCTCCCCTGCCCATCAAATGAAGTCAATTGGCTCTTTTTTTTTTTTTTTTTTTAACACACAAAACTGTGCACAGCCGTTTATTGAGGGAGGAAAAGGGCGTCAGTCCTTCTTGGCCTTGGCCTTCCTCATGGCTGCCAGCACGTTGCTGAGCTCCTCCCGCTTCCTCTTGGCCCGGATGTGCGTGCCCACCCGCTTCTTGATGAACTTGAGCGCGCGCTTGTCCTTGGACACCTTGAGCAGCTCCATGGTGCGCCGCTCATAGGGCGCGAAGCCTCACACCTCCCTGATCATGTCCCGCACGAACTTGGAGTGCTTGGTGAGGCGCCCGTGGCGCCGGCTGTGCCTGGGCTTGCTGACGTTTTTCGTCACTTTGTGGCCCTTGTTGAGGCCCACGGCCATGGGGTAGCGCAGGGCCATGGCTGTGGGGAGCGGGCAGGGGACGGCGGCTGAGGCCTGGCACCTCGGCCCACCCGGCCTCCCGCCCGCCGACCCCCGATTGGGGTTGTAGTTCTTGAGTGGAGGGATACAAAGACTTACAAATGTGGGGATTCCCACTTACTCGTTTATTCTAGTAACGTGGTCTAATGACATGACTGGTTCCAGTTTTGTTTTGTTGTTTGGCTTTTTTGTCCCTCTTTCCTCTTAACTCTATTTCTAGCCAACATCATTTCAACACAGTCAGTTTGTGCTTAAGTTGTCCAGAGATAATGTCTATCATGCTACCATCCCAATGAAAACAATGGGAAACGACGTTTTAATGTTCTTTTAGAATTATAAATGATCAAAATGACTTTCAAGACATGCCATCTTGAAACAGCATCATACATTATCTCTTTTCTTTTTCATCCTCCTTTTCCTCCCAACTCCTCTTATCCTCATTTTCCTTTTATTTTGGTGATAGGCTCTTTCTGTATTACTCTGTAGCCCACCCAGGTTGTCTCTTGATTTCCAGCGCCTCCTGTTTCGGTGTTACAATTTCAAGTGTGTGCCACTAGACTTGGCTTTCTCATCTTATTTAAATAGGTTATCATGAAACACATTAACCCTTAACCAGATGGCTCTTTGACTTTGCTGTCAGTCTTCTTGTACTTATCTCTAATAAGTCTTCAATAGGCTTTCTGTAACCCCAGGACTACAAAAGTGATTCTTCTAATTTATTCTTTACAGTAATATGTAAATCTTGAATTTCTTTGGAAATTACATACCATGGTATTAGATATGTGGCATGGCTCTATTTCTATTTTGATGGAGGATGATTTAAGTAGCCCAGGTTAACCTCAAACTCCCTATGTTGTGAAAGCTGACCTTGAACTCCTATTCCTCCTGCCTCTGCCTTTGGAATTCTGGATTACAGATGTGTGCTACTAAGCTTTTCTCTTTATTTTTTTAAAATTTTTTTAAAAAAGGTTTATTTATTTATTACATATACAGTATTTTGCCTGCATGTATGTACTCCTGCTTCCCAGAAGAGGGCACCAGATTTCATTGTAGGTGGTTGTGAGCCACCATGTGGTTACTGGGAATTGAACTCAGGACAGGACATTTGGAAGAACAGACAGTGCTCTTAACCTCTGAGCCATCTCTCCAGCCCCCAGCTTTTCTCTTTATTTTCTATATGATCTTCAATGTCATGTGATACCTTAACATATTTGTGAGAATTATTTCTTTTGTGGATTTTCCACCCTCTTTACCTTCTCAAATGTTTGTTATTATGTGGAATACTGGCATTCATTTTATAATGCCAGTTCTCTCTATTTTTATCTTCAGTTTTATGGCCCGGACTTTACATTGCTTTTTAAAAGTCTTGATTCTATTCTTAGTTAAATCTTTGTATATAACATATAAGTTTATTGAGTTTACATTTTATGAGTGAATTTATCCTACCTGTATTTATTGTTGTATGTATTTGGCTTTCTTTCTGAAATTCTTGCTAATGTTTCCTATTCATTGATATAGATAGCCCTTTTTGTTTGTTTTGGCATGTGGTCTCCAACGTCTTTCCTTTGTAGTCTCTTTTCCTTCCTGGCTTACAAGGTACAGATATTGCTTTTTAGTTCTCTTATCAATCTCTTCTGTGCTTTTCAACTAATTTGCATATGCCTCCCTTTCCAGCCCACCAATGTTAAAAGTCAAGCCGCATTTCTTGCCTGTGCTCCAAAGAAGTAGAGATCGGGGATTTCTGTGCTATTACTCCTGCCTTCCACACACACTGTTTGACACTCTCTGCACAGTTCGATCTAGTCTCTTAAGCTCAAATTGTTCTTCTTTTATATTTGTGCTGTTTCTTTCAAGACTGCAGAATGACACATTGTGAATACACTATTTAGACCTGAGTGATCATCAAGAATCTCTTCACAGTATGCCGTCTCCAAAAGCAAAGCCTTTATTTTGTCTTATCTTGCAGTTTGGTTGGGTAATGTTTGGAAATATATTTTGTTTTTAAAAAATTACGAGCATTAAAATCTTTGATTCCTTACTTAGTGAGACTGTCTTTCTTTACTTTTCTGAGTAGATGACATTCTGGGAACAGTATGTTCTAGGTGGAAGTCATTTCTTGTTAATACTTAGTGCTACTTGCTTCAGTTGGAAGTACTTGACCAATTTGCAGCTAATTCCTAATATATTTATACAGAATCTTTTGTAGCCATCCATCTTTGGACCGGTCTTCCCTTGTTAGTACAGTGTGTACATGTTTTGTTTTACAACATAATGTCAATGCTTTTAAATCAACGCTTTTATATTTGGATAATACAAGATGATACAATGGCAATAGTTTCCAAAGTACTTAGCACTTTCCATATGATAGTCATTATGTATTTCCTGATGATGAACAGATACTATTTAAATAGATATTCAGCATAGCCACTTGTTCTTACAAAATTGCTGTAATCCCCACAAACAACAAATGTCAGGTCTGCTGCTGGAATATTGAGCTCAAATGAAGAGTAGCGTAGCTTGTAACACACATGGTGGTTCACCGGTCACACTAGTGCCCAGCTGCTCGCCTCTGTACAAACTCGTTGGCCATCAGACACCAGACAGTGGCCTTTGTCTCACTTTACCTGCCAACCCTTCTTCAGTGCACTTACATGCTCAATTCCATTTTCTGTTCTTGTGAATTTTCCTCTGTAGGAAAATATTTTTGAGTTTTTTCCATGCAACATTACCAATTTCATACATATATGCATTTAAACATGCACACACAGACTACTTTTCTCTTGCCATCAAGGAACATTATTATAAATGTACCTCTTTAACAGGTAAAGGTGATGTTGTTGCTCCTGGCCTGGGGACCACACTTTGAAAAACATGAAGTAACTGGAGTCCCATTTTGCTGCGAGTTTCTCTGGGCTCATCTCAGTCCTTAGAGCATTTTTGCAGGATTTCATAGCATCTGAAAAGTGTCTTCTCTTAAACTGTTTTTAGCCAGACAATTTTGGAATCTTTTGTACATCAAATTGCCTGAAAGTGACATAAATAAACAGAAATACACTTTCAAAATTTAAATTTATAATTTATTTATATTATATCTCATCACTCATATCCTCCTGTACCTACCTTCCCTCCCTCTTCTGGCCTACTCCCTTCACATAGTTCCTCTTACGGGGAGGGGGTTCCTCACTATCTGATCATAACCTATCAGGTCTCATCATGGTAGCTTGCATCCCCTTCTTCTGTGGGCCTGCAAGGCCACCCCATCAAGGGGAAGTGAGCAAATATCAGGCATCAGAGTTCCCATCAGAGACACTCCCCACCCACTTCTCCACATGGAGAAAGAGCTCTACATCAGCTAAACAGGAGATCGAGCTTACAAAATTCTTTACAGACCTTGAAAGACCAATACTCAACTTCACATGGGGAAAACACCAGAATAGCTAAAACAATCCTGTATGAGAAAAGATCTTCTGGAGGAATCCTGGATCTCAAATTGTCCTATAGAGCAAAAGTAATAAAAACTGCATGGGAATGGTATAGAAACAGGTGGGTCAATAGAATCGAACTGAAGACCCATAAATAAACTTATACACTTATAGATACTTGATTTTTGACAAAGAAGCCAAGGCAATGCAATGGAAAAGAGATAGCATCTTCAACAAATGGTGCTGGGCTAACTGGATGTCTACATGTAGAAAAATGCAAATAAATCCATATTTATCATCCTGAACAAAACTAAAGTCCAAGTGGGTTAAGGACCTCAACATAAAACCAGAAACACTAAATTTGTTAGAAGAAAAACTGAGGAAGTCTTGAACTCATTGGCATAGGAGACAATTTCCTGAACAGAACACTAATAACTCAGGCTCTAAAATCAACATTTAATAAATGAGACCTCATAAAACTGAAAGGCTTCTGTAAAGCAAAGGACACTGTCAACAAAACAAAATGATAGCCTACAGACTGGGAAAAGATTTTCACCAATCCTACATCCAACAAAAGGCCAATATCCAAAATATATAAAAAACTCAAGAAACTAAATACCACTGAACCAAATAATCCAATTAAAAATAGGGTACAGAGCTAAACAGAGAATTCTCAACAGAGGAATACTGAATGGCTGAAAAATACATTTAAAAAAATGTATAGCTCAGTGTCATCTAGTTTTAATTTCACTGATAGGGTTATGGGGTTCTTTCTTTCTTTTTCTCTTTTTAATTTGGAAGCTATGTTAACATATTTAGTTGTAGATAAAATACCCATTTTTTTTTCAGTTTTCACAAATATCAGAGGAAGACAGCATACATGCTTACACACAGCCATTCTCACATGTCTCACTTGTTTAAAATATAAAGTTTCTGTTCAGTGTCCCCATGTACTAGATAGTGCTAAGCATTTATACATTAAGTAAAATATAAAAGATATTTGTTGATTATAAAAATATATATATATATGCATTTATATTTTATTTTAGTTAAATAAAGAACATGTTGTGGTTTGCCAATCATAGAATTTTAACAGGAAACAGCAATTTGGCATCAGAAGATTTAATGTATTGATCATTAGGTGAGGAAAAGACAAAGGAGTAATCTACTCCCATGTGTCTACAATGTCTGTTCCTGTCCCAGAATCTGGCACCAACAGACAATGACTGATCACTGCTCTGTTGAAAGGACTAGTTAACCACACAGCAGAGCAGTGTTGGCAACTGGAACACTGGTGTGTCTGAACTAGACCTGATGTAGAACCTAACAACTTTTAAAAAGCATAGTTAAAATTCTAAAACTTTGACATTTAAAAAGACAAAGACATTACTTTTATGACTTGTATCACATTATGCTGTCTTTTCTATCTCTCTCGAATGTGTTTGCCTGTGAGCACGTGTATGTGTGTGAGTGTGTATGCCACAGAGACCAATGCTCAGGGGTTGGTTCTGTCTTCCCCCGTTGGTTCTCCAGGCCTCCATCTAGGAAACACTCTTGGCTTCTGTCATATGTGTCATGTGTCAATATGGTCTCTTAGTGACATCATATCGATAGCCACTTATATATGTCATTCAGAGACTACAAAGGCATTGTAGTGTTCCTTATATGCTCATTTCTGAAAGTTTACTTTTTCTTTCAAAATTGCAAGGATTTGAGATTCAAAAGCTGACTCATTTTCTGGCTCAACTGTAAATAGAACAGAATTTTCTGAATAGTGGAAGCAACATGTAGTTAACAACTTTTCCTAGATGTTGAAAGATCCTGGCCTGCTTTTATCTATGACATTTGCACCTTCAATGATATGTCATGTTATAGATATAAGAAAGAATTTTAATCATCTATGAACAAAGAAAAGAGCCCTTTCCGAGTCATCCATGGGTTTGTAGTTGGACACTCGTTTAATTTGGGCACGGCTTATAACATTTTGGTTAGAGACGGGCAGTTATTTTCCATAGTTCATGGGTCCCTGAATATTTTTCATTGATTTAACAAATTCTAGTAATCTACCTGTCCCTATTTTGTGTAAAATAACTACTTACTATGGTAAACAGTAAAGTGAGGCATTGTCAAGAATGCCTATAGTCCCAATTACTCTGAAAGCTGATCCAGAAGGATTGCTTGAACCCAGGAATGAGACCAACCCAAGAGGTAGACAGAGAACCCCAGTCTCTGAGTAGATAGAAAACAAACCTGTGTTTTCAAGTTATCAGTCTCACCTTTTGCTGAGCTTTTATGGAATTTCTGTCAATTCAGAAGCTCTGGTAGTTAATCAAGAGTTCTGTAAACAACTCACTGCGTTATAGAGGGCAGCCAAAGGTATATTTTAATACAACGGTAGTTCTGACTTTCTGAATGACCTTTCTTTCCATTTCAAACTGTTTGCCATCTTTAGGATATTCAGTAGAAATATTTGCATGATCTCTTTGTAAATTTTGAAAGGAAAAAGCTCAAATATCCAAGCCACTTAAAAAAAAGAAGAAGAAGCACGAAGCCATCATGTTTAGAAGCAGCTGCTACAGATTCTGAAGGCAACGTAGAAGAATTCTGAGTTCTTTCTGAATGTATGTGTCATGGAACTACGTGCTCAGCACCTCAGTATGGGTCCCCTGGAAAGAACAGTGTGAATTTGATGCTTCACAGTGCAGCCAACCCTCCTGGTCCTGCACTGCACTTGCCTTTATGCTCATGGATGGTTTCTCAAGGATTTCTGTCAGGAGAGCATGGAGAGGAGAGCTGAGGACCACGCTGAGGTATGTATAGTGGAGGAGACCTGAGTTGAAATAATCAAAATAATTTATAAGAATGGCCTCGGTTCTTAAAGTTTACAATATATTTCCCGGGACCAGAATTCTCTATCCTTCAAGATCAGGTAGCACAACACCTCTTTTTAAACCAATTCTTCTGCCCATTTAATAAGCTAAACCAGCTGCAACGGGCCAGTACTGTCTCAGTGACAAGATAAAACCAGAGAAAGTGAGGCAGATATCATTCACCTTCCCAGCGATAATCATATTTCTGTATTTCTGTTTTGTCAATTAATACATTTTGGTCTTTTTTTTTTTGGCATTTCCATCTTCCTATTAAACAGTAAATGTTTTAATGCCACGGTCACAGTGAAATTCATGGCTGCTTTCCTCTGTCAGACCTAACAATGTTGTTCATCTATAAGACATTGCTGAATGGATGGCTGAATGGATGGATGAGTGAATAAATCAAGATTTCTGGTCTGTTGTGCCTGAGTAATGTAAAATAATTTTTACCCTTGGAACAACAACAACAACAACAACAACAACAACAACAACAACAACAACAA
>OU015744.1:109911908-109955681 GCA_907169655.1 Acomys percivali
TGTGTGTGTGTGTGTGTGTGTGTGTGTGTGTGTGTGTGTGTGTGTGTATGTGTGTGTGTGTGTGTGTGTGTGTGACTATCCTGGTATTGTCAAGGTGAAAAAACTATTTCCTGTGTTGTCTTGTTAATCACACTAGCTGCAAGCCAGAGGTTTTATTTTTGGAGTCTTGGTTTTATTCTGTGTGCCTGCACATCTGGCCTTATGTCAGTGCAGCAATTTTGAGTACTGTATCTTTGTAGTAACTGTTGATATTGGAGTGTGTGAGGTTTCTTGAGCTTGCATTTTGCCAAAATTATTTCGACTCTTTGGTTCATGTGAATTTTCAGAGAAATATTGGGATCAGCTTGTCAGTATCTCTAGGATCATCTGGAGAGAACAGGTTTGGGTGAAAGTCATAAGAATTCTTTGCTTTTGATAGGCTCTGTGGCCAACTTCACTGCCAAGCTTTCTAATAGTGAATTATCCAATTCATGTATAATATAAAATTTCTTGGATATACATATATTTTATAGTTGATGTGATAGACAAATATATTATATGCAAGCCTATTATATAAATACAGTACATACATACATACATATATACATACATACATATCATATCACCACATGCCATATAAATTTAGCAGTTCTGAGCATGCTCTCATCATGTCCTGATATGCAGCATTGCCACAAGGATCACCCTCTGGGGCCAGCATCTCTCCTGGGTCTCTATTTTCTGCTGAGGTTTTGCCTCAATGGTGATGCTGTCCATGTATTTTCATTGTTAGGGAATGGCTTCATTTCTGGTCTACTAAAATTCTTTCTACAATTTTGAGCAGACTCTTTTGAACGTATTTATTTCCTTTAAGAACATCCTTTACAAATTACCATTGTTTTTTGGGCTTAAAGGAGAGAATCTAACATGTAAAAACAGTGAAAATATCTTATTTTTGTTTGTTGTTTGTTGGACTGGGTCCATGCAAGCCCCTTTCCTTAGGTGGAGCTCTGGGAATCTAGAGGAGGATTTTCACTTTAACTCATTTCTTTATGTGAGTTTCTGTGTATTTGTATCCTTTTAACTGACCATAGTAGAGCATATACTGCTGGATGCCTGGGTTCCTCCCCTCCCTGTGCGCTTTCCCAGTTTCTTGCCTGCTGCTTACATGTGGACAAGATCCTTGTCCTGTCCTTGGGTGAGCAGGATGGTGTGATTCATTTCCGGCCCCCTTACTCAACTCCACCCCCGCCCCCACGCTTCATCATCTTGCTTGGCTTCCATTTTTCTCAGAAGACTAAAGGTGCTAGGCACCCTGTGTTCACTCATGAGCCTTCTTGGCTGGGGGAACAGTGGCTCCCAAGGGTGCTAATGTGGAGAGCCACATGCTCTAATCACCCTTAGTAATTACTCCCTTTGCAACCCCTATCAGACCACCCAACTTTAGCATCTTTTTGCCCTCAAAAGTGGCCAATGTGAAAACAAATAAAAGAAATGCAGTAGTAAAATATACAGTTAACTTAATCGTATGGCTTGATCTTTTGGTGATTTATTAATTTATTTTTTAGTGATTTATTTATTTTATTCGTGTTGGTGTTTTGCCTGCATGTATGTAAGTGAGAGGGTGTCACATCCCCTGGAACTGGTGTTCCAGGCAGTTGTGAGCTGCCATGTGGGTGCCGGGAATTGAACTCAGGACCCCTGGAAGAGCAACCTGTGCTTTGTGCTCTCTCTTAACTGCTGAGCCACCTCTCCAGCCCTCTTTGGTGTTTTATAATAGAATAAGATAAGGAAGAATGGGAGTGAAGAAAATTCATTTTAGCTGAAGGAAATGTGCCATTGAGGGGCAATAGGAGTAAATCCTTTGTGAGTGCAAATGGGAGGCTGGTCTCCTTCCATTACCCTAGTCACATTGCTGCGGGGGCTCTGGCCCTGGAGGAAAGCTGACTAGAGTGTGGTCCTGCCTAATGCCTGTCTCTCTCCAGCACTGGGACTGTGCCACATGGATTTATAGGCTCATACAGTCATCAGGGGCCATGGGGACTAACTAGTGCAGCCACGAACGGCATGGAGCACTGCATAATTTGTTGTCTAGTCCAAGATTTAATTTGTGAGGAAAATATTTAAAAGCCACCCCCTCACCAATCTATGAAAAGCTGTAGTGGTTAAAATATAGTACTAATTTCCCCACAGGCATTTGGGAGAGTAACTAGGAACGGTAGCCAGGAGCATCCACTAAACACACACTGTGCGCGAGACATTACCTTCAGAGTCTCACACGGCTAAAAGCATTATAGCATCATTGTACTCAGTTCTCACCTGAGTTCTACTGAAGTGGTACCGCTGCTGCTGTTGCTCTGCCAACTTCAATCATAAAGAAAATAAGTCAAAGAAAAGGTTAAGAGAGGCGCTTGACATTACAAGACCATGAAGCGTAGAGCCCAGAATTCAGCATGAGCACTTTGAAACACATGCTCATACTGCATTGTTCCTCTCATTGCAACACAAGTGCGGAGCATTTGTGCATTATGATGCAGAAAGTCTGTCTTCTGCCCGAGAGCAAACCACCCTTGCTCTTCCATGCTATGGGTTGTATCCACAATGTCACTTTAAATTTCTGTGTCATATTCTGTTGTATTAGCATGGTTGATCAACTTCATTGTTGGCCTTTTTTTTTTTTGTCTTGACATTTCTTCAGTAGCTCCTTTGTAATCTGCACTTCTCTCATATTACAATTTCAACAATCCTTTGAGCTTTATACTCCCATCTGTAAAATGGTTACAGTAATAGTAATAAAAATACTTTCCCCATTGAATGATTATTAATATATAGAATTTGGCTACTTTTGTGACATTATCTGCTATAATATTACAATAGAATATTAAATGTTGCTCTTGGGCACAGGGACTTAGAGGCAATAAGATTATAATGAAATATAACCTGTAAAAAAACTATTCAGTACAATTACAGACACTGAAGTTAGGGTACATGTGGAGTTTACTCTCCTGCAAATGGTTTCATTGATCAGCAATAGTCACCAGTACAACCTAAATTCATACGGTTTTAGAACACTGGATAGTGCTGGTCCTGCGTTGCTTTGTCCCCTCTTAGTATTTTACTCTCTGTGCATCTTGAAATCAGATCCAAGGGTCCTTATCCATCTTTCCCACCTGAATAAGTGCACACGTCCATCCCTTTCAGTGCTTTGCATTTATTTATGATTGATTCATTTACTCCTAGGCTTCTGCTAGAGGGTTATGGTGTCAGCAATGCAAGAGAAGTCCACAGAAATGTGGGAAAGGATTTCTTGCCTTCATTATGCCCAGGCAGCCCTCAGCTGTCTACATAGTCTTCTGAGCGTGTGGTTTGCTGTCCCAGTACCTGTACTTCCTATGCACGAGTATATTTATGCAATAAATATTTTATTTATTTATTTTTGACCACCAAGAATTTTATTTTATTTTACTTTGTTCACTTTATGTCCCGAATGTAGCCCCCTTCTTTCATCCCCTTCCGGTGCCATCCTCCCTCCCTCATCCCCTTCCCCCAGTCCTCAGAAACGGGGAGGCCTCCTCACCTACCATCTGACCTCAGCCTATCAAGTCTCATCTGGACTGTCTGCATACTCTTACTCTGTGGCCTGTCAAGGTCACCCCGCCAGGGAGAAGTGATCAACTTGTAGGGACCAGAGTCCATGTCAGAGGTAGCCCTTACTCCCACAGTAAGGAGACTGTGCTATATGCATGGGTTTTAAACAGGCATCAAATTGTAATGTGCTGATGTGATATATTACTCAACCAGAAAATGAAACAACCGGTGAAATTCATCTTGAAAATAGGGTAGATTATTAGCCTATCTGTAATAAAGAGTTATGGGCATATTTGGTTTTTACTCTTTGGATTCCAAAAGGGAATTGCTTTATTTCATATGAAATGACTTACCCCCCCCCAAAAAAAGTGTGTTTTGGAGGGGAGTGTGTGTGTGTGTGAATGCTAATGTTTACATTTGTGTATGAGAGAGATAATATATTTTAACCAGAAGAGCTTCATCACATAGAAGAATCGTTGTTGATTTGACATAAATATTAATGAAAGAATGTGACAAAATTCCTGAAGATATATTCTTTTATTTAAAATGGTAGCTATCACCACACATCATACAATGAATGAAGACCAGGGAATCACATTGAAACTTAAAAAAAAAATCTCTATATAGCTACAAAACATGAACATGCTGCTAGAATACAAACAGAGTCAGATACGAAAGTCTCGGTACATTCTCAGTGTAAAAGCAAACCAAGGAAACACAGCACTACACAGGAGTTTCTTCGCTTCCAGCAGTAGCTGTCTGAACTGGCTCAGAGCAGCTTTTCTTTCTTTGGGGACTGAATCATTGGCAAGCTTGTACTATTCCATCAGCACTGTGCTTTGCTGAAGTTACTACTAATTTCTACTTCTGAGGAGGTCACATTAGAATTGCAACGCTTATTGGCACAATATGAAAAAATAAACACTTTTTTTGAGTTTTTCACTCATAACAACATTTGTTATTAAATAAATAATCATTCCTCGTAGTGCACATTTTATTTTACCTTTCACTGCTCATTAACACAGATGAAGATGAATGGATAGTGTGTTACAGAGTTTATTTACGTCTTCTTTCGTAGTTCTGCATTGCGCTTCTTTCGTAAGCCACTGAAAACAAAGAGGAAGTAAAAAGTATGTTTTAAGGGGGATTTACAGAGGGCACTAGTAAAGTTCAGTGTTTACACTAAATTATAGCAATGTCATAATGGCATTTCCCCTTGAAGGAAATATTTCTAAAAAATTTTCTGCACATCTTACAAGCCTGTCTGACAATTTATACTTTGCTTAGAAGTGTTCTAGGCACAGCACTCATGGTTTCTTTGGTAGTCGGCTATATATTTGGTATCCTAAAAGTACAAGAGTGTATGTCTACAGTCCAGTATGATGTTCATTTTCAGCAGCTCACTCAAGCACTGGCAGACACCCACAGTTATTAGAGAAAGGACCATGCCTACCAGAGCTGCACATTAGGAGGATTAAAAATGAAATGTGCATGTTTGATTCTAAGACAAAGGGCAATGCACTACAGGCCACAGGTCAACAGAGCCTCACTCTTTGTTGTTATAAATACAGGTTTATTTGGGCATGTACACACTCAACTCATGTATGTGTTATCTATGCCAACTTTGGTTTTAAAATGGCAAATTTGACAAGTCAGTAAGGATGGACCAACATCGTTTCAGAAGGCTAAAATATTTAGGGCCTTGTTCTTTCCAGGCAAAGACACCCTAACCTCTGTTCTAGGGAAACCTAAAGGAATGGGATCTCTTTCCTCATGGATCCCTTCTGATGATAGATTGATTAACCCTTTAAATTAAAATCACTCATACTCTTTGTAGGAAATTCTATTGAAATGACAAGTACTCAGCACAATGGGACTTACCTCTTTAAGTCTGGAGGCCTGTGACATGTCAATTGCTACTTTCAAAAGTACTTAGCACCTGGGTACTAAGTAATTTAAGTATTGTGACTCATTGGATTTAAAAAATGCTAAGATGCGTTATAGTATTAGATATAATTACTATCACATTAGATCTAATTCCAAAGGAATCTATAACCACAAAATGTTAAGGATCAGAATAAGCACCCATGTAAGGGCATTTCATCATGTCACACAGCATTATAATTTAGATTTGCATTATAATGAAATGAATGTGCTCGTAGAAAATGCTCCGCATGAAATCCTAAATTGAGAGGAAATGATAAATATATATACGTCATGGTGCCGTCTTAAACAGTTTCCTAGGTGAGAAACGTTGAAGAGAAGTTGGAAGGCACCAGGGCTACCGTCAGTTCTGTTTTCCCAGTGCTGCTGCTCTCTACAGGCCTGCCTCCCTCTGTAAGGAACATGATCAGCAAGCTAAAGGCTTTGTATTAATTCTATGTGTGAATCCGAGCTACAGCCTAGTGCACCCCAAGGTGGACACTTTTTGAAGGAGACAAAAGTTTGTTTTTCATTCTCTCTTATTAGAAGGGAGTAAGTAACATGAGTTAGTCCCTGACAGGCTTTTAGGGTACCAAAACCATGTGCCTCACAGAAGTGGACTGGATGCTAATTAAAGCAACCAAAGCTTAATTGGGATACAGTGTTCTCCTGCAGGGAAGCAGATTCCTGCCCCTTCCTGTGAATTCTCTGAAAGTGTCTACCAGCTTCTGTGCCTTGGAGGTGATGAAAATGTCTCCATTTACCAGATTGTCAAAGGTGTCTGTGACCAAGATATAGTGAGGATCAGGTGGCTGGAGAGTGACATCCATGTCCCACTGAACATGGGAAATGGGGCCCTATTTACTTTCCCATATTTTTCTACTTTTTTTCCTTACCTAAAATATAAGAATAAGAAGTAAGCCAGCACGTCTGATTCATTGCAACAACTATATTTTTATTAACTACAATTATTACTTTAAGTATATTTAATCTGCTCTAAACTTCATAGCAGGTATGTTTTTTCATAAATTAAGCATCATCTCAAAGGTTTAAAAATTCTAGAAGTGGAGGGTTGGTGATTAATACAATTATTAAGAAAACTACACCTATGTGAGGGCTGATACATTTGGTGGCAAGCTCTGCAGGGGTTAAATTTATATATCATTTATCAAAGCTGAAAGACAATATACATATAGATATAAATAAAGCAATTACAAATTTTAGACAGGTACACATAACTTCTTTAAGAACTAAACTTTGGTGCCCTGAGATTACTGGTGAGGAAATACTAAAGTTGTGTCTAAATTTGCAAAGCGAATTAATAATAAAAAACACTAGAATGATTATTTTTGTGTAAATTCAGATAATTAAGAATCAAGCCAGCACATCTTATACATTTTATGGAAACTATAAATATTAGAGATAAGAGAGTTGCAGATTAATTTCTAATCAGATGTTTATCATTTTAATCTATTTTCACTGATAGTAAAATACATATAATTTAAGCATTTTTTCAGGGCACTGAGGTAATGGCTTGCACATGCTTAATAAAAAGCCAATTCGCATGAAAATGATACAGGGGTTATTTAACATTGAATATAGTTTGGTTAAATGAGGTAAGTAATGAGTTTTAGAGATATGTCTGTGTCATTTATGTAAAAAATTCAAGCTAGAAAAAAGAGGAATTATGTAGCTTTAGGTCACGGAAAATTATCCTTTAGATTTAATTTTTTTAGTCTATTTTAATCTAATCCAATTTTATTTATTTATTTTAAAAATATGTTTTATTAATTTATTCATATTATGTCTCAATTGCTATCCCATCCCTTGTGTCCTCCCATTCCTCCCTCCCTCCCATTTTCCCCTTACTTCCCTCCCCTATGACTGTTCCTGAGGGGGATTTCCTCCCCTTGTATATGCTCATAGGGTATCAAGTCTCTTCTTGGTAGCCTGCTATCCTTCCTCTGAGTGCCGTCAGGCCTCCCATCCAGGGGACATGGTCAAATATGGGGCACTAGATTTAAATTGGATTTGGGGAGTGGTGGTATTTCTTTTCCTGTCGTTATATAGCTAGAACTGAGACTTGGTAGGTGCTGTTCCTTTTTAAAGGCATTAGTATGTATCCTGCTACACTAATCCTCTTCAACACCCGTTAAGACACTAAGATTCTGGGCTCCCATAAGTTCAGAAAGAGAGGGTGGTTTTTGAAACATTTTGCTTGCTGTATCTATCTACTTTTGCACTGGAAGACTGCCAGATATAATGTATTATGAAAATTCCATATTACATGAATTATAATGTGAAAAGCTCTCGTTTCTCCCTAAATGTTTAGTAAATTTTATTGAGAATATCGATGAAAAAGAGTGTCATACTAGCCCAGAGACTCAGAGTGTGTAATGACTAAATAAGCCAATATGGGAAGAGCTGGTATTTTGCAAGAAATACACTAATACTGTGATGGTATTAGCTTAAGCAGCTATCAATCCATTCTTGCCTAAAACACTACTATAAAAATTTGTCTACAGAAATGTCTATTATTCCTTTTTAAAAGTACATTGAAAAATATGGTTCCTGAGACTAACAGAAGCAGTCTTGCACATTTTCAGACACGGTTTGATACATACCAGAATTTAAGGCTCGTTTGCCCATTAGTCCAACAAAGGAATCTGTTTTATGCCCTGGAAAATACATTTAGGGGTATTTCAGTATGTATGTACTTGAAGAAAGAAACTCACAGCTAGTACACAGTAAAACAAGTATCTGAATATATGCCTGTGTAATAAATATGTTTCCATTTCACATACAGGTGAACCCCAGAAGATTTTATATAAGCCTTACAAACCACCCTAAAACAATACATGGCAAGTACTTTTCTCAAATCTATAACAAGCCATTAGCAAAATCTTTTATCTGTATTACATTTTATACATTATGAAGCTTTAAATACGGTTGCCACTAGAGCTAGCTTTAAACTTTTAGGAGGCAGTTACATGTCTGTGTGTGAAGGCAACAGCCAAGCTTATTTCTTCATTAACAAACTTTAAGTCAGATCTCTATCTTTGATATACGATAACTTCTAAGCGGTCACATTTAGTAGATTTAGACTAAAAATATTCCTTTTGTAAAAGCATGCTAGTTTTGGCATTAACAAGATGCATTCATTCTTATTACATTTTTTTGTTGTGTAAAATTCCCTTAGTATTTAAGTCCTTAGAAAGTAAATATGATTTTTTTTCAAAGATAAAGGCTTTGGGAGAATTATTTTCTTCCTGCAGCTGGGAGAATTTTTCTTGGTTTCCACTGTGTCAGTTGAAAGCAGGATGTGAGGGCTACCCTTCCAATGGGTAAGTCCAATCCATGGCACTCACAGGAGCAGGCAACACTGCCAGGGAGCCCAAGGAACTTCCTGTCACCCCTAGATCCAATTAACCAGGAAAAAGCTGTAAAGATCCTCCAGTGCCAGGGCTCTATAATCTGCACTTTTCTCACTCAGGTTCACATTCAGTTATAGCATCAAGGGGGGAAATAACTGTCATCTCTACGTGTTTTCTCGTGTTAAGTGCATTTTCTACTCAGATATTTACTATTTAGTCAGTGGCTGAATACACCCTTCCTTGCCATTATAAAATTAAGTTCCCGAATATGAGTTTGAAGATGTATATAAGTGTTCTTTTCTTTGTAGTGTTCCTGCGGGGTGTGGTTGGAGATGAATGCTCGTGACAAATTTTGACCCTAGAGTTGAAATTCTGAAACTAAAAAATTACAGGTGTTAATTCTTTTTCCTCTGTAAAAGTGATACATGTTTTGATACTGAAATCTGCCTACACAACAGAGGTTAGTCATCGGGATTACTCATTGGATCACATTCTGAATATAAGTTTTTTTCCTTTCCTACGTTGTCTTAATTAAAATTATTGGGCCCTGGTAACGCATGGAGCAGAACTCAATATCACTAACACTAGTGTTTGATAAATGTCAAAATAATTGTGAACTTACTTTTGTGAGAGATCTGGCCATGTCCTAGAAGAAAACAGATACAGTTATCAGACCCATGGGGTTCTTTTTAAAAGGTACTTTATAGATTTTACAGAAAACTTAAAGAGTTGGTTTTCAAAATATTTACTACTTCCTTTTTTGGTACTATCCTGAAGAATAAGGTAGATGAATTATTAATAAAATTATTAATTATTTTACTATTAACAAATTACTAATAAAGGCCAAATATGAGCCAGGGTTAAAAGGCAGAACTGTGGGACTCTTGAGGTCTATTAATAATAGTGAAATTATATAATGTACTGACTTCAAAGTTGGTCACCCATTTGACATGTGCAGGAGCTTAATACACACACAAACACCACACACACACACACACACACACACACACACACACCTCATAATTATGCATAACTGCATGATCTTGTATTTCTACCACAAAATACTTTCTTACATGATCATTCATAATAGTAAAGATTTATAGGGGTGTTTACCATAAAGAGCCTTTAACAGGGCCACTTGTTTTTCAATTGAGGAATCTGACAAGAGATGAATTGACATTAACTCTTCACAGGCTCCACTGACTGTGCCATCAACTCAAGGCAACTGATTATTTCTATCACTGTAGCAATGGGTAGCCAAAACTAACCCAATGCCAGAAAACACTACAAGCATCTTTCACCTGAGCCTGGATCTTCCAGTGACCTGGAGACCCCTGTAATATGATCTTTAGCTAGGGTCGGTTCCCAGTTTGGGTCATTTTGATGCTGTGAAGCATGCGGTGATTCTCCACCACCCCCACCCCTGTGGGCTAGTGCAAATGTTACTGAAGTGCAGATCAGAATCTCCTAGGAACCACAAGTCTAGCAAGGCTAGAGACACTTGCGTGCTCCAGGAAGGGGCAGGCATGCAAACCAGGTAACCTGATAGACCTAGTGACTTGACTATTTATTGTTCATCTCACCAGCGTCCCGTTTGCCCATTAATCCAAAGAACTGCTGAGGCTTGGGTCTCCGGGCGATTCTCTGCAGAAGATGCTCAAAGGGCTCCGGCAGCGCCTCCTCCTGGGGGACAAACCCGCGTGTAGGCAATTTGAGTGGACAGGGGACAACTCCACTGCGTGCCTGAGCTTCTCCCTGAGCCGCAGAATCCCCTGAGAGCAGAAACTGGTGGGCTGGTAGGATACCAGGCTAAATGCAGCATTCTCTCCGACCTGGGACTGCCTTCTTCCTAAAATCTAAGCTGGGTGCCCCGGCCCCAGCTGCACAACATACATTCCTGTCCAGTGCGTTTTCTGCTCCGTATCGCGTCGAAGGACTCACTCAACGTTTCACTACCACCTTTGTCTGTTCTCTGGGAGGCTTCGGAAACCCTTCACTGTCCTAACTACATACAGTTGGGCGTGGATGCAGAAGGGTGCAGATACTTTAAAAGCGACCCCGCACCATCGCACAACTTTCACTGTTTCCCAAGGCGCGCTTCTTGGCGCCAAGAGCCGAGAGCCACGTAAAGGGGAACTTGGAGTATTGAATACGGGAGTGTAGGGTTAGCTTCCTTCCCTGAGACACCACCACGGTTCGCTAAGATCCCGCTTTTGCCCCCATCAAGCATTTCCAAACGCTCTGGCAGCACTGTTAGACCAATGCTCTTGAGATCGCGTAATTAGGGACTAAAATCCAGCCTGGTGAGCAGCTCTCCTGCTGGGGAGACAATGAGCCCTATACAAGGAAACTTAGTTCTGGGCTCTAAACCTTGTGCCTTGTGCGGACCAGGAGATGACACCCTTCACATTCCACTGTGCCTGTCCGGTGGTGCTCTCTTGGGCTGGCCAAATAGGGGTGCTACCACAAGGGGGAAGGCAACAGCTCCTACGCCAGGTTGGGTCTCACCTTGATCTGGTCACTGTCGGACCAGTCGGACCAATAATTTAGATCATCATTGGCACCGATTTCCTCTGCAAACAGCTGAGTGGACACGAGAAAGAAGACGGCCACCGCCACGAAGATTTTCATGTTGGGTTTCTGGAGAGAATAGCAGAGAGGAAAGGAGGTATTAATTCATGTGGGCGATGGCCACCCAAGAGTTAGAGCAGAAAAATTTCAGTGTCATAAGAAAGAAAGAAAGAAAGAAAGAAAGAAAGAAAGAAAGAAAGAAAGAAAGAAAGAAAATCCCAGTAAATCAAGGTTAAAACAGCAACAAACAAAACCCCACCAGGTTTAACATTTCTCCATACCCTTTAGAAAAGCGAATAACTCCCCAGAGAGCCTCGAATCTTCCTCTCCCTGAGTCTCAGCGTCCCAGACCCTTACCCACTGACTCACACCCTCAAGCCTGGAGGTTCTGCAGGGGGGGAGACAAAGAGGGGTGTTTGCATTTGCACAGCTCGTTCGTATACCCCCCACCTTCCGTCTGCGCCTGCCGCTGGTAGCAAAGCCTGGGCGGACGCCCCATCCGACCCAAGCACGACAGGTAGCAGTCAGCCACAGCTGGCTGGACCGAGTGGTACTCACTGTGGTCAGCCCCTCGAGGATGCTTGGCAGGTGCGCACTTGCTGGGCGCTCCTTGCTCTCCTTGGCCACGGTGCAGGAGTGGAGCAGGTCGGAGAGCGCTCTAATCCCTGCTCTTCCTTCGCGGTATTTATCTGGGGCGTGACGAGCCTGGAGGGCCACGTGACACTCTCCCCACGCGACTTTCTGCTCAATATTTAATTAGCCGCCCCCTCGCCTTTTGCTTGCGTGATGGAGAGTTTCCGAGACGGTAACCCGTCGGAGTCCATAACATCTGGACCCAATTGGGTTCGAAATGACGCAATTTTAGGGAAGTTGAGGTCTAGCCATCCAATCCAGAGAGGCTTGTTTTCTTCCGTCTGCAAATCTGACACCCCCTCCCCTCTTCTTCCGAACAAGGTTCAGTGACACCTGAGATTACTCATCAGAACTGAGCCAAGTGACTCATTCTTCGGACTTTGAGAACTTTTCTCTCAAGAGGCATCCGGAAATCTTGAGCTTTTGAGGATGGCCAGATAACTCCAGCACCAAAACCTTGCCTTAGGGAAATCGCATTAAGGCAGGAGCAAGCACTTCTGTGGGGTGAAGAAAGCGGGAGTTTTCCTTCCATTTTTACCTTCCTGTGTTTTAAAGGATTGTGAGGTGCTAAAATCTATGCCTGAAACAGCTCGCCCTGCCTAAATCAGACAGAATACTCTCCCATTTCTCTAGCACTGCAAAGGGCTTCAGTCTTGTATGTCAGAAGAAGAAAGCCAATTTTGTTGAACGGTTAAGGGAAAGGGGGAATTTAAACTTGTGTCGCCTGTCCTTTGTTTCCCCAAAGCTTCTTCCTTGTCACCTCCAGAAGGTGTCTGAAGAGGATAACTGTGCCTCTCTCCCCCTTATTCTTGTTGGAGGATTACAAAGGCCAGAAGCACCTTTTGTTACCACAGGGCTGTGCAGATCTTTCAGAGACAGAAGTCATTAGCAAACCATGGTTTTACAAATAACTTCTGTCCCAGCTGTATAACACTCCTCCATCTTTCAATGAACTAAATGAAGTTGCAATGGTTTGGTTTTTTTTTTCTCTAGGTCTCATGGTGTCGCTTCAAATTGGTTATCCTCCTGCCTCAGCCTACCCAGAACTTCAATTATAAGTGTGTGCCACCACACCTAGATTGATGATGTCTTTTGAGTAGGGTTGTTTTCTCTTGAGGATCGTATTTTCCTATTATGCTTTTAAGTATTATGTGTAGAGGAAATAAGTGTTTGCAAGCCAAAACAATGTTTCACCTCCAATATTTATTGTTTTTAAACCTGAATGTGTGGAAGTTCAGGTGGACTTTATAATGTGAACGTTCTATTTTTAATCTTCAAAACTTTTAAAATTGTGCACACAAATGTAGAGTCATTCCACTGAAACAATTTGTAAATTTCACTTACGTTCCCCACTTTCCCAATACCCACCATATTTTAAGCAAATTCTCACCATCGAAAGAAATTAAGTATTTCAGCCCAAGGTAAGGAATTTCAAAATGAGAACATCAAGGAAATGATACTATTGCATCTCAAATAATGTAAAAATAACTCCAGTGCCATTAAGTGTTTACATGTCCCTCAAAAGTCCTCATCACCTCACCCAGTTTACTGGTTAAAGTCAGAATTCCAGTGAATCCCATACATATATCCTGTCTGAATCAGTCTGGGCAGATACAGATAAATAGCATGAACTGGGTGACTTACAAACAGTACACTTTCTGTTGCTATTTTGTTTTTTTCCCCTCACAGCTGTAAAGACTGTCAACCTGAAGTCAAGGTGTCAGGAAGGCCTGATTCCCCTGAGGGTCCTCCTCAAGCTGTGAAATACTATTTTGTCTCTTTGTTGTATCCTATATGGCAGAGAGAGGTCAAAGAGGTTCATTAGATCCATTTGAAAAGGGCACTAATCTCATGTATGAGGGTTGCTCCCCCATGACCTAATTACCTATTTTTTTTAGCTTTTATTTTTCTTTCTTTCTTTCTTTCTTTCCTCTTTTTTTGGGTTTTACATACATTTTTTCAGTTTTTTTTTTAGGGCTTACATGCATTTTTGCATTTTTATTTTTATTTTTTTACATATACATTTATATTATTATACACATATATAATAAAGTACCTACAGCAACAAGAACGACAAAAAAAAAAAAAAACCAACCAGGAATTATATAAATGTTACAGTTATCGTGTTTTGGCTCTTTGTATTTGTCAGCCTGAAGAAAACATCTTTCCTATCTTTTGCATCTAAAATTCTGAATGTAAATCAATATGTATCATATATTTACCTATTTTTAAATGGCACTACCTTGGTTGTTAGCTCTCAGCCAGTTCCAGGAACTCACTGTGTGTCTCGAAAGCTCTCACTTTTCCTCTTGTTAGTAGTTTATTGATAAAACAGGCCAGTTGAGTCTACTGCATTTTGTAGTTTGCTGACTCCTCTTCACTTTTCCCTTTGTTCTATATGTTTCCAGTTAATTGTACTTGTAATGTCTAGAAGCTTGACTCCATTTTTATGATTATTTTTAACAGGGCTTCTTTTATGTGTGCTTTGTAGGTCTTTTAGAAAGCACATGGTATCTGGTGATTTCTCTTTCTGAGTTGTAGTTAGGATTGAGAATATTTCGTATACCCCTATTCCTCATGAGTTTCAAGGTGGGGCTTCTTATAATTGATCACTGTTTATGGACTCTTGTTTGCACATCCATAGAAAATATCTTATTACCTACCATGTAGTTATTCTGGTACATAATTCAGGAAATATGGCCTGATTTATTCCCTCTACCAACTTTAAATATTGCTAATTTAACCACTAAAAAAAAATTATTTATTTATTATGTATACAGTGTTCTGTCTGCATGTACACCTGCAGGCCAGAAGAGGGCATCAGATCACACTATAGATGATCATGAGCCACCCTGTGGTTACTGGGAATTGAACTCAGGACCTCTGGAAGAGCAGGTGGTACTCTTAACCACCGAGCCATCTCTCTACCCCTCAAGTTCTCAATTTAATCACCTTTTAAGCATGCTTTGTTTTTCTTTCTTTCTTTCTTTCTTTCTTTCTTTCTTTCTTTCTTTCTTTCTTTCTTTCTTTCTTTTTTAGACCAGGACCTCACAGATTTAAGCATAGTTGAAACATTTCAGTGCTAGATAGACACTCTTTAACTGATGCTCAAATTACGTCATTCTTGGCTAGAGGATGACTCTACCAAGTCTTTTGATATGTCTTCAACAGGACTTGATGATTTTCTTGGTTTTAGTCTGACAATGTTTCAGGTTGAAACTTTGTGTTTTCTACCTTAGACTCCAAGTCTCCCTCTAAGGAGCTTTTATTCCCACTGACTTGTAAATGATAATTAGAGGTCATAATCTGAGCATTTGGGCATGCATTATTGTCAAATTCCTTACTTCAAGATTATTCCAATGCATAGAGCCAGGTTGGGAGAGAGAGACAGAAAAGAGAGAGAGAGAGAGAGAGAGAGAGAGAGAGAGAGAGAGAGAGAGAGAGACAGACAGACAGACAGACAGAGACAGACACAGACACAGACAGACAGATAGACAGAGACAGACAGAGACAGAGAGACAGAGACAGACAGAGACAGAGACACAGAAAGAGAGAGAGAAAGAGAGAGAATGAATATGAATGTGTGTGTTGTTTGTATGTATGGGGGGATTTAGTCTGTGGGTATGAATGTATATAAGTTTGTGTTAGTGAGCTGTGTGTTTGTAATATGTAAAATAATGAATATGTGAATACTTCCTAAAGGAATCAGGATATCACAGTCTTTATTTAGCCTTGTCTATTTTACAACTTTTCAATAACAAAATCCCCACTTGCCAGTCACACTCACGTGACCACTCACTCACACAACTACCAACACATGATCAACAACATCACATTGGAAATAGATAATAGTTTTTGCTTCCAATTTTTCAGTCTTTAGGGACGTATCACTGTACGTATGTCCAATTAAGCTACTGCATTTAAAATTACTTTTTACAATGTCTGTAAGTTAGTTGCACTGCCAAGCCTTATTTGCACATTCTGCTCTTGAATTTAGGAGTTGTTTTTAACTTAATCTTACAATCGTATAACATGCATGACTCTAAATTACAGTGTTTATTCTCAAAAACTAACAATCTATTCAAAGGACTGTAGCTTCAGGCTTTACTTTTTCTTCTCTTCCCTCTGGTAAACATTTTCCTTTGGCTGGAGATTGGATGTGGTTTGTTCCCCCTTGGGTCATGGGCTAGATACTTGGTCGACAATGTGGACATGGTGATAGGTGGTGAGACAGCTAATGGGGACACTCTAGTGTTGGGTCAACCGTCAGTGGGGGCATGGGGCTTAGAAAGAGGTTGGCATAGCTTTTGTGGGGCTTCTGCTTACTTCCCAGGAGAAGTTGCACAAAGGATCCAGCTTCTCACCCAGAATTCTGTTTCTTTCTTTTTTTTTTTAATTTATTTTTTTATTAATTTATTCTTGTTACATCTCTATGGTTATCCCATCCCTTGTATCCTCCCATTCTCCCCTCCCTCCCATTTTCCCCTTATTCCCCTCCCCTATGACTGTTCCTCAGAGGGATTACCTCCCCCTGTATATGCTCATAGGGTATCAAGTCTCTTCTCGGTGACCTGCTGTCCTTCTTCTGAGTGCCACTAGGTCTCCCCCTCCAGGGGACATAGTCAAATGTGAGGCACCAGAGTACATGAGAAAGTCAAATCCCTCTCTCCACTCAAGTGTGGAGACTGTCCTGTCCATGGGCTAGATCAGGGTAGGGGTTTAAATTTTACCACCTGTATTGTCCTTGGCTAGTGCCTTAGTTTCAGCGGGACCCCTTGACCCAAATCTGCCTATCATAATGTTCTACTTGTAGGTTTCTAGAATCCATTGGATCCTTCTACATTGCTATTCTCAGATGGTTCTCTCATCTAGAGTCCCAATAGGATATCCTCCCCTCTGTCTCAGTTTCCTGGTAAGGGAAGGCTTTCGTGGGACCTGCCCATTGGGCTAGTATGCAGATATAAGTGAGTATATACCATTTGAGTCTTTCTTCATTGCTGGTGGGAATGCAAACTAGTACAACCACTTTGGAAATCTATCTGGTGCTATCTCAGAAAACTGGGAATAGGGCTTCCTCAAGACCCAGCTATTCCACTCCTTGGAATATACCCAGAAGATGCACCAGCACACAATAAGAAAATTTGCTCAACCATGTTCATAGCAGCCTTATTCATAATAGCCAGATCATGGAAACAGCCTAAATGTCCCTCAGTAGAAGAATGGATAAAGAAACTGTGGTACATATACACTATGGAATACTACTCAGCTATTAAAAACAAGGAATTCCCGAAATTTGTGGACAAATGGATTGAGCTAGAGATGATCATAATGAGTGAGAATTCTGTTTCTTGATGCAATCACTTCCCCTTGAATGTGTCCCCATAGCTGTAAAGCTATTCGCTCTGAGATCTTAGCCAAAGCCTAGTCAATGCTAGCACCTAACTCATTTCCCATTTTGTGCATGGCATTCATTAAATACTCCTTAATTTTCTTAGTAATGTCATACACGTTCTGACTCATTTTTCCCTTGAACACACCAGGGCAGAGGATATCTGCATTAGTAACCACTGAATTTCCCAGGAAATTAGGTCTTTAAAATATAAATTTTAGTAAAATGCAAGTGTTCCTAGGGCATATTAAGTTCATGAGCACAAGAATGGTGAACAAAGTGTTTACTGTATCATATTTTCCAATTAATCATCTGTAGGAAGCTGTAAAAGGGAGATGGGGAGTGGTTCAGTAGTTAAAAGCATTTGCTGCTTTTGCAAAAGATGAGCGTTTAATTCCCGTCACCCTATTGGTAGCTGACAACCATCTGCAATTCTAATTCCAGAGGATCTGCTGCCCTCTCTATCTGCTTTGAGTATTGCATGCACATGGTCCACACATAAATGCATACACAACATTTATACACATAAAACATAAATAAATATATCTTAAAAAGTAAACAAAAAAGATGTTACTGTCCATTTTCATGTGACTGAACATAAATCGCTTTTAGTTCTTTTTTAGTGCTTACAATTTTGAAGGGAAAATTCTTCAAACCATTTTCATAAAATACTCTACAAAAATGAAAAATCAATGTGGAAAAGTAAAATAGTTGGCCTTAAGAAATTACTCCCAAGAAGAGCAGATCCTGCACCTCATCTGGACAGCACAATAGAGCTGGCCCTGCTTGCATGGTCACTGGTGTGCCGGCCTCTGGGGCTTATGAGAGCAGGGGAGCTGGCTCTGCCCCTTGCTGGCTTCCACATTGGGTGAGCTAGTCCAGGCAATTCTGGAGAGCTTGCCCAGTGGTGCGAGTGTGGGAAAGCTGTGGGGCTGACTAACTCAGCTACCACCCAGGCCCAGAGGCAGGGCTTTGAGTAGGCCCACTCCAACATCTGCCTCATGGATGAACTGCTGGAGCATATGAGTGGGCCAGTCCTACAGAACCAAAGCTGCAGGATCTCTATGACACAGGCCAACAACGAGATATCCAAGAGCAGTCCCAGTGAGGATCCAGCGTAGATTGTATAGCCGAAGCCAGAGGCATGAACCAGACCAATGACTCAGTGCAATGAACATGTGGAAATAAAGAAATGTGGGCAACGTGTACAGTGTGAGATACACTGTGACACACTACAGCTTCCACAATGAGGTTTTTTTTCTTTTATGGGAGGATGCAAGGGCAGAGAGTGAATACAAAGGGTCAGGGAAATGAGTAGGATTGGAGTGCATCATGTGAAATTCAGAGAATCAATAAAAAGTTAAATAAAATATTTTTTTAAAAGAAAGTAATAACTCCCAGGGGTTGTAGAGATGGCTCAACAGTTAAAACATCCTGGCTTAAATCTTACAAGGAAATTACTCCTGTTCAGAAATTGCAACCCTTAATGTTAAGGGGACAATACTGTGAACATCTTTTTTTCTGTATATTAATTAACCCGATAGAGAAATGGAGATATAGATGAATAAATACTATGAACACAGGGTGTGTTAGTTACCTTGGTGTCGCTGTGACCACACTATCTGACAGACACAGTCTAAGCGAGGAAAGATAAAGTTCGCTTTTGATTTTAGAGTACTGAAGCCACGGTAGCAGGGGAGTCTGTTCACATAAGGCCAGGACCGGAGGCAGAGGACAGGACCAGAACCAGGAACTCGTGTTACTCTCAGAAGCTTGCTGCATTTTTCTTCTTCCAGAGCTGTTCTGTCTCCTACAGATCCCACCACCTGGGAAATAGCAACATTACCTGGGGAACAAGCATTCAAACCATGGTCCAGACCGGCTCAAACTGCCTCCTAGATATTTACGTTTATATCTGTAGACAAGTGCCAGAGAAGTGTCTCCTTTAAGTGAACTCTTGTGACTGTACACACTCATGGCTGATCAAGGTACTGAAAATAAGGGACAATTGGGTGCTAAGCTCTACATTGGACATTTGTTCCACCTTCTCTAAAGCTCAGGAAAGAGGGGTAGAAATAATGCGAGACCCAGAAGACAGGGAGAAGAGCTGAAAAAAAATGTTATCTTCTGAATGTGACACAATCATGGCAGTCATGATCTCACAATAGCTGTGGTTGTCTCTACTTGCCTACACAAGACTGAGCCTGTCATCAGTCAATCATGGTTGAAGGAGGGACCTATGGGACCATACTGAAACCATCTGCTGAATTTGGATGTAGAGCAGCCATTTGTCTTCAGTTTTGTAACTACAAATGGATAGTTTGAAACCCATGGTTCCACAGATGGTCCTGGTTAAACTCAGTGTGGCACAAGACAAAACAAAAAGACATGAATGTGAGAAAGGGATTTCTTAAGGAAGGAGGAGGAGGAGGATTAGTTGACAGGAGCCAAGAGAGATAAGAAAGGAGGGAATAATAATAACCAGAATACATTATATATGTGTATGAAATCATCAAAATGAAAATTAATAAACATTGTGACAGTGTCAGTTACATAGAGCCCCATAGGCTCATATATTTGAATGCTTGGTCCCTAGTGGGTGGAACTGTTTGGGAAGGATTGGGTGTGGCCTTGCTGGAAGAGGTGAATCACTGAAGGTGCCCACATCATTTCCAGTTATTTGTCTTTTGCTTTCTTCTGCTTGTGGATGGAGATGTGAGCTCCTAGCTACTGCTCCAGGACCATGCCTGCTTGTCTGCGCCTGTGCTCTCGACCACGATGGTCATGGACTCTAACCTTCTAGAACTATGAGCCCTCAATTAAAAGCTTTTTTTTCTATGAATTGTCTTTCACATGGTGTCTTATCATAGAAAATTGAGGCAGAGATTATATATGTCTAAAAGACATGAGTCTGTGGGACTTTGCAGATTCTAACCATAAAATAGAAGCCCTAGGAACCGTTTTAAAACGAAAAGTGGTTGTTTATATTTTATTCAAATTGAGTAGAAGAAAAAAAAAGGGGGGGAGGAAGAATCAAGGTTTTAGGTCTAAATATTATGAAGATGTTTGTAACATTTTAAAGAATAGATACTTACTTGATGTCTATGTATCCCCTGTTTTAAAAACAAGGATGTTAACATTCCTAAGCTTTTTCCCAGCTCCTCTCCCTTCCTCACTCAATTTTGTATGTGATACCTTGTTATGTTATTTGACATTGTTAAGGCTTTTAACACTCACCATCAGTTTTCAGACCAAGATTCCATCAGTTGTCTGCTATTCACTGATTAAATGGAGTCACAGTTCCCTGCCAAACCTTTTAACCTAGTGTGCCATTCTCCTGCAGATTTTTAATCATCTCTTACTGCTCAGTGTCATTGTTAAGCAAATTTTCCTTCTGAAAGAAGTGAATGTCTGCCAGTCACCTCTATGTCAAGTGACATTTTCTTCAGTCCGAATGTTTTTAGACTAAATTTCATTTTCCACAGAACCGTGCGGGACATTATTCCTATGTCGTGTGGGGGTGGCAGTTCTGAGGTGGCATAGTGTTTCCTCCTAAATCAAACATGGTTTGCTTTTCTGCTTGGGTATCTCAAGAATTCTTAATCTCTGACATTCACTGGTGGGAATGAGAGCTGCCCCTTGTCCACTGCAGCCTATCTCTCCTTTTCCTGACTTATTACAGCTATTGTTTTGCTTGAGTGTGGCTTGACTCTTAGTTTGTCTAATTATTTTCTTATTTTAGAGATTTTTCATTGTATGATGGTCTTGAATCTGTGTTAAAATAGAATGCCCACTTTAAGAATATTGCAGCAGTTTTATCTACCAATCTATCTATCTATCTATCTATCTATCTATCTATCTATCTATCTACCTACCTACCTATCTAGTTTACTGTAGGTGATAATCAAAATGTGTAGACTATTTTTCTGCAGTTATAGTTTTAAGTCTTTGAATTCCCTTCATTCAGCTCAGCTTTTTAACAGAAGTGTCAGTATTTCACTTTATTTATTCTGGATTATGATGCATCTAATTCACTTATTTCCAAAATCATGTTTCACTGCCCCCAACTCCTTATAGAAAGTTATTTCCCTTTTCATCTCATTTAGCTGTTTCATTATTATTTTATTGAAATGCCTTTGTTTTATTTAATTCATTTTCATATTAAGATGCTCCTAGTACCAAGTGACTGGGGGAAATTTTTCCTTCTGTCTTCTGACTTACATTCTCTTCTAGATCACTGGAAAAACAAGTAGACGTGCATATTAAGCAAACTCCATTTGATTATGTCTCAGTGACTTGCTAGCAATTGTTTCTGGATTCATGTACTCTCTATGTCAAGTTTTTAGTCTGTTAAGAATTAACATAAATACTACTCACCCCAGAAAGATGTGCCATGCATGTCAGACATGTTGTTCAGTCACAAAGAACACTGCAGAGAACCTGCAGTGATGCTGTCATCATTTCGTGTATGTGTGTGTGTGTGTTATATGTACACTTGTGTGTACAAGTGTCTTGGCTTATGCATACATTTATGAAGGCCAGAAGAGGGCGTTGGTTATTTTTCCCTACTATTCTTTGCTTTATTTCTCTCAATGAACCTAATAGTTAATATTTGTCCAGGGTTCCACTACCTTTGTATCTCTGCTCCCCAGCACTGGGTTTGCAAGTACGTGTAGTCACATCTGGCTTAGAAGTGGGTACTGGGGATTTAACCTCAGGTCTTCTTATCCACTGATTCCTTCCCACATCCCAATTCCTTTTGAAAGACAGTAGCTGCACACCTATTGACTGACATCATCTATCTCCTGGGGCTTCTTGCCTCCAGACTCTGATCATCATTATGCTGTTTTATGTTCTATGATATCAACATTTTTAGACTCACTATATGAGTGAGATTGCACAGTACTTGTATTTCTGCGCTTGGATTATTTTACTTAGCATTATGTTTTCTAGATTCATTAATGCTGCCACAAACCGTAGAAATTCACCCTGTGGAACAGTCTTCCATTGTGTACGTAAAGCACACTTTGTTTATTCAGTCATTTGTCACTGAACACTTAGGTTGGCTCTGTGGTGGTTATCATAAATATCTCTGCAATAAACATGGGAGTGCAGATGTCTCTCTGATATATTGATTTCATTTCCTTTGTCTATATACTGAGTTGTGGGATTGCTAGTCTCATTTTGAAGAACTTCCATGCATTTTCTATAATGGGTGTGCTGTTATGTTTCTAGTATTGGTGTGTAATGGTTCTTTCCCCTCTGGATTCTTCCTGGCACTTGTTTCCTTTTGCCTTTCTGATGACAGCCATTCTTATTGGAATGAGGTCATACCACGTTGTGCTTTTGGTTTGCATTTCCTTCATGGTTAGTGATGCTGAGCATTTTTACATATCTGTCATCTATGTGACTGGTTTCTTTTGAGAAATGTGACCCCCTCCTCTCCTCAGTGCTGGAATAAAGTACTGGAATAACACAGCATTGTGATACAATTGAGTGGTCTCTAGTCGCTCCATCTCCATGTTGGGATAGCTTTGGGCCGACAGAGTCGGAGAGACTATTTAATTCAGTTCCTACAGTGGCTGAGGATTTTGCCCCTCTCAGGATAGCTTTCTCAGGATATTCTACTCATTTTTTTTAACCGTGAGGAAATGGTGGTACGAGAGGAGACTTAGATTGAAGCAATGTTCAGTGTGAGCAATCAGGCCCTCCTCTTTCGTCCGAGATCTTAGGCTGTCCTGTACTCTACTTTGACCCTCTGGCGGGAGAGTCTGTACTTTTCCTGCAGAACTTGATTGCATCTCTGTGCTTCTTGGGAGGCTGTCTCCATTCTTTTAAAATTCAGCTCAAAAAAAAAAAAAAATCAGGTCCAGTTTTCTCTTCGCGTCACGCAACTCTCAGTGACATGTATTCGTAGCACCTAGAATGAAAGTGCATGTACTCATCCTGCTTCCCACTCTCCAGGCATAGCATCATTCATGATCTCACAGTTTAGTCAATTCAGGAAGACAAGAGCTCTGTAGAGCCAGCCAAGATGGGCATGGCTCTTCTATTCTAGAATGCTCGGTTTTAATCCACTGTATACGAATTCTTAAAGATTATCATATTAATTGAATATGACCGTTGCTTGGGTTGGCATGTGGTTATAGATTTCACTTAACAGCATGGACTTAACAGCTCTTACTTTTCTAAGAGTCAGGGGGGGTCTACGGTAATACTGTGATCATGTTCTCTAACTAGTAAGTTATTCATCATCTGCACCATGTTGGTTCATTGGTTACTCACTTGTTTATTTCCTTAGACTTCAGACTAGAAAAGCTCTCTGGAACATATCGGTGCAGTGACTACTACACAGGAAGCAGATGTTAGATGGGCTAGCCCCGCCTCTTCCTGGTCACGTTCTCCAGTCCTTTTGTATATGTTGTTTATCAGGAAAACCTTGCTTCTAGGATCCCTCCTTTTTTTCTTGGTCCTCATGGATTGTAACTTGTTTTATTAGCTTAGTCATGTTTTTGTTTTTACTTTTCAACCGTAAGGTAAAGTATATCTAACATGAAATTTGCTGGGTTAAGTGTACAGTCCTGTGATATTAAATGTATTTTGTCGTTGCTTGTCTATTGTCACCATCCTTTTCCTTCTTGTGAGACTGAAACTCTCTACACAACAACACTGAGTAATAATTTCCTATCCACCACAGCATTTTACTCCCCTCTTTATGATTTTGTCAACTCTAGTGCCTTACTTTGTTTTATATAATGTCCTCAAGATGTATCTGTTAGAATTTCCTTCATCCTTTAAAGTCTGAACTATCTCCTGTTGTATGTACATTCCAGATTTTGCTTATCTATTTATTTGTGAATGTATACTTGGTTTAATTCAGTGTTTCAGCTATTATGAATGATAATGCTATGTGAATGTCTATAAAATATTTTTTCAAGAAACTTCTTCCAGTTCTTCTGAGTATACACACAGAAGTGTATACATTCAATCACATGGGGAATTATTTTTAGAAAAATCTACTACACTGCATTAGACAGAATTTGTGTCATTTACATTCTCCCAGTGTTTAAGATTTCTAGTTTTCCCACATTTTATAAACATTTGCTTTTTGTTTATTTTTAAAGATATATTTCACTTTTTATTTTATGTGTGTTGGTGTTTTGCCTGCATGTATGTCCCTGCATCACTTGTTTATACTGCCCACAGAGGCCAGAAGAGAGCATTGGATCTCCTGGAACCAGAGTTATAGATGGTTGTGATCTCCAACATGGGTCATATTGAAGAGAAGCCAGTACTGTTAGCCATTTAGCCATCTCTCTAGTTCCAAAACTTGTTATTTTTAATGGTAGCTATTGTCATATATATCCTAATAGCATCAATTTGCATTTTCTTAATGAGTTGAGACAATGAACATCTTTTCATGTGCCACTTAGGCATTTGTTTGTTGTCATCTATTTTTTAAAAAAATCTTTTGAAGTTTACTGCCTATATTTTCCTTGGCTGGTGCCATAGTTTGAGGAGGACTCCAGGGCCCAGACCTGCCTGTATTTTTCCAGGACCCTCTGGATCCTTCTATTTCCTCATTCTCCCAGGCTTCTCACCCCTAAAGTCTCAATAGGATTTTCTCCCCTCTGACCCACTTTCTTGGTAGGTAAAGTTTTTCATGGGGCCGTACCCCTTGGCCTAGTGTCTCCATATAAGTGAGTATATACCATTTGACTCTTTTTGCTTCTGGGTGAACTCACTCATTATGATAATTTCTAGTTCAATCCATTTGTCCACAAATTTCTGAAATTCCTTGTTTTTAATAGCTGAGTAGTATTCCATAGTGTAAATATACCACAGTTTCTTTATCCATTCTTCTACTGAGGGACACGTAGGTTGTTTCCATGTTCTGGCTATTATGAATAAGGCGGCTATGAACATGGTTGAGCATATGTGCCTGTTGTGTGGTAGTGCATCTTCTGGGTATATTCCAAGGAGTGGGATAGCTGGGTCTTGAGGAAGCCCTATTCCCAGTTTTCTGAGAAAGTGCCAGATAGATTTCCAAAGTGGTTGTACTAGTTTGCATTCCCACCAGCAATGAAGGAGTGTTCCTCTCTCTCCACATCCTCGCCAGCATGTAGTGTCAGTTGAATTATTGATCTTAGCCATTCTGATGGGTGTAAGATGGAATCTCAGTGTCGTTTTGATTTGCATTTCTCTGATGACTAAGGAGGTCGAGCATTTCTTTAAGTGTTTCTCCACTATTTGATATTCCTCTGTTGAGAATTCTCTGTTTAGTTCTGAGCCCCATTTCTCTGTTGGGTTATTTGGTTTGGTAGTGTTTAATTTCTTGAGTTCTTTATATATTTTGGATATTAGACCTTTGTTAGATGAAGGGTTGGTGAAGATCTTTTCCCAGTCTGTAGGCTGTCGCTTTGTTCTCTTGACAGTGTCACCCGCCTTACAGAAGCTTCTCAGCCTCATGAGGTCCCATTTATTAATTGTTGATGCTAAGGCCTGGGCTGTTGGTGTTCTATTCAGGAAGTTGTCTCCTGTACCTATGTGTTCCAGACTCTTCCCCACTTTTTCCTCTAATTGGGTTAATGTCTCTGGTTTTAGGTTGAGGTCTTTAATCCACTTGGACTTGATTTTTGTGCATGGTGACAAATAGGGGTCTAATTGCATTTTTCTACATGTAGACATCCAGTTAGACCAGCACCATTTGTTGAAGATGCTGTCGTTTTTCCATTGAATGGATTTGGCTTCTTTGTCAAAAATCAAGTGACCAAATGTGTGCGGATTCATCTCTGGGTCTTCAGTTCGATTCCATTGATCCAGTAGCCTATTGCTGTGCCAGTACCATGCTGTTTTAATTACTGTTGCTCTATAGTACAGCTTGAAATCAGGTATGGAGATTCCTCCAGAGGATTTTTTATTGTATAGGATTGTTTTTGCTATTCTGGGCTTTTTGTTTCTCCATATGAAGTTGAGAATTGTTCTTTCAATATCTTCAAAATATTTTGTAGGTATTCTGATAGGGATTGCATTGAATCTGTAAATTGCTTTTGGTAAAATGGCCATTTTTACTATGTTAATTCTCCCGATCCATGAACAAGGTAGATCCCACCATCTTCTGATGTCATTTTCAATCTCTTTCTTCAGAGATTTAAAATTTTTTTCAAATAAGTCCTTCACTTGCTTGGTTAGGGTTATTCCTAGGTATTTTATATTGCTGGTGGCTATCGTGAAGGGAGTAATTTTCCTAATTTCTTCCTCTGCCTGTTTATCATTTGTATATAGGAAAGCTACTGACTTTTTTGAGTTTATTTTGTAACCTGCCAATTTGCTGAAGGTGTTTATCAGCTGTAGGAGTTCTCTGGTGGAATTTTGGGGGTCACTTATATACACTATCATATCATTTGCAAATAGGGATAATTTGACTTCTTCCTTTCCCATTTGGATCCCCTTGATCTTCTTTTGATGTCTCATTACTCTGGCTAGAACTTCAAGAACTATATTAAAGAGGTATGGGGAAAGTGGGCAGCCTTGTCTGGTCCCCAATTTTAGAGGGATTTCCTTGAGTATCTCTCCATTTAATTTAATGTTGGCTATTTGTTTGCTGTATATAGCCTTTATGATGTTTAGAAAAGTGCCTTGTATTCCTGATCTCTCCAGAACTTTAAACATAAATGGGTGTTGGATTTTGTCAAATGCTTTTTCTGCATCTAAAGAGATGATCATGTGGTTTTTCTCTTTCAGTTTGTTTATATGGTGGATTACATTGATGGATTTTCATATGTTAAACCATCCCTGCATGCCTGGAATGAATCCTACCTGGTCATGGTGAATGATGTCTTTGATAAGCTGTTGTATTCGTTTTGCGAGTATTTTGTTAAGTATTTTTGCATCAATGTTCATAAGAGAAATTGGTCTGAAATTCTCTTTTTTTGTTGCGTCTTTGTGGAGTTTGGGTATCAATGTGACTGTGGCCTCATAGCCGATGGACAGGACATCCTCCACCGTTAAGTGGAGAAGGGGATCTGACTTTCACACAAATTCTGGTGCCCCATATCGGACCATGTCCCTTGGATGGGGAGGCCTGGTGGCACTCAGAGGAAAGATAATAAGTCACCAAGAAGAGACTTGATACCCTAGGAGCATATACAGGGGGAGGTGGTCACCCTCAGTCACAGACATAGGGGAAGGGAGTAGAGGGGGAAGCGGGAGGGAGGAAAGAAAGGGAGGATACAAGGGATGGGCTAACAATTGAGATGTAATATGAATAAATTAATTAAAAAAAAGAGAAAAAAATCTTTTGATATTATAAAATAAATACAGTATTTTTCATTCTACCTTCCCTCTCCAAAACATTCTATATACCCTTTATTGGTCTCTTTTAAATTTATTGCCTCTTTTTAAATTAATTGTATATAATATAATATATACATACATATATGCATGTATATATGTATATTCATATATATTCCTAAATACATAAGCATAACCCAATCAGCCTGTAAGTACATTTTCAGGGCTGATCACTTGTTTTGTTTTGTTTTTGTTGTTGAATTTTAGCAGTTGTCTCTATATCTTTGCTATTCATTCTTTACCCACATGTGATTTGCAAGCAACTGCTCCCCTTGTGTGGTTTGCCTTCTACTCTGTTGATAGTGCCATTGGATTCACTAAGCTTGCATATTTTTCTTTTGTTGACTGTGTATTTGGTGTCACATTCAAGAAGTCATTGAAAAATGCTCAAGCATTATGTTTTTGCCCTATGATTTCTTAGATTGTATAGCTTTAGGACTTATGTGTAGGATTTTGATTTACTTTGAACTACTAATTAAGTGTGGTATTGCGTAAACTTTCAGGTTCAGTTTTTTCCATGAAAATGCCCAGCTTTCTCAATGTCATTTGTTGTAAACATTGCCTTTCTTCACTGAATGATCTTGACATCTGTGTCAAAAAAAAATCACTTGATCACATACACAAGGGAATGGATGCTTATCTCTTCTAAGTGCATGTGTTGAAATTCTAATCCCCCAAATGGTGGGATGATGAAGTGAGGTCATTAAAAGGTGACTATAGCTTGAAAACAGAGCCATGGTTAAAGGGATTAGTGTCCTTAGGAGAGAAGTCTTAGAAAGAACCCTTTTATGGACCAGAAGGCCGAAAAAGATGCTCCAACATTATAGTTTTGGGTGACTGTTCAGGTAGAATACTGTCTCTGTCATCTTCTCATTTGGAAAGCAACTCACCTGCACTCCCGGCATATTCAGGTAATCAAGTTTATTCCTTCTCAGGTCTCTGATGGAGTTGAAGACCAGGTAGCTTAGTTTTACAATGAAGCTTAGCTGTTTAGGGGTTAAGATGTTTTTACGTCTAGATAGATGTTTTAAGTTGATAATGACAAAATGTGATGGAGATTGATTTACGTTCAGAATTTTAGATGCACCAGGATAGAAAAGACGTTTTCTTCAAGGCTGTCAAATACAAACAGCCAAAACACTAAGAATGTAACATTTATATAATTCCTGATTGTGTCATGGTTCTTCTTGCTATAGGTAGTTAATTGTATATACATGTAATAATATAAATGTATATGTAAACAATAAAAATGTTTAATTAATTAAAAAAAGAAAGAATACTTCTATCTTCCATGTTACGAGATCAATGTGAAAAGATGGCTATCTACAAACTGAGAGCAGAGATCCTAGCAAACATCCTGGTATCCTGCTTCTAGGACTGTGAGAAACACATTTGTATTGTTTATAAACGACCAATTCTGGTATTTTGTTACAGTAACCAAAATGCCGAAACCATCATGTACTTGGGTTTCCTATTTGTTTCACTGGTCTACATCTGTGACTACTGAATTATTTTGATGCCTTATACTACTGTCTCTAGCAAATGGCTTTGAACTTAAGCTGCCACAGTTCTTGCTGCCCGATCTTACACTGTGTTGCTGTAGAGTTGGTAGAGTTGCTGCAGAGTCACCAGCATTCTGAGTGTTTCCGTGAGGTTTTTGGCTGTGACTTTTCAGTAAGTTTGGGAATCAGAAAGTGTGCGCCATCGACTTGGTTCTTGTTCACTGTGCTAATGTGCTGCATTGCACATTAGGCAGTTTTTTGTCTATGGAACCATCCTTGCATTCCAGAAATAATTCCATCTTGGTCATGGTTTAAAACCCCCTTAATCAGTTGCTAAATTCAGGTTGGTAGCATTTTCTAAGTATCTTTGTATTATTGTTCATAAATAATTTAGGGTTTTAGTTTTACTTTTTGGAAGTGTCTTTGATTTGCTTTGGTTTCGGGGCAGTGATGAGTTCATGGAATGAATGAGGAAGCACTCCCTATTACACTTATTTATTTAATATATAAAACTGGTCAGGACTTCTTTTTAAAGTAATTGGTGGAGTTCAACAGTAAAAGCTGTCAGTCTTTTTGTTGTTGTTGTTGTTTTTTAATTTTGGTGGGAGAAGTGTTTTATTATTGATTTAACTCACTGTTAGTTTTGGATCTGTTCAGATGTTTCTATTCCTTTGTCATTTAGACTTATCGGGTTCTATATTTCTTGGACTTTGTCCATCTAATTTACTCTTTCCAGTTTGTGTCCTATGACTATTCATAGTATTTTCTTATAATCTTTTGCATTTTTATAGGTTTGGGAGTAATGTCTCCTTTTTTATTTCTGATTTTAGTAATTTGAATCTTCACTTTATTTTTCCTACTCAGTCTAGTTAAACATTTTTCAATTTTGCTGAATATTTTGAAAAACTACATTTTAGTTTCATTGCTTGTATCAGTTAGTTTTCCTATTCTCTACTTAGTTTGTTTGTGTTCCAGGTTTTATTATTCTTTTTGTAGCTTTGTAGTTAACCTGTTGCTTTTTCTTAATTCTTTCAATGAGTTGTGCTCTCGATTTAAACTCTTTTATTTCTTTTTAATACCAAGTATTGAATCTGTTGTTCCATAAAGTTTGGCATAATGTGGCTTTGTTCTCCAGTTTTCTCTAGGTACCTTCTAATTTCCTTTATGATTCTTTTCTTTGATCTGTTGAATGTTTTAGGGTGTGCTATTTCATCTGGTTTTTGTTGTTGATTTGTTTGTTTAATTCTGCTTTGATTTCTAGCTTCATCCCATTGTGGTTGGAAGCCATGCATTATATAACAGTTGATATTCTGGCCCCTGTTTTCTTTCTTGTCTTATGTTTATTACCCTACACATTACTACATTATTGTATGTTGGATTTGAAGTCTCTATCATGTTCAAATAATGGCATATCCCTTAACTTCTGTCAGCTTTAAAAACATTCTGAGTGAATAGCTGTATTTATGATTGTTACATCTTCCTATAGGAAACCTTTGGTCGATATATAATATCTTCCCTTAGTGTTGATACTTTTTTATTTAAAGTCTATTTCATCTGATGATGTAGCCACTTCTGCTTTTTTTTTGGTTGCCGTTTGCATTGGGATATCCTAAAGATCTTTCTTCTTCATATCCATAAAGGATTCTCTAAAATCCCTTCTGTCCACATTGCTACAGGGCTCTGAACTATTTTTTTATTTTCTATGGTATATTAGACATCACTATAAAGGCAAATGACCAGTTAACAGGGTTACTTAGGTAGACCAGACATTAAGTAATTTTACTGAAAACCAGATAATCAGTCATCATTTTAAAGGAAATAATGAGCGCCTGAGCATGAATATAATTACCAATGTATCATTAGTCAATAACACTGTGTCTTCAAGAGTTTACATTCTGTGTTGCTTTGCCCACAGAGCCCCTCATAAGAAATGGATTGCAGTTCTTGGTATGATCAATTCAGAAATAGCTATGCACATAGAACACAATATTCAGACTCTCCAGCTCTCTGTATATGATTTCAGAAGAATTTATTCAATAAACATTTGTTTAATGTTTGCTGTTTGCCAGACATATAGGATAAAAAAGAAAGAGATGAATTAGTCATAGATTTTCTCCAAGGGTTCAAAAAAGGCAGGGAGGCAGGAAATGTACTAAAGGGCTATTACCAGGAAAGAGGGCATTGTATCATAGCAACAGCAAATAGATTTTCCCTAGTTGCAAAGGGTGGAGTTGGGAGTTATCCCATGGGGAAGGAGTTGTTAAGCAGAGTGTGCCGGATATGCACTGGGATCCACTGGAAGAGTGAGAATGGGATAGTAGGGACTTGGAGGATGAAATAACATAGAGCCACTCACCTGGTATCACTTCTTTGTTTAGACTAATCATCAATAGATTATATTACCAAGACAAACAATTCACTCTCAAGGAAATGCAAAGCTCAAGGCTTCTTTTCATTTTTTTCCTCCAAAAAAAAAGCACTTTACTATCTTCTGATCACTGTGACTGTTAAATTAAAGTTTAAGAGTTTGAGGGAATGTCTTTGAACTATGTCTGTATAGTGGAGAAGAGAATTATTTAAAATATTCAGCAAATGTTATTTCTTTCCACTGTTTCTGTATACAATTAAGGACATATTGTATATACTTCCTAGGAGACAGAAGATAATCTTTTTATTCAACATGACTCTGCAATCTTAAAATAACACATTAGACTAACAAGTCTACTGAAAACACTCCTAATCAAATATCAGTTTGGTCAAACTAGAACCTTGAAGGTCAAAAATCCAATTAAAATTACATACAACAGACTCAATTGCAAAATGAAAAGTTTATAATATTTCCTTGAGAGGAGTTAAAAATTAGGAGGTCCATCATTTTGAACTGGCTTAATAATGGGAAAGTGTGGGGAGCCATGCTAAATTCAGCCATGTTAGAAATCCATGCTTAGGTTATTTTGGGGTTATTTACCTCTGAAGGAAATTGGGAAGCCCTTACAGGGAGCTAACCAGAGGATCAAGGAAGTTCTTACAGGGAGCTTTCAGGTGATTGTATTCTTGCCTGGGGGCTAGGGAGAGTGGGATTAGAATAGATCCTGTTGACCTTGCTATATAAAGTCTTACTCATCTGCATTAAAGAAAGTCTTGATCAGAAATTTCCAGACTTGACTCATTATTTCTCGCATCACTGTACCCCACTTTCAATCCCTACTCCCTCTTTCATATGAACCCTAGTTTGATTTGTCCTGCGGGCCAGGACAGGCAAAGCTGTATTTAGATTTGTTGGCTTCCATAAAACATCTTTTTTCCAATGAAAGCAAAAACTTCCACTGTCTTAGTTAGGGATGTCTTCACTGTGATGGAACACCATGGCCAAAGCAACTGAGGAGGAAAATTTGCCTTACACATCAATACCACTGTTTATTATCAAAGGAAATCAGGACAGGAACTCAACAGAGCAGAAATCTGGTGGCAGGAGCTGATGCAGAGGCCATGGAGGGTGTTGTTTCCTGGCTTGTTCCTCGTGGCTTTCTCAGCTTGCTTCCTTATAGAACCCAGAACCACCAGCCCAGGGATGCAACCACCCACAATGCACTGGGTCCTTCCCCTTCAATCATTAATTAGAGAATGGCCCTACAGCCAGACAATGTAGGCATTTTCCCAGCTGAAGTTCCCTCCTTTCAGATAATTTAAGCCTGGGTCAAATTAAATTAAGACTAGCCACACTAGAGGTATGATGAAGACCGAGACATGTTTGCGGCATTAGTTTAATAGCTGATACAGAAACTGGGGAGATAGCTCAGCAGGTAAGAGTATGGACAGCTCTGGCAGAGATCTGAGTTTAGTTTCTGGAACCCATGTCAAGCCTCTCACAACTGTCTGTAGCTTTGGTTCCAGGCAGATTAAATACCATTGGCTTCTGAGGACAACCCTCCTCCACACACACACACATACGCAATCACAATTAAATATATTTAATAAAACTGGCAAATGGTTACACCTTTCCAGTTAGCCCAGTGCTTCAGTAGCCCCTCCCATTGAGGACCCACAGCTACTGAGCTTTCACCCACCTATGCAGTGCTCTGATTCCTTTTGGATGCTTGTCTGTGCCTCTGTAGAGTTGATGTTACTAATTGCTGGGAGCTTGGAGTGGGTCCATATGTAATGAAACAACTAACTAGCTTTATTTGCTAAGCTTTATTTTGGAATTTTGGAATCAAGAGGAGTCATTGTAAAGCTCACTGTATGAACTTTATTGATCTTACTACCTGCAGAAAAGCCCTTGGTGGTCCATGTAAAATATTTTCAACTTTAACTGGGCATTTGGACTATAAGACAGGGGAGCCATTGATTTAACAAAATGCTTATTAGGAGCACATATATGTGTATATGTTACACACACACACACACACACACACACACACACACACACACTAGTTGTGGCATGGTTTGTTATGGTTTTTAATAATCCTTTACAAAAGATTGAGATTTATTTCCTTTAGAATTCAGTGTCTCTGCCTCCTTGTGGTATGCCTTCTTATACTATATGAGTGCTATTTAATCCAACATTTTTACCTCTTTGACCCTTTTACCATTTTATTTGATTTTACTTTTCTTGGCTATCAGAGAACTAACACAGAGACATTTGTGGGCCTCAGCTCTACTAACTACCCAGCTGAATTACCTTTATTTAAAATGTTTATCTATCTCTATTTTGTTTTCATTTAAAATATTTTGTGTTCTTTATTTATGACAAATAGCCTCAGCCAAAAGGTCTATTAAATTTGTGTTTTATAAAATTCCTAGTACTAATGCCATGGTGCAAGTCTTCATTTTCTCTACGTGATGCTAGTTTTTCCTTAAATTCCAAGGTTCCTCCCACTTCTGTCTTTAAATATCCAGCCCTAAAAAGTTAATAGTATAATTTTGCTTATATCTCTTCTAAATTCCTGCAAAGTTTTATATTTATTTTTTTACTAAAAACATGAAATTTACTGGATTTATTGCTTCTGAAATTCCCTAACATGGAAACTGGTCTCTAACTCAGTCTCCCATGTAGGATTATAGGAATATACCCGTACACTCAAATTTCTCTCTTTAGTCTTCTTTGAAATTACAATTTAGCCCAACTTGTCTGCTCACGATCAATCAAATTGCTTCACCAATGTTTTAATCGGTTTTAATTTTACCTCTTTTTAAAAATTCAGTCGATCATTTAGGATCCGCACTTTACATGTTTTTTAAATATATTCACCTCTCTTCATTTTCATTGAGAATCTTGGCCATGATTATGTTTCTGGAATTACTTCAATGCTTTTGCAATCTGTTCTCTACATTGGAATAAAAATAAGCTTTTAAAACATAAAGCACTGTGCTGTTATCCTTAAAACTTCCATTGGTTTACATGAAGTCTAATGAATTCCACTGCTCTTCTTCCATGGCCAGCAAAGCCACAGATGATTTGCTTCCTTCTAATCTCTTCAAACTCATTTAATGTCCCTTTCTCCATTTGCTCCTCTTTAGACATCCAAGCCTAGCTTTGGTTTCTTAAGCTGAGCAATCACTCTCTTGTTTTAGGTCTTTTGCCCAGGGTATATGTTAGACTAAATGCAGGCGTTGCCAAGCAATAGCTCACAACCCAAATCTGGCCCACTGCCTGTCATTTTCAATAAGATTTTACTGGAATACAGCCATGCCTATGGATTTAGGTATTGTCAAAGGCTGTTTTCATACTCCAATGCTAGACTTGATTTGTGGTAACAGAGAACAAATGGCCTGCTATCATGAGATTATTTACTCTTTGTCGTCTTCAGAATCCTTGCTGACTTATTCTTCCTGTCTCTTCCCTTTGCAAGGCTAGTCTTTTCTCAATCTATACTTCTCCAGAAAAAGGTCTGTCTCACAAAGGCAGAAAGACTACCGTATCTCAGCATAACAGCAGCTAAACTTTCTGCATCCTATCTGGTTTATAACTCCTTTAAGGTTACCAGAGGCTGCATTTAAATATTATTTGTTTACTTCTGATTGTATGTTAAACTGGGCTATGTATTCTTATTTTTCTTTAATAAGATTGTTTTTTACAATTTCACAAATGTATATCATGCATTCTGGTTGCTCTCATCCCACCCTCTCTTTTCTTTTCCCACCTTCTGTTAGTTCCTCCTTCTCCCTACAAGTCTGTTTCCCACACTGATGTCTGGGTGTATTCTGTTGTAATTCACTGATTTGAATCAGGTCCATCTGTGCATCATGACTTTGGAACTGTCCAAAATTTGGAATATGGTGGGCTCAGCAGTGGATTCACACTACATAACTGAAAAAACAATGGCTGTTTCTCCTCCAGAATCCATCAGTAGGTGATGGATTTACTCAGATAATGGTAGGGTGCATGAACCCTCCTCAATTCATTATTGGCAGTTGGCAGGCCCGGTTGTGTGCCCACAATGCAAGATGTGTGGGATGAAGTTTGCAATGGTTGTGTTGTGCCCCAAGAGAGCATTTTGCACCCTACACCCCTTCTCTCTCTCTTCCACCTTTCATATTCTCTCTGCTTTCTCTTCTGTGATGTTCCCTATGCCTTAGAGTGCATGGTATAACTCATGAACAGTTATGAGTCCATGAACGCACCACCATTCGCAGTCTGTGCTGAATGCTGGCCCTCAGATAGAAATTTGTTTGACTATCTGTGAAGGCAGGGGACATGTGCAGTTTGTTCATAACATTATGTTCCGTTAGTAAAACAATAACTGCTCACAGTGTGTCAAAGCAGGGAGTGAATGTCACGTGAACAAATTAATGAAACTGTCCTGTTTTTCTAATTCTACTTTAGAAAAACCTTATTTCCATTTTGCTTTGAAAATATTTTGAGATTGTTTAAGTGACTCCAATTCCAATGTAACCTAGTATGAAGAAAGCTTTGGTTTTGTTTGTTTGTTGTTTTTTCCCTGAATCCCACCTTCATGCTGCTCTTTCTGTTTTACTCATTTCACAGCCTGGATAAGGCCTTTAAGTCTTTCCTGCATCTTGGCATGTGCATTGGCCCCAAGGAGAAGAAGAGAGGTCCTAGAGAAATGGCTCTCTTATTGCAGAGTTCTATCACAACTAGTTCAGGGTGGCTCTAACAGATAAAAAGCACTAAGAATCCTCTTCAACAAAGCACACCAGAAGATCAAACCACATTGCCTTGGAAATAATTCTGACATTAAATGTAAAAGGACCCCTAATATTTAACATAATAAGGTACACACACATCTCTATCTATATGTGTGTGTACAAATATGTCTATATTAAATACATCTATATCTATTCAAATAATGTCTGTCCTTAATACATAATCAATATTAAGATGCGTCTTCTAGGATCATAATTTTTTTTTAGGAGAGAAAAGGTTTTATTTTACTTATTTTATTTTAGCTTACCATCCTGGGGTACAATCAGTCATTGTGGGGAAATCACCATGGCAGAACTTCAGGCAGTTAGTCTTATCACATGCACAGTTGAGGGCAGCGAGACAATGAGTGCATGAATGCTTACACTCAGTTTGATTTTTCTCTCACATAGTCCAGGACACAGCCCAAGGGAATGTGCTATTCGGCTATTGGTAGCATATTCATGATAGTCCCCACAGACACACCCACAGGCCAACCTAATCTTGCCAGTGTATCATTGAGATTCTCTTCCCAGATGATTCTAGAGCATGTCAGGTGGACAACTAAAACCACCCATCACTGTTTAGGATCATAATAGTAATACTATTGAAGAAGCATAAGCTCTACTTTCAGCTGTTACAGCGTTGATCAGAGCCATTCCTTCCATAGGTAGAATTCAGGATGTTTATTGTTTTTCAGGAATGTGCTCCTAACTACAAAATTGATATATGAAGAACCAGGTACAAGGTTAAGTAATTGGAAGGTTGTGACATCTTATTTAGAGTCACACTCTATGACATTTTGAATAGATCTGTCTGAAAGGAGTGATGAGTAAAGGATAAGGAAAGGATACTGTTCTAGAATGTTCTGTGAAACTGAGGACTCTTCAGGAAAAAGAGAGTCAAGAAATCTGGAGAGATCTGATCAAGTTCATTAGTGGAATGGGGTTTTCAAGACCTTGAACATAAGATTTAGCTTATAGGCAAAGAAAGAAAAGCAGGTTCCTGGGAGACTTCACTAATGTTTGACAATGAAAACTGGCGGTCCTGTAACATGCAATTTAGAAGAAATCTTTTTAGGTTTACCTTATATGTAACATGTTGTGGTTGTCCCCTTAAAAGTTTAAGAAAACCAGGAAGCCATCTGGTGCTTCAGTAAATGATCATCCCACACACAGCAGGCAAGAGGCCTGCCACTGCCTTCCACCCATTTGCCCCATACAGACCATGAATCACTGTGAGGGCTATATAAATATCAGTCATAAGACTGCCCCACTAACAGTGTTATCCTGGAGGCAATTACCTGAATGAACACTTTTCTATAAAGCAATACTTTATTATTCTGCATTTATGTTAGCCACAGGAAGAACCAATAGAATTATGAGTAAATGGGTTTTTAATTATGAGAAAGTTTAATAGAAGTCCAATGGCTTTTCCTCTCTGCTAGTGAATGAAAATCAAGAAACTTAGGATTGATTCTTCCAAAATTAGAAGACAGCATTATGGGAAATGCAGAGAGTATTTTTAGGAGATCATATTACTATCTCTTTTCTGTTGATTTCAATTTGAGTTCTCCCATCGTATTTCTCAGGCAAGCTAAGAGTTACAGGAAGGCTAACTCTCAGAGGAAAGAGAACATGTGATATGAAAAATGTGTTACAGGGGCAGGTTCAGCTTAATGTTCGCTCCTCCAACATCCAAGTACGTGATAGGCAAATGGAAAATTCATTCCAGCTCCTCTACCCGATCCAGCTGAATTTCAGCACTTCAAGCCATGTGATGATGTACATCCTTTAAAACGATGAGGCTAATAGGTGACTGGTGCACACACACTAAAATCAATTATCCAAAGATAACAAAATGGAAAATATATGTTGTGGGAAGATGGACCTGGCTTAAAATCTGGCTTCTATCACTCATTAGATATTAACATTGGGCATCTGGTTGTCAATGTGTTCTTGTATGTGTAGGATGTCTACATTGTAGGGATTGCTGTGAGTGTAATGTGAAGTCACATCATCACACACAGAACAGTGCATGGAGGAAACAAGCTTTTAGTAAGTCCCAATTGTGACTTACATCATTATTATTCATTTTAATAGGGATATTTAGTTGTGTTAGGGAAACATTCACATTTCACTGGGCGACGCTTTAGTATGGAAACTACTTCTGGAGAGCAGTCAGCTCTGTATACGGAAATGAAATTACTTGACACTCAGTTTCTGTAAATAAACCATACACAATGTATCTTTGCTTCCCCTTATTAACATCCCACAGCACTGCCCTGTACTTTGTGAATTCAAGCTTCTGAAGAAGCTTAGATCACATAATTAAGGCACAGCTTAGCTTACTTTAAACAAATGGATTTGAAAGACACCTTGAAATGAGATGAAAGAAAGATTTGCTTTAATATTAACTTCTTGTTCCTGCAGAAAGACCTATGATAGAGTATTAGAATTGGAAAGCATCTTAGGAGCAATTTTGTCACTGTTTTTCCTAGTGGTCCTGCTAAGGGTGTGCAGCCAGCTGTCTGCAGCACTGGGGCTCTTGTTCTTAGCTGCCTCTTCTTCTTCTGTTAGATTCTACATAGTCATAAGAATTTTATCAGAGGGGCAGCAGTTGACATGACCATAAATTACAAGTTTTCCAGTTATTTAAAACTTGATGTTATTTACAAAAATTGATTCTTATTACTGACATTGGGTCAGGAACACTGATGCTGTGAAAATATGGTAGGACAGTGTCTTAGGGTTCCTATTGCTAAGATAAAACACTATGACTGAAAGCAACTTGGAGAGGAAAGGATATTTCAGCTCATAGCTTGTAGTTGATCATCCAGAGAAAGCCAGGGCAGAAACTTGCAGGCAGGAACTTATGCCAAGGCCACAGAGAAGAACTTCTTAATGGCTTGCTTTTCATGGTGTGCTCAGCCATCTTTGCTATAGAATCCAGAGACCTTAGCCCAGGGATAGAGCCACTCACAGTAAGATGGACACTTCCACACCAGTGATCAATCAAGAAAATGTCCTACAGGCTTACCCTTAGACCAATCTAGTGGAAACATTTTCCCAATTTCTCAGTTCTCCCTCAAATGACTCTATTTTGTGTCAAGTTAACATAAACCTAGCCAGCACAGGTAGGATGCATCCACCCTCACCCACAGCTATATCAATGATCAAGTTTACTGGGATATTAGTTAATAGCAAGATCCTGTGTTGTCATAGTGGGTGAAAGGTTGCAGGGTGTACCAGTTGTAGGGATAAGATGCACATCTTAGAAAAAGAAAGATTTTTTTTCCAGATAATTTGGGGGACAAAGCTTTGCCTCCAAGACTCCAAATTGTTGCTCATTAAAATGTTTACTTCTCATTATCACATATGCAACTATTGTTTAGTGGTATGTTAGGCATGATGTGTGTGTGTGTGTGTGTGTGTGTGTGTGTGTGTGTGTGTTTGTAAAGAAAACACCATTCCCACCTCAAAAGGAATAAGCTTTAGTTTATTCTGGGGCTAAATATATGGCTTTAGATTTATGTTGCCCCAAATGGCCTAATCTAGTGTGGAAACTTTGATGAAGGCCTTCTGTAGTTCTAGAACAGAAAACAGTTAAAGAAATCAAGGCAGTTTTCAGATATATTAGTGGAGACACCAGGTAAGCAGGATGGAGCAAAGCAGGATGGGAAATCTCTGCTTAGGTTCCAGATGCCAGCTGATGACGTTCTTAGCCTAAGGGATGGTGGAAGTCAGCAGTCCATTCATAGATCCCCAGGACATTTCTCATGATTATCACAAGGATGTCAAGTCAGACACAGAGCTAAGCAATGTATGGCAATGGAGAACTCTAAAGATAGCCCAAGATTATTTGACTCTAGGTCTGCAACATTCTCGACTGTCATCAAATTCTATTAAGTCAACCAGCCTCGTAGAGCTTTAACATACTTGTGCCCTGCTCCAGGAACTTCAGTTTACAGCCGAAGCCTAATTTAGTACAAGACATTGGCAGTAATTGCCAAAGAGCCCACATCAATATTAAGAACAGTAAGAATAGTGACAGATTTCATTGCATTCTTACTAATCTTGTGCCCTGTACTTGGCTTCCTTCTTTTGTTGATCACCATGTTGACCCTGTGGGGAAAATACAACTGTTATTTCTCACTTACTTTGAGAACTCAGTACCCAAAGATATAGTAGAAATATCACTCATCTAAGAGTAATTTATATTTTTTAAGAGGCCATCTTCCTAGAGTCTGGCTCCACAGCAGAGCCTACATCACTGATGTGGATGTGTGCATCTCTATCAAAGCCCTTATCTCTGAGAAGTGCTCAGGCACACCGCAGCGAATCTGCTCGGGTGAAGCAGGCTATTTGACTTTTCCACCACATTTAAATTTTTTCACTTTTATATTAAAAAACTCTGCATTTTAAGAATTAAAATCGCTTAGCAACAACAAATGGCACTTTTGTTTGACTGTTTCATAGCATTCCAGACACCTCAGAGAAGTGGTTTTGAACTAATAGGTTACAACCCCTTTGAGGGTTGAGCTACCCTCTCACAGGGGTGACCTAAGACCATCAGAAAGCATACATTTATATTATTATTCAGGACAGTAGCAAAATTACCACTGTGAAATAGCAATGAAAATGATTTTATGATTGGGGGTCACCACAACATGAAGAACTGTATCGAAGGGTGGCAGCATTAGGAGGGTTGAGACCATTGCCTTAGAACAATGTAATTTTTACTCTAGTTCACTGTTGCTTCTTCACTCCTCATCAAAGTCTGAGTATGAAGTCTTTTCCTCATTCAGCAACCATGTAATTGCATGGGCCAGAAAGATAGATCAGACAGACCAAGCCACTACAGAAGCTGTCACTGTCAACTGTTCTCAAGCAAAAAGGTATATCTTTCTTAAACTCGTTCTGACCTTTGTCTCTAACAGCATGGAATGGCTAACAGTTAAACAAGAACACACTGTTTGTACCTTATTTAATATCTATACTGGTGTGCTACTTCAACATGACTCCCCTGTTCACTTCTCCAGTTCAGTCATTTCTGAAGGGAACATGTGCTTAATTTGCATTTTTATCTTCTTTGATCTCTGTTTATTGACTTACTCAATCTCAGCCATGTAAGATGCCTCAGACACAGCTGTAGGGAAAGTGCAGGGACACAGCAAGCCAGTGGGGTCAGGTCTGTGCAGTGGCCAAAGCTCAGTTTCCTTTGACTTTTAGTCACCTAGTAATCAGCTGAGAAACTGGAAAGAGCAGATATAAATGTCTGTGTTTACACAAATGTATCACGTTACACACTTCCTTGTTAAATACTGACTTTGTGGTAAAGCCAGTATGCCTATGTGTATAGTGAATTTATTCTTTCCTGTTCCTTCATCAAATCAATGTCTTTATCTTCAATTTTATATTTTAACACAAGTGACACTCATCAGTCCCAAACCAAAGTTATTTGTTCTTGTTTTCAACATGGAACACGATACTTGGTCTAACAGGTTTTACAGGCCACCTTCTACAGACAACTTGATTTCTTCCAGGTTGGGTGATTAAAAGAAAAATCATGTAATGGCGGTATTAAATTTAGACTTTCCAGGATTTGATGGCTATTTAAAAGCCACCATCATTATAGAAGTTTACATGGGACTTTAGTAACATAGGGTTTTTTTTTTTACATACTATGTCATTTTGGTACCACTGGCTCCTAAGGAATATTGTTTTGGAAAAAGCCCACCACCTTTGATGACTAGTGGCTCTGCTGTTGTCATTCTCGGGAAGGGAGCTAACACTTTGCTAACTCTACTGTAGTCTGTAATTGTTTGTTCTCTCCCAGGTATCTGCCAAACGAATGTCCACCCAATTCCATTTGTTCTTTGCTTTCTGTGGGGGAAAAGACCACATTTTTAACAGCACTTGGATGGGAAGGTAGAACTATTTTAGTGATAAAGGTGAAAAATTGTCCTCTTGTCTTTGAGCATTCTCTGACCTTCCTTCTGAGTACCCAAGACAGCTTGCACCCTGTGTCTTCTGTTTCTATTGACTGGATTCGGCTCCATTGAGTTCTGCTCCCAGAGTCATACATGACAGCTGTGGTCAGCCATTGTAGCTGTTGACTCTCCTTGAGTATTCCAAGTTTTCTTAGTTTGTTTCTCAAACAATTGATGAGGTCTAGTTTCTTCAAGGGCTTAAAGTGTTTCAGATGCAGTTCCCACCCCCTCTTCAATTGCCTGTCCACCCTTATAAATTATGAAGGGAGGGGGATGGGTGAAAATGTTGCAAACTAGTATATATTGAGGGTAGGTTTAACTGAAAAGTATCTTAGTAAGAAGTTTGCCCCACGACTAAATCCAGTAACTTTACCAAGTTAGAAACTAGGTTTTAGAAGCTGAAATAAACAAGGACCATTATAAACTGAAAAAAATGCTGAAGGCTAGACATCAAGACAAACAAATAGGAACAAAGCAAAGCAAAACAAAACAATGGTTGAAAGCATGTATACAGGGGGTCCCAGAAATGCCATTCAAATGAATAAAATGTAGGAAAATTTACAATTTGTCAAAAAAGATCTTAAAAGGCACTAGGAAAGATTAAAGTTTAAAAAAAAATTTGTTATAAATAAAAGATAATGTGGAAAATATTTTGTAGAAGGCACATGAAATTTCAACTAATAGAACGTAAGTAAAAATAAGGCATACATAAAACAAATAACCGGTAGCTGGATTCTATTATCTAAGAGAGCATCCAGAAAGAGAAAAATAGAACTGAGAGGGAAGACCTTGTCAAATATCAAAACAAAACAAGGCAAAAACAAAACTTTACAGAATCATCTCAAGTTGAAAGGTACACGCTTTTGTATTCAGAGTTTTTAGTCTTCAAAATATTGAGAATAAGACAATTCTAGAAATACCATAATTGTTAAGACAAAAGAAAATACTAAAGTTTTCCAGAATTAAAAACTGAGCAGGCATGAAAACAATTATACACAGATAACAAATAGCCAATCAAGAAACAAGCAGGAGAACCCTAGACTGCTTACCATGAACTCTGAGTGGTAAAGGACAGAGTGATCAAATCTTGTAGGAAAATAATTTTAACCCAACCAAATTACCAGTGAATGGAAAAGCCAGAATAATACATCGTGGTACACATGATTAAAATGGAAAATTTATTTTCCACATGTAATTTCATAAGAAGTAATATGAAGACATATATCAGCAAGATGAGGCAAACCAAGGAGGAAGATCAGAGATTTAAGAAACAAACAACTCAACCAGGGAAATGAAGGGAAAGTCTAGGATGATATCCGCTGCATTAG
>OU015744.1:109965182-110010182 GCA_907169655.1 Acomys percivali
TGCCAACTCGGTCAAACTTCTGATAGGGTTGGTAATGGAGTAGTTTTCTAAAACCTTAAAATAAAAAGCATTGTTTCCCATTCCAATCACTTTTATATGGCTCTCAACATAAATTTACATGTAAATATACCTAGACATTTTAGCTTTTCTGCTCTTTCTGGTGCATATGATATTTTATTGGAATGAAGCCCTCAATTGCCAAGGCATGTTACCTCTTTTGTCTGAGAGCCTGTATCTGAGGCCAACCTTCCTTAATCTGGATCCAAGGAGAACACAAACGTGTGTCGACAGCTTCAGATATAAGAAGTGATGCTCTGAGAAGTACTTAAACCTGTATTTAGACTAACATTTTAGAAAGCGCGGGGGAAAGGAAATCACCATGCGGGGGAGAGAGAACCATTTTTTCTTCTTCTTCAAAAGCATGTGGGCTGGTATATTTTTATCTTTTGTGAGTCTTTGACAGCATAGGCTTGGTGATTGTTACTGAAAGAAACAACACATCATATATTCCCATGTGTTAGTTAAAGTTACAGACAGAAGTTTGAGTTAGTACAGGTAAGAGCATGAATAACCGGATGATGTGGGCTCATGACAGCAAGATGAGGAATTCTATATTAATAAATTTAACATAGCACTGCTAATTTGTTATTTAACAATATGCTTTAACATATCAGTACATGTTATATGTAATTATTAATAAGTTAACAGATTTTTCTGTAATTTAATGTTGGCAATAACTTTTACAGTGAATAGTTCACATCAGTGTCATTTGTTCAAAACAGTATTATGTGCTATTGAATTAATTCATTACATTTCTATAATAGTCTATGTTTTGAGCATGCTTCTTATAGTGAGTGAATTCCAGTCCCAGTGAGCCTCTACCTCCCCTTGTAGAGGTATAAATCTTCCTCGTCTTCCATTTTATTACAGTTTGGGAATTTAGCTCATTGAATGCTTGCAGGAAATGTTACATAAATTCTATTCTGGTTTCCCTGAAGGTAGATACTGTGGCCTCTGCACTTCTGGGGCAGTGATAGACAGGGTTTTAGGATACCAGTGTTGTTGGTGAAGGCGAAGTATTATCATAATAAGGAAGCACTGTGGTGATTAATATTTCTGAGTCTTAGAGTGAAATCTCTCAGCTTTCCTGCGTGAGAATTGTTTTGATGGTTGATCAGAAACATCCTAAACTGTGTCCTGGTGTCCTCCTCTATGCCATAAGGATGGTAATAGTGCCTACCTGCCTCCTGGGTAATGAACACGGAACCAGTTAACATTTGTAATGTGCTTAGGGACAGCCATGCATCAGAATCAGCACTCTAGCAACAACAGAACATTTCTCTAAGTAAGTGAATTTTGGGGAATCATGGACAGAGAATAAGATTTATTGTCATTTCCCTCAAGGGTAGCCTCCTTTTCGTGCTAGTAAGAGCCATATTCATTAAATCTTGTGCCAAATCTTGAGATATGGGACCATGGAAAAATATTTTTCATTTGGTTTTGGGGTGGCATAGTGATCGTTGACATCTATTGGACACTGCGAGAACTACTTCCTTAAGGCAGTGCAGGACATAAGTAACTTGCTCTATATTTTTGAAGTTTTGCTCATTTGTATGTTCTTGAAAATTGATACCTTTTTACAACTGGAATTGTGGCAGTTGGTCAAATGTAAGTACTCTATGATAAGGTGTGAAAGAGGCATGTCTTTTTATGAGCATATATCAATTATATAAACTAATGGGTTTCATTATGACATATTCATGACATGTACATGTACATGTACCTTACCTTAATATGATGCTAAGACATTCTTATACCTGTTGTGAAGTTCCCTACAGATGACACATGACATTAGTGAATTACTTCAAGATTAAAAAAAACAAACAAAAACAAAACTAATCATCAAGAAAATTTGGGAACTTTTGAATCACAAACATTTTCCACAATGTTGGCTCACAGATCTATAAGGTAAGAAGCATATTAAGAGCCAAGTGGGAATCACTAGAGTTCATTCTTGATACGAAAATAGAGCACCAAAGGCAATCTCTCTCTTGAATGAGTCGCTAAGGACGTTTCTGCTGTGAAGTATTGACAGGTGCAGATGTACGCATGCCCGGAGTGCCTGCCTTTGTCTTACTCTTCTTCCCAGCAGGAAGCTGGTGGCTCAGTAAGGACCACAGCTTGAGTTCAGAGAGGATTTGAGACACTTCTGTGGATTGCTCCTAACATTTCCACCTCAAAATTGTATTAAATCAAAGGTTCAAGGCTTGAACTGATTCTGACATGAACTCTGGTGCCCCCGAATTGACCCCTACCCTTGGTGGGGAGGCCTGGTGGCACTTAGAGGAAGGGGAAGCAGCTACCAGGATGAGACCTGATAGGCTGTGACCCTATGGTGGGGGAGGAGGTCCCCTTCTGTCACAGACCTAGGGGAGGGGAATAGGGTGAAAGAGGGAGGAAGGGAGGAATGGGAGGATACAAGTGAGGGGATAACAATTGAGATGTAATCTGAATAAATTACTTAAATAAAAAATAAAAAAAGATAGCCAGGAAAAAAAATCTTGCAGTGGTATGGGTACTGTAAATTTAGGCAAAGGCCGCCCTGAGGGCTTCCATGGTTCTAGGCAGTGTATCTCCCCTGGCCTCAGTGCTGCTACTGATCCCTGGAGTTTCTGGGCTCAAATGTTCACAATGTGGTGTGGCTATTTCCAATCTTTTCTAAATTCTGAGTTCAAATTCACAAATGAGAATAGTTTAGGAGAGCTTTGGGTGAGATGAGATGGAAGGTCCAAGGGAGGTGTTGCCACTGGATCAGTTGCCTTGGCTCCCGGGGAAATATCACCTTCCACCCCGTTCTACACTGATCATAGCCACAATGGCTGCCACAGTCACCTCTGGACTCTAGCCTGCTGGCGGTGGGAAGGTGCACAGATGGCCCCAGAAGCTTCCACTGTGCAGTTGCCTTCTGGTGACTTGATGAGTGAGGCTATTAGACCTCCACACCATCTCTGGCTTTTCATCCATCACCATCACGTCAGACTGAGATGATGAATAGCTGTTTCTTTCATATCATGTCCTGCATCATGATTTTCACTCTCACCATTTTCTATATCCTATAACACATAATTTATATTTCAATTTTTTTATTTTAATAATTCTGGAATATAGAATTTCATGCAAAGCTGGAATTGGGCCTTCAATTTGATACATGTCTGGGCAATAATGACATTGTTGTCATTGGCAAATAGAAGTCAAGAAGACTGTGACATGTGGTGGTCAAATAGTAGATAATCCCTTGTGGTCGCCTGGAGTGAAATACTGATAGACTTGCTGCAATGAGAACAGTAGGAATAAAGAGCATAAGATTTATGGGTGAACATCCCCTGGATGGGGAAGCCTGGGGCACTCAGAGGAAGGATAGCAGGCTACCACGAAGAGACTTGATACCCTATGAGCATATAAAGGGGAAGAAGTCCCCCTCAGTCACAGTCATAGGGGAGAGGGGAGTAAGGGGAAAGGGGAAGGGAGGGAGGAATGGGAGGATACAAGGGATGGGATAACAATTTAAATGTAATATGAATAAATTAATAAAATAAATTTTTTTGGTTGAGCTGGTTCCTTCTAATTGTGCTAGAGAATGCAGGAAGCATAACTCAGGAAAGCGGAGCTGTTTGCTGGAGTGTAAGGAGAGGACCAGAAGGTTCCCTCATTCCCTTGGAAGAAATATTTGTCTCTGGTGCCACAGGGCATGGATCATGAAGATGGCTGAGTTATATACAACAGGGATGAAAATCCATGCTCTCTTAAGGTATTGTGTTTTAAAATTGGGATACCAATTGGCTAGCCTGGAAAGTGAAATGGACTTCTACGTGTGTTCTGAGTTCCTCTGAGCTTCCTCTTTCTAGCCCTGACACCCTTTTTTCTCTTGTCTAAGGAAGTCAGCATTCACTTTCCTGGAGAGCTTCTCATGTGTTCTTCTGGGGCCGTATAGGGAAATGTTGACGTTGCCACTCTCCTCTGTCTTTCATGGTTTCTGAGCCCAGAACAGGACTCAGATGCAAACAGAACTAAAGGAGAACATTCAAATGGCGATCTGAGAGATGCTCTCTATGTACTGGCATTTGGAAGCTTCTGTTCATTTATAATCGCAGAAATGGGGCTAGTTAGTGGATATTGGAATGATTCTGTGTTACAGCAACATGTAAGGCATGATTTGTTGGATCGGATTGTTGGTTATGGGAGTATGGCAGCTAGAAATGCTCATTAGAGTATGCTGACTTGAGCAGCTTAGAGGGTGACTCTAGCAATTTGGTAGACCAGATTTTAGTCATTAAATTAAGATGATATTGCAGAATGTTCTTGTGCTCTGTAGGAAAAGCATGTCAAAGTTCTCAGAGGTGAGAATCTAAACTGAACATAAAGAACTATATTAATTTCTCAGTTGTTCCCTATGTGTCCCAGGTGGCCCCAGAGTGTATCCCTACCAAAGCCTTGAAAACTATTAATAGAGAGAATATCAAGGCCCTTGGAACAAATAGTAGCGATGGCTCCCTGTCTCCATGGCTGCCAGTTAGAATGGAGGCTGATGGGAGTCAAAGGACAAAAGAGTCTTGCTGGCAGTCCATCTCATTAATGTACCCAGCAAGCTCTTAAAACTACCTCTTGATTATTATTCCAGCGACTGCATTCAGAGTTGTGATAAACATTTTCCAGAATTAGCCAAATCCACTTCTCTTACTGACCTGAGTAATGAGGGCTTTTCCTGTAGGAAAGATGACCTAGGAGCCCCCTGGAATTGTAACTCCATAGGACAAGCATTTGGTTGTTTCTGGAGGGATTATAAAGATACATGCTCATATCAACAACTTGAAGTTCTTAAAAGCAACTCTTCTATCACTCATTCACTCACCTATCTGGGCTCTGCAGGAAGCCAATAGACTGGGACAGTGTGACTGTGATTCATATGGCTAAACTATATGGCTCAGATTTGTCAACTAGACAGCCAAGCATGGTGGTGCAGCGTTTAATCCCAGCACTTGGGAGGCAGAGGTAGGCGGATCTGTGTGAGTTCGAGGCCAGCCTGGTCTACAAAGTATAGACAGACACAAACTACAGACACCTGGGAAGAAAAAAATCCTCCATTGAGGAACTGCCTCCATCAAACAGGATGGTGGCTATATCTGTGCAACATTTTTTTGCTTGATGATTGATGTTGGAGGGCCCAGCTCAGTGGCAGCAGTGACATCCATGTCCAGGTGTCTGGGCTGTGTGAGAAAGGTCTTTGGGCAAGCCAGAGTAGGCAAGCCGGTAAGCAGCATTCCTCTGTTGGTCTCTGCTTCAGTTCCTGCATCTACACTTCTACCTTGGTTTCCCTGGTTGGTAGACTCTAACTGACAAGGTTAAATAAAGCCTTTCCTCCCCAAATTGCCATTGGTTAGCCTTTGATCACAGCAAAGCACACTGATACACTAACTGAGTAATCTTGCTGCAGCTGCAACTGCACACGTGGTTCCGTCATTTGGAGAAAACCAAGAAACACACAGCTCTTCTTCTTAGTGCCCTAGAAGGCAAGCTGTGTATTCTATCTTAGTAGAGCAATTTATTTGGATTACCTAGGGAAGTAGAACTGCTGCCATTCCGCGAAGGCAGCGAGGAATAGACAGGAAGCCAGCCCTTAAGTGTGCTGCAGTAGTGCAGGAATATGGCAAGCAGTGCTGAGAAACTGGAGCATAAAACACATTCAGGCCCTTCAGGATAGGATTTAGTGTCAGCTCATCTGGAGAAGACACCGGGCAGCTGTGATGTTGCCCTAAGGACAGAAAATGTGCAGTGCAAATTAGAAACGAAATATCAGGAATATCACATTTAGCTTTGTGATTTGAAGAAACATAAATGGATATGGCAAACATGTGCACAAAGTTTGACTCATTTCTAATTTTACACAGACCATTTTGGTGGTGACTTTACACACACACACACACACACACACACACAGACACACACACACACAGACACACACACATACACACACAAACACACACACACATTTCAAGGTTAGATTATAAAGTAAAGGGAACATAAACTTAGCCCAGATATTCTGGACTTGGAGCTGAATAAAATAGTTAATGTAGTTTCTAAGTGGAAGAGTAGCTGAGTAGTGTACTATAATGGTTATTTCCTATTCTTTGTAGCCTGTTCTTTGTTTATACCTTTTTAAGTTTCACAGGATTCTACCCAATAAATACACATCTCACTATGGAATCCAGAAGCTTATTTCTCTAGTTTCGTTGTGGCTAAGTATAGACTTGTAATCCAGATTCTGTCACTTAGACTATACCTCTGTTTGTGTGTGTGTGTGTGTGTCTGTGTGTATGCATATATGTATGTGTGTATATACATGTGTGTGTATGTATGTGTATATGTATATGCATTTGTATACGTATGTATAACTAAGTCTAGGTAAAGATTGAGTGCCATTACTGGATCCATTCTAGCTGAGCTGACAGAAGAGTGGTCCAGGTTCTAAAGGGAGCACTGGCCAAGGTTCCAATGACAGACAGCATCTTGTCCCCAGTGACATTGATGTCAGCAAACCATTGTGCACTTGCTGTTATGCTATATTTGACTCTAGGGCCTATACAGTCTGACTTCAAACCCTAGTCCTATCTCTGCAGCCTTCATGCTTATTGCTGTGTCTTCCAGTGCTTCAGGTTCTTTTTGGAAACATTTATTCTGCTTTCTTCTTAACCAGCTAGAGTAATTAATGTTTTTGGCAACTAAGAATCTTCTGTGTAGGTGCTGCCCTCTATTGCTTCTTATGGCTGTGTAAGCTTACTTAGTTACACCCATTTCCCAGATTAAACAGAGATGAAATAACCTGCCCCAAATCACTTGCTTGTTAATATTCTAAGGATTTAATTGATGTTTTAAAAGCACTTCTACTTATTAATTTTCACTTAAAATTTATTACAAAATATTATCTAACATACATTTGTTTAATCATAAGTAATTGAGTGCCATTTATTTATTTATTTATTTTGGCCTGTATGTATGTTTGTGGCCACACGCATGCATTGCCTGCGGAGATCAGAATGGTGTCTGATATCCTAGAAGTGGAGTTAAGGATTAACGATAGTTAGGAGTTGCCTCGTGCATGCTGGGAGCCAAACCTTGTGCATACTGGGAGCCAAACCTTGTGCATGCTGGGAGCCAAACCTGAGTTCTCTGCACGAGCAGCACGTGCTCTTAACCACTGAGCTCCTACCCAGAATGCTGACCTTTGGTGGAATTTGTATCTTGGTTTAGTTTTCTAGTTATTTCTACTTATTTTACGTCTGTAGTTCTGAGTCACACAAGATTATTTTGATTTCTTTATACTTAATATCCTTTATTATAGCTTGAAATACATATAAACTTCTCAATAGAATCCTCATGAAAACATTTATTTGAGAATCAACTGTCTACTGTTCAATTTTCTGAAACCAGGAATCCTTTTATCTATTTTATCCACTTCATTTTTTTTTTGTCAAATAGTTATTTTTCCCCCCGCAGGAAATAAAACTTTGAAAATGGACCCATTAGGGAATACAGCTGCCTTTACATCACAGGAGGCAGAGAAAAAAGTGCTTAAAAAATATGCCAAAACCAAACAGAAGAGCAAGACAAACTCACAGATGTGCTTATGGAACCAGAAGCTGAGAATGCCATTCACAGCCTGTTTGGATAGAGACATATTTTGAACCCTTCCAATTTCTATTTTGCAGTTTCAGTAGTAATGATAGCCATTGATACAGGCATAAAGAAGGTAATGAGTGGCTTCTTGGATGGGAAGGTAACTTGTAATCAGGGACATTGTTTCTATATTACTTCATTAATATTTATGTTTACATGCCCAATATTGAGATGAATATTTCCAATGCATAAATAAATAATGTGCAGAGAGGAATATTTATGATGAGGGCTTAAGAGAATTAAAATATTGCTTTAAATCCCAACACAGCAGAACTATTCATATTCATTCCAACAGCCTTTCTCATGACTATGTCATGCTACTGACTATTCAAGTGCTAAGAAGACAGTGTTTGCTACAAATGTGTTCTTTTTAACTTAGTCTGTTACAGTTGTTTGTTTTATTTTGGTAAAGTAGAATTTAAGGAACAATTACAAGGATAGCTTGAGGGAGTTTTCTTCACCATTCAAATGCATGCTTAACACTTACCAGGTGATTCTAGTGACTAGGAGTTTTCCAGATCCATCACTCATCAGCATCTCTGTGTGGACCGGCTAATGAGTCAACCAGGCAAAATGACTCACTGCAGCACTTGTCACAAGATTTAGACCCACATGTTAGCATGGAGCATGGGGAGGGCTAACAACTTTCTCAACCAGCTCAGATCAGAAGTCTAAAGAACCCAGGGGCGGTGGAAGTGCTGCCTCTCAGGCAGAACCCACTGAACCAGTCTCTCCAATTTGTCTTTTGTTTCTGACATGTGTGTGGCTGGAGATATTTAGCGCTGTGCTGTAGTCCCTGAAGGAGGTGGCTGCTCACTGACCTGGGCTCTGAGACACTCACTGGCCGCTCACCTCCAGCTCTGTGAGTTATGAAGAGTCCTGACATCCACCTTTGATGTCACTTCACACTTTAGTGTGAACACAGGTGCGCTTCTCTTCCTCAGTGCCTCAGTGCCAGGATTTTGTTTTTTATTTTAAAAGCAGCACTTTTTATGAGAGTAACCATGCACTTTAACTGGACTTAGGGCTCACTTCATGGGATGGAACTTATACCTGACACTAATAACAACGCCAAGACCCTGAAGCTAGGTAGGTGGTGAGCCTAGGGGAAAACCTACTACTATTACTTTGCTAAAGAAACATAGCAATTAAATGACTACTAAAACACAGTGCTATACCCATATATCAGAGCATCTCTCAACTCCCATCAGAGAAGCTTTTTCTTGCAGTAAATGGTAATTAAAACAGAGACCCCGGGGGATCTGCTCAAACTACTATATCAACCAAGGATAATACATGCAGTAAGCATTGAACCCCTATTCAGATCTAGCTCCCCAGTTGTGTGGAGAGCAAGGACTGACTCTGACATGAACTCTGGTGCCCCATATTTGACCACTTACCCTTGGTGAGGAGGCCTGGTGGCGCTCAGAGGAAGGATAAGCAGGCTACCAGGATGAGACTTGATAGGCTGTGACCATAGGGTGGGGGAGGAGGTCCCCTTCTGACACAGACTTAGGGGAGGGGAATAGGGTAAAAGAGGGAGGGAGGGAGGAACAGGAAGATACAAGTGAGGGGATAACAATTGAGATGCAATCTGAATAAATCAATTAAAAAAAAAGAGAGAGACCCACACCTGGACAATGTGTGACGTGTCAGCGGCCTTCAGCTCTCAGTTCTAAGCAGGATGTCTTTAACAAACATCTCCCCTCAAGGCTCAGGGATCTATGGAGAAGAGGAGGCTGGACCATCATTGTAAGAGCCAGAGGTGATGGAGGACTCCAACAGGACTGATGCACATATGAATGCACAGAGACTATGGCAACACACTTTGGACCTGCACAGGTTCAAGCCACATGAGGTCCCAGCACTGAGAGGAGGGAGGGGACATAGGATTCCAGGCTCAACCAAGAAACTATTGGCAACTCGTACTCGCTGGCCAAGGAAAAAAAATCAATGTTGCCAGTGGACATTTTAACCATGCACCAGGGCTGGCCCCATGCCAAAGATTAGCTGGCCAACACAGAACAGACTTCATATTTTCTTTATGGACTATTTGTTTCATTTTGTTTATTTTGTTTTGTTTGGGCTTTTTTATTCTTATTGGTTTTATTTTGGTTTGTTTTTATTTTATTTTTTTCTTTTTCTTTCTTTCTTTTTCTTTCTTTCTTTCTTTTTTTTTTTTTTTTGATATATGCTCAACCATGTTCATAGCAGCCTTATTCATAATAGCCAGAACCTGGAAACAGCCTAAATGTCCCTCAGTTGAAGAATGGATAAAGAAACTATGGTACATTTACACTATGGAATACTACTCAGCTATTAAAAGCAAGGAATTCCCGATATTTGTGGACAAATGAATGGCACTAGAAATGGTCATACTGAGTGAGTTAACCCAGAAGCAGAAAGACTCACATGATATATGCTCACTTATAAGTGGGCACTAGCTCCAAAGGCATGTCCCATGAAAGTCTTCAGTTACCAAGAGACTGGGAAAGATGTGAGGACATCCTACTGGGACTCTAGGTAAGACAAATATAGGAGATGGAGAGATTTTAATTGTTTTATGTTTGCTTGCTTGCTTCTTTGCTTTTTTTTTTTGTTTTAGAGAGAGAAAGAACATGAGGTTAGGTGACTACAGAGATGGAGAAGCTCTGGAAAGTGTTGGTGGGAGGGGGAAAACATGATCAAAATATATTACATAGATTTTAAAATAAAAACTATAAATAGCACTTTAAAATGTTAAAATATGTTAATATTTTAGTTATTTGTCTCATTTGTGGCCTATTTATCAAAACATTTTATTTTCCATTATTTTGAGGTATAATTTATAAATAAAAAATGGATTTAGGTGTCAGATGAGATGATTCTATATGCATATACATTATGAAGTGATTATAAAAAATTAAAATGGTTGGTCACATGGAAATGTACTCATGTATATAACTAAGATCCCTCATCAAAATGTATTCTTTGACAAACAGCTTTACCATTATGTAAACATTTTCAATAAACTTTCCCAAATAACTCAGTATTTATCATTCAATAATTTAATAACAGCAAAAGCTGTTCAAAGCTAGTTGACAAAGCTGCTGCGAAGTTAATTACATTCATTCAGTATATTCATTGCAATACACTAATGGGCAAATTTATATATTCATTGCAATTTAAATATTTGTGTATATATATGAAAAGTGGATTATTTTGATTTTTTTTATAATTTACTAAAGGACGTGAGATTGGAATTACATGGATATGTTGACCTTTGGTTCTATCCCTGAGAGTCTTTGTTGAGCTTTGCTTTACCTTCTTTAGGTCAGCTTAATAGCAACTGGAAGGAGTACCAGTTCAAAACCCAGAGGCACGGATGGACGGTAACAACAGCAAGGACTTATCCCATGGTGTTTTACAATGTCCAAGCTCATCTCTTTGGCAGTCGGTGAGTAGTTATAAAGTAAAGGATGGTATAAAATTTTCTAACAAATACGGAACAAAGGTATTCCTTTTCAAAAAGAAGAGAGGTGCTATCTCCTTTGTTGTGACTTGAAGGATTGCAAGTGCCATCTTGCTGAGGGACATGATGAAAGATAACAATTTTGAAATATCTTTTTGTCTCTGTCTCTGTCACTGTTTCTCTCTGTCTCTGTCTCTGTCTGTCTCTGTCTTTCTGTCTCTCTGACTCTCTGTCTCTCTGTCTCTGTCTGTCTGTCTGTCTGTCTCTCTCTCTCTCTTTCTCTCTCTCTGTGTGTGTGTGTGTGTGTGTGTGTGTGATGTTTGTACATGTGTGAGTGCAGGTGCCTGCATGGCATGGTGTATGTGTGGTCTAGAGGACAAGCTTAGATGTCAGTCTTTGCATTCTGTCTTATCTGAGACAGAATCTCTTGTTTGTTAATTTGTAGGCCAGGCTAGTTGACAGGGCTTTCCATTGATTCTCCTGTCTTTAGCTTCCATCTTGCTATAGAAATTCTGAGATTATTGCTATGTACCACCACATCCAGCTTTATGTGGGCTCTGGGATTCAAACTCAGGTCCTCTTCCTTTCATGGTGATGGTTCTATCCACAGAGCCATATACCCAGCCTTAAAACTCTTTGACGGGGTACGACATTGTTGCATAAACTGCAAGAGTCAGTGTATGGGTCTGAGAGTGGAACCAAACTGACGGAACACTACCTCACTACCTCAGCCAAACCATTACCTGCTCAGGCCATAGCCAAGTGGAGAAGGATTTCTGTGTATTGAAGAGTGTTTACTTTGAAACAGAGGGAAAAAAAGGGAGAGAGGTATCTGCCTTCCACTACTGTGTTGTTCCCTTCTTCTGCTAGCATTATTTCTTCCACCATCATCAGAGCAGTTTCTACTTTTCTCCCTCTTATAACATTTGACTAAATGACAGGTGCTGGTGGAGATAGGCATCATGGTGGACACAATGAGAGAGAGAGAGAGAGCTCTATAAAAACATCTCTAATGTATATACTTCTGTTTCAGTGATATTACCTGCATTTCAGGTGCTCATTATGCATTTATTTTCCTCTTTACATGTATACATAAGTGATATACATTGTGCAAGTTACTATTACACTGTAAGAGGAAAAGGTTGGACCCAACTGTGGCCCTCATTTTCTTAAAACTTGTTTTTCTAATATGCTACCAGTCATGGAGTAGGGAGTAGGGAGCCGTCCCTGCTTTCCCTCTCTGTCAGAATGTTTGTTTAGAAATAGAGTTAGGATTTTGGAAAAAAGATAGAAATTACGTGTGAGATTCTCCAAGCAGTTGATAACAGCAAATGCAAAATGCAGACCTTAGGGCTGAGGCAAACTTGAGGCACCTGAGGCTTGAGAAGGGTAAGTAAGTTATCCAATTCCAGGTCAACCCCACAGCCAGTGGTGATGGTGAAAGTTCAGGCCTGGAGCCAACCACACTTTTACATATTGTGCCCTAAAGACTTTGCTTTGAACATTAATGTTGGTGAGGCAATTATCAGTGACTGCCAACAGCACTGGAGAGATTGTACAGTGCTTGAGAACACTGGTTGCTGGTCCCAAGGACTTGGGTTTAATTCTCAGCATGCATATGGTGGCTCACAAGCATCTGTAACCCAGTTACAAGGGATCTTATTAACCTATTCTTGCCTCTGTGGGTAAAAGGTACATGACCTTTTGAGCATGGTGACCAAAACCATGCAAACAAACCACCCAACTCATGAAATATTACATTAAAAATGCAACGCTGCCCACAAATGGAGGAAATTGAGCATGTCATCTTTTTTCTTTGCCATTTACATTGTCAGATACTCTGTTATGACACTAAATATCTCTGACAAGTCTGTTTAATAGATAACAGAACCATTGTGGATGGGAGAAGATAGGCTTCTTACTATGGTGCTTGTAAGAGGTAAATTTTCATTGACGATTTGACTGGGTTTAAGAATCACCTAGAAGATTTATCATTGCAAGTGTCTGAGAGGGTATTTCCCAGAGCTTAACTAAGAGAAAAATCTACCCTGAATGCTGCAAGCATCGTTTTATAGGATGAGCTTCCAGACTTTACAAAGAAACAGAAAGGAGAAAGCAAACTGAGAGCCACCTTCCATCTCTCTCTGCTGAGTGACAAAGGACAGCATGACCAGCTGCTTCTTGTTCACGCTGCCGTGCCTCTCCTGCCAGGACAGATGGTGACCTTGCAAACTTTTACACCTTCAAGTTGTTTCTTGTTGGATAATCTGTTACATTAACAAGAAAAGTATGGGAGAATGGGGAAATAGAAGGATCCAGAGGGTCATAGAAACCTACAAGAAGAACACTATGACAGGTGGATCTGGGCCCAGGGGTCCTGCTCAAACTATGGCACCAACCAAGGACAATGTGTGCAGTAAGCATCAAACCCCTACCCAGATCTAGCCAATGGACAGGACATTCTCCACAATTAAGTGGAGAGTGGGGACTGACTTTCACATGAACTCTGGTGCCCCATATTTGACCAAGTCCCCTTGATGGGGAGGCCTGGTGACACTCAGAGGAAGGATAGCAGGCTACCAAGAAGAGACTTGATACCCAAGGATCATATACAGGGGGAGGAGGTCTCCCTTAGTCACAGTCATAGGGAAGGGGAATTAGGTGAAAGCAGGAAGGAGGGAGGAATGGGAGGATACAAGGGATGAGATAAAAATTGAAATGTAATATGAAAATGCTAAAATAAAAAAAATCAAGAAAAGTAACTAAAGTTCTCCTCTCATAGCAAAGTCCCAAGCTAAGCATCATAAATAAGATCTGTGGAAGCAGAAGGGACTTAGACATGTGCGTAGGGAGGGGAAGCCACATCATACTCTCTCTAATGTTACAGCTAGTGTAATCAATGTTAGGATCAACTGTACCCTCTTTGGATACTGTTTTGACTCTGGTACAGTTAAAAACATACTAAGTAAACAAAAATATACTATAGTGTGGCACTGCTCTGCATGGTGGTTTCATAAGTCCCATAGAGATCCAGTTTCCTTAGTATCATATATTCATTTGTAGGAAGTTGAAATACATAGCACATACTATAACAAGAGACCTGCATGTCAGAAGGTCTAAAAACTCAGAGAGAGTAGTGCCCATTGCTTTGTTTTCCTCAAACTATATTATGGACACATTTAGATATAATATCCTCTATAGCTAAATAACTGTTTCCTCCCAATAACTTGAAGCACAAGAATTGAAAACATAAAACTATCCCTTGAGGGGAAATGGGAGGGCTCCTTCCCCTCTGCTGCTGAGAAAAATTCATTTTAATCTTGAGCTTTAGTCTGTCCCCTTTCTCAAGATGAAGGCATTTCTTTGTGTCTACAATAGAAAAATGACACCAATTTATCCCTGTACTTTGCAAACCCACGCTTGTGCTTGTCATATTTCTTGAATTATCACAGTTGTCCATCAATTGTGTCAGACAGAACAGGAAATTGGGCTGTGGGTTGGGTCCTGTGAAGATACGGATTTCTATAAAACTTTCATAAGAATAGTGCTTTCTTATAGGATGATGGCGTGTGTGTGTGTGTGTGTGTGTGTGTGTGTGTGTGTGTGTGTGTGTCTTTAACTTTGGAAATATAAAGAATAAGTGCTTTCAGTCACAAAGTCCCTTTTGTACATCCTTACTTTCAGGGCTTTGATGATCTTGGAATTTACTTTCACCCCTTGGGTTGAGTTAATTGTCTGAGGTTACAGGACTCTAGTGATGATTTGCATATTCAAGTAGATATGCTGCATTTTGCCCAGGGTAATGGATCACAATAAAGCTGTTAAGTCAAGATTTTAAAAATTAATATAATCTGCAATTTTAATGGTGCCAGGCAGTTTAAAGGTCTCTGAGTTCAATACATTTATTTTGCTGATGAGAAAACAAACATCCAGAGAGCTGTGAGATTTTTACCAGGGTCACATGGCCAGTTAACAGCTGATATGGTCTCAGAGCTTCAAAACAGAAACACTTTTCATTTTCAATGAACAAAATGTTGAGACATAGTGAAAAGTCCAGAGAAAAATCACTTCACTAACAGCTAAATATTCACCACACAGCTGTCAAGTCTTATTGTCTCATTATGTATACTTCCTTTTTAAGTAGATAAAACGTTAGTCACCATGTAATTTTATTATCAATAATTTGCATTACAAATAATATCAAACTGGATGCATTCTTCTGAAATGATATTTATCTGGTATTTCTCTCACTCTCGCTCTCTCCTTTTGCCCTTTTATTCTCTCTCATTCTCACTTTGTTTTGTAGTCCTTTGGATTGAACCCAGGGCCTGATATACATCAGACAAGTTCACCCCCACATAGCTACATCCCTAGCCTTCAATTTCACTCTAATTGCTTGGCATTGTTTTCAAGATTTCCAGAGCTATGGTTCATTCATTTATATTGTTTTCCATATTGTGAATATATCATAATGTATTTATTTACCTCAGGGCATATATTTAGATTTGTATCATCACACTGTGATAAATATTTTTTATGCATACTTTTTGTACTCAAATGCAAGATTTCCTGGTTACATCCTTAGAAGCTGCCATGTTCAACAGTACTTGTACTGCTAAATTACTCTGCAATGTGTGCTGTAGAATTATTAAGCAACATCAAGCCAACGAGTAGGAAATGCTTCTTACTGTGATTCCAACAGTCTTTTTCCTAACTAGTAATAAAATCTATCATCACTTCATATCTGTTATCAGTTAGTGACGTTAGTTAGCAGTAACATTGGATAATAAACACCTCCAAACTTAGAAGCAGTTATTTGCCTTTATGTGTCTACTGGCTACTTCTTGGGACTGCAGGCCTGTTCCATTGTTTCTCATCCTTGAGACAATACACTACTAGCCTTGCAACGTTCTGTCACTAAAAGTAAGAGCACAGGAATGCACACGCCATTGCATCTGCATCTTAAGTGCTTGCTCGTGACCCCTGTGCTGATATCCCAGTGACCAAATTGGGGTACTTGGATGAGTCCATAACTGGGGAAAATCCCATGCCTTTAAGGTGAAGCAAACACAGCATTGCCTATAACTCCAACAAGGAAATAGAAAGCTGTGTTCTGTGATTTGACCTGAGCATTTTTGGGCACGCTCACTTCATCTCCTGTGACTTGCTGGTTGAGTCATTGCTCAATTGGGCTTCTCCAGTTGTGTGTCTTTTACTCAGCAATTCTAAATATTCTTCTCTTTTTTTAACTTTTTTTTAAATTAATTTATTCTTGTTACATCTCAATGGTTATCCCATCCCTTGTGTCCTCCCATTCTTCCCTCCCTCCCATTTTCCCCTTATTCCCCTCCCCTATGTCTGTTCCTGAGGGGGATTACCTCCACCTGTATATGCTCATAGGGTATCAAGTCTCTTCTCGGTAACCTGCTGTCCTTCCTCTGAGTGCCACCAGGTCTCCCCCTCCAGGGGACATGGTCAAATGTGTATTCTTCTCATTCTGTAGATTGTTTCAGATGATGAATTGATTTACTACTTTGTGGCACTGTCCCTCTTATATACAGACTTAAAGTTTTATTGTACTTTGACTACTTCTCAGTTCTTTGTGTTTTGTGTTTTATGCTCCTGATACAGAAAATTATCCTTGTCTTATTTTTCTATTGTACTACAGGAATGAATAAGACAAGTGATATTAATGCTGGGTCCAAAGGAATAGAAGTGTGACATGTGATATAAACTATACCTGCCTATCTATAGTTAATACAATAGACAAAGGTGAGACATTATGGAGTAGTCAACATATTGAAATGATTTACTATGAATATAAATTAATTTTAAAAAAGAAAGAGGACATAAAAGCAGACACTGTGGTAATCAAAATAATTATTAGGTCTTACTTTAAAGCCTGTACTCCATAAAATTGGAAAATATAAATGAAATGGACAAATTTATTGATACATACAACTTACCAAAGATAAATCAAGAACATATAAATAATTTAAATAGACCTATAACCCCTAAGGAAATAGAAGGAGTCATGAAAAGTCTCGCAACATAGCCTGTAATCCCAACACTTTGGAAGGCAGAGGCAGGAGGATCACTATGAATTTGAGGCCAACCTGGTCTACAAAATGAGTCCAGGATAGCTAAAGCTACACAGAGAAACCTTGTCTTGAAACAAACAAAAAAATCTCACTAAAAAACCAACCAAACAACCAACCAAACAACCAACCAACCAAACAAACAAACAAACAAAAAAAAAACAAAGTCCCAGATGGTTTTAGTGCAGAATTCTACCAAACTTTCAAAGAAAAGCTATACCAATAGTCCTGAAACTATTCCACAAAATAGAAACAGAAGGAACATTACCAAACTCATTTTATGAGGTTACAATCATCCTGCTACCTAAACCACACAAAGACCCAACTAAGAAAGAGAATTTCAGATCAATTTCTCTTACGAAATTGATGCAAAAATACTCAATAAAGTACAAACAGAACACATCAAATACATCATTCACCATGACCAAGTAAGCTTTATCCCACGTATGCAGGGTGGTTAAATATATGGAAATACATCAATGTAATCCATCATATAAACAAACTGAAAGAGAAAAAGATCCATGATCATCTCCTTAGATGCTAAAAAAGCTTTGGACAAAAATCAACACACCTTCATGTTAAAAGTCTTGGAGAGATCAGGGATACAAGGTGCATACTTAAACACAACAAAGGCTATAAAGTTAGTCAATAGCTAACATCAAATTAAATTAAAGCAGTCTCACTGAAATAAAGAATTAGACAAGACTACCTACTCTCTCCATATCTATTCAATGTAGTACTTGAAGTTCTAAACAACTAAAGGCAATCAAGGAAGAAGAAGAAGAAGAAGAGGAAGAGGAAGAAGAAGAAGAAGAGAGAGAGAGAGAAAGAGAAAGAGAGAGAAAACAAGGGAGATGTAGATGCAGCATCAAAGGTTAACATCCCCATCATTCTAGTAGGGAAATTTGTTAAGAGCAAATGAAGTTGAGATGTAAATTTTATAGAACATTCAGTGTCTGACCCATGGTTGTGTCATAAATGTAGGTTCATGAGTTCTGTGGATCAGGAATTGGGACTGGACTCAGTGGATGTTTGCCCCTGTTCTTCCCTGACTCAGCAGGAGTACTCAAAGGCAACTAATCACCTGGGGTAAAATTAGAGCAAACTGAAGTTTCTCCACTCCCACTTCCATACCTTGTGATTGATGCTGACTCTTGGTTGGGGACTTAAGTGAAGACATTGAAGTTCTGTTTTTGTAGCCTGGGATTCCAGACAGCACATAGCTGATTTCCCAGGGTAAGGATCTCAAGTAAGAACCAGGCAGAACCTTGCCTTAAAAGTGATGCATGTCACTTCTGCAACAGTCTATTTTTTGAGGAAACTACAAAAGCCCTGCCAGTTTCAAGGTGTGAGAAGTAGGCTGTAGTCCATGACAAGGAAGTTGTATGGTTGGATAACAGATATGGAGCCAGAAATATCACTGTCGTCAGACTTAGACAATGCAATCTGTCACGCCATTCTCCAGCACTACCTCATCCCAGGCATTTTAATGGAAAGGGAACTTCGTTAAAGATCTACAGTTAAGTAAATCAAATGCCAGCATTTATTAATAACACAGGAATCAGTTTAACACGCACTACTGTTCTGTCAACAGTTGTAATTCCTAACTTTAGAAACCAGTATATCTGGATAGAATACTTGATAGTGCACAATTAAACATAAATATAGTATTCACTGGAGGCATAACTATTTAAGATAAAAGATCACCAAGCCAGTGATTTCCACAGCAGGTAAAAATCCAGCATGCAGCAGAAGGGAAAACCCAGCTGCTCCCACAAAGTAGCCTTTTGTTTCCTTTTTATCATTTGACAATGAAAAGTTGATTTTTTCTCCTGCATATTCATAACAATGGAAATTTAATTCTAGACTCTGCTGTGTAAAATAACAAGAGAAAGCCTGGGGATTTGGCTCAGCAGTGCAGGGCTTGCCTAGTGTGTTTGAGGACCTGAGTTTGAGTCCCAGCACTACAAAACAAAACAAAATAAAACATGTATGTTGCATCAATTTTAAAATTAGACAGTATGTTTTCCCGCTAGTAATAAATTGTCATTTATCTGTTACAGGTTTGTTAGACAAAGATGCTAGAGATTTCCAAAGGATCACAGTATAACTATAGGCCCTCATCTGACAGAGACAGGTGGGAGAGAGGGGAAAGGAGGGATCAAGGATGGAGGGAGCGGGAGGGAGCGGGAGGGAAGGAGGGATGAAGAACTCAGTGCCATCAAAAGAAGCACAGTCAGAGCACAAACATGGAGGAGGGTCCCTCAGAAACATCACTGCAGCTCAAAGACCCCTAGCTGGATCTGCAGTGACTTACGTCTAGAATGTTTTATAGCTTTGTCTATTGAGCCGATGAAATCTGGGCCCATTGCTATCATCAGTTTCCATCAGCCTACTGCGTGGATATTAGAAAGCAGAGAGTATGTTGGTAATGTCATTAACTTCCCCTCCTCCCTGAGGCACTGACTCTCTTAAATTAGTGCATAAAAGTAAATTTTGTCTAAATTTAGTGTGCATCTCGTGACAAGATTCACTCTGTCTTCTTGTACCCAGAGAATATTCAGACTTGCTTCCTGTTACAGTAAAACTTGGATATGCCTGCAGCAAAATAGTAGGACAAGAAACAGAATAACCAATGCATCTAATGAAGAAGATGTGGTCAGTAAATCAACCGTTAGAAGAGATTATTTTAAGTTGTCCTAACACACATCAGGAGATGAGAGCCATTACAGGGCAGTATCACCTCTAATGCTCTTTTATCTATGGCAACTTCCCTGCGTCATCAAAGCAGATGCTCCCTATCCAACGTGTTTGCTCATCACAGGTTATTACACCACGGTCTGCTCTATTTATTATAGCCAGAAAAAATGTCAATTATATTATATAAATTAAATTAATGTGAGCATAATATTTAACAGCTTCCTTTATGCTTATTGAGATAAGCATTCAGAAACGTGAATGACAAAATCTGAACACACACACACGTGCACACACACACACACACACACACACACACACACACACACGCTTAAGCTCATGCTGTTTGTTGGCAAAAGAATCCCTCAATTTCAGTGACTCTAATTTATACAAACTTCTAACCAATTTTACTCCGAGACCTTTTCCCCAAGCATAGATTAGTGTGGGAAGATTGTTCTAAAAACAAGTGCTGTGATGACCACAGAATGGTGGGTAACTTGACAGTAGGAGGGGAGACAGGGGCATCCTTTTAAAAACAGATCCAGGATGCAACAATGTGTGGCTGCTCACTACTCCAGTCCTTTAGAGATGTACTTACTGGGGTCCAGAGTTTCCCCCTCTTACTGAGATGCCCCATGGACTCCTGTGGTCATCCACGAGTATGGAGATATTGATGCAATCAGATTGTCTAAAATAACTTCAGCATGTGTAGAATCAGAGATCTCTGGGCATTTCTCTTGCATCTAATCAGAAGCAGGCACTGCGAGGCTAACTGAAAACACAATTTCTTTCTTTTTTTTAACATAGGAGAGATTTTTCAGTTAACAATTCGAAGCTAATTCAGCATGCACAGGTTAACTTTTGAATCTGAATGTCAGAAACGGTTATGGAAATTCATACAAAGGAAAATTTTTTACTATTTTGTGGTTTAAAAACATTTCAGAAAGAAAAAAAATCTGGAACTCTGGTTTTCCTGCTTTCAGCACCAAGTGAATCAGTTAACTATTCAAAACTAACCTTATAGATTCCTATTCCTAGGCTCCTGGCAAGCCTTTCCCGCCTCACCCCCCCTCCACACCGCCCTCCCCATCCCCCCCCCCATCACCACCTAACCTTCATCCTTCCTCCACTTGATTTGCACAAGCTTTCAGTTCTCCATGCCCAAGAAGGACAGTCTTAGCTTGTTCTACAGGAGAACCCATCTGCTAATATGAAACACCCCAGGGCAGAAAGTAGACAATGTAAGAGGCACTACTCAGAATACGGAAGGGGGCATGCCCAGCCACAAGCCCCTGCTAAATATTTGAAATGGGGCTTGCACAAATTGAGATTTCTGTGAGTTATACACTGAGGTCCAAGGACTTTTTTTTAAAAATAAGAATGTAAACTATCTCTAAAAATTTGTATACTGATTATTATTGAAATGGTAATATTTTAGGCAAACTGGATTACATGAATTTTGATGCAGAAAATTAATTTCACTTATTTTTATCTATACTTTTTAATATGGCTACTGGGATGTTTAAAATTACATATCTGGCAAATATTTTTATAGGATAGCATTGGTCTGTAAACTAAAGATGTTTTTCCTCAAACCCAAAATAATGAGAAAAGATAAAACTGAGATTTGAATATCCTAAGTACTATTGAATATTATTTGCTTGTGCGTTCAAGAAGTCTTAGCTTCTTTTATGGAAGAAACACCCAGTGGTGCCCATGAAGTTGGACTCCTTTGGGGACCAAGGGACCGTCACCTTGAGTGACATGCATCTATAAGGTTGCAGAAAAATAAATTTTTAAAAAGCTGTTTTAACAACAACAACAACAACAACAACAACAACAAAGTCTTAAAAACGAGTTTCTTTAAAAAAAAAAAAACAAGCAAAACCACTGCTGCATTCTGAGCTAAATAGATTATTTCCACCCTTGAAATGTGCAATGCTTCTTTTTAAGACACTCAAGGAAGCTGATGTTTTTCTCAAACTACCACAGCAGCATCGTCTCCCTCTAAACCCTCCCCATGTCTGCTCTCAGCCATTTCCTGTGTGCCATGTGGACAGGCTCTGATTATTATCTTGTATATTAAACTACTGACCAGAGTCTAGCCATACCAAGGTACACAGGACTTGACTCTCGCCCAGTGCTGCTCAACCCTCCTAATGGTGTGACCTCTTACTACTGTTCCTCATGTTGTGGTGACCCCCCAGCCGTGAAATTATTTTTGTTACTACTTCGTAACTGTAATTTTGCTACTGTTATGGATCATAATATAAATATCTGTGTTTTATGATGGTCTTAGGTGACCCCTGTGAAAGGGTCATTCTAACCCCCAAAGAGGTCATGACGTATAAGTTGAGAACCACTGCCCTAGCCTGTCAGAGTTGCGAGCATAAGACCGTGGCCTTAGAAAAGGTAACAGTCAGTCCTTGAAAGCATGCACAAAGGGGAAGCGGGAATGCAGAGGTGGGCCCTTGTTCCCGTCCTCTCTGAGGGAAGTGTTTGCTTGCAGTTTTTGAAGCAACCCCTCTTTGTGGAAGTGAAAGCATTAACTTATCAAAATGACACTTTTGAAAAACTTTATAAGTGGATCATTAGTTGACCTTATTCTGACTTCCATCCCAAACCTCTGTCTCATGCTAGGATTTTCCTTTTAGTTTGTACCCGGTCATGTGGGCTTCTGTTCTTCCCAGAAGTTGTAATTCTTACTATACATGTGTAAACTGACATTTTGATTCATGTTCTTTAGATTTGAGAGTTAGTGAGTGTGAGTCATCAGCCTTGAATCTGGTCAACTCTAGGTCACTGATGAAATCAAATTCTGGAGCTGTGAGACCCAGAGGCTGGTCCTACAGGGTTGTCAATTCATATTAGTGAATGATATTTACTAAAGGAGGACCCAGTCATCCACTTTATAAAAGTATTTCTTTTATTTTTTGAGACTGTTATTACATCATTTCTCATTACTTTTTCTCCCTCCATGCCTCCAAAGTTCCTTCCCTCCATCACTCTAACATTAATAGCCTCTATTATTATTATTATTATTATTTCATATATACATATATGTATGCATAAACGTATAAATACCACCTACCAAGTCTGTGTTTGTAGTTTGTGTGTATATACATATGGTCTCAGGGATGACCCTCTTGTACTTAAAAAAACAATTAGATGGGTCATTCTCTGGAGAGTCTACTTCTCCCTCTCTCTGCCGAATTAGTCATCTGTAGTTCTTTGTCTGTGCATGGGGGCTTGTGAGATGTTTCCCCTTCCAATTGAGCATGGTTATAGCCAATGTTCAGGTCTTGTTCAGACAACCATTACTATGAGAGACTGTTTTACAGCAGACACTATGGTATTATGGCTCTTACAGGCTTTCTATCCCCTTTTCCATGATGTTGTCTGAGCAAGATATATAAGCTATGATATAGATGTCTGTTGGGGCCAGACTCCCACAGTCCATTGATATTTAGTTGTGGTCCTCTGTGATGGTCTTCATCTGCTGTAAAGAGATGTTTCTTTCATGAGAGATGGTACCTACACTTACCTATGAGTATCAGATTTAGGATGTACTTAGCAATTATACTGGTTTTGTAAAGTGGTAACAGTAGATTCTTTTCTAAAACCCATGACTTCATTAGCTCCAGATATTTGGCCAAGTATCTAGTACCAAGCATGGTTTCCTTCCTGATGAGGCTTTGCCTTAAGTCTAGTTAGACAGCTATGGGTTGCGGCCAACACAGGAGTGCTAGTTATTGCACCGTTATGCACATTTTTGCCATGCTGGCCCTTGTGGTGGTTGACAGATGTCATTGCTGGATGGGACCATTATCTCCCTTCCTTGGTAGCTTGGATTTTATTTTCTGGTACCACAGAAGCTACACTTCAGGAATGAGGCTTTCCAATCAGATCCACTTTGATTAGACCGAGTCCTGTGTCTGAGTGTCTTCAGCAATAGGCACCCACCCCTGAAACTCTGAGAGGTACCCAAGGATGCTCAAAAGGATATTTCTCATGCCTGGTACTGAAGTGTATGGTTGTGCGGGTACACTGTCAACCCAAGTGCCTTAATTTCCTTAAGGTATATGTGTCTGTGTGTGTGTTGTGTATAATTTTAGGTAACCTAAAATAATGATTCCCTGAGACTCTCTATCAAACAACCTGGGTGTTATTTGCCCTTCATTCCTCTGTCTCCATCTGAATTGATCTCTTTCCTCTCTCCCCAATTGGAGCCCCTTCAGAAAATTTAAGTAGATACAAAATAATCTTTAAGAATAAATAGTACTCTGGGCATGGTGGCGCACGCCTTTAATCCCAGCACTCGGGAGGCAGAGGCAGGCAGATCGCTTTGAGTTCGAGGCCAGCCTGGTCTACAGAGTGAGTTCTAGGACAGCCATGACTATGTCTGTCTCGAGAAAAACAAACAAACAAAAACAAAGAAGAAGGAGGAGGAGGAGGAGGAGGAGATGAAGAAAAGGAGGAGTACATTATTATCTTTGAATCCCCATTTGCCCTTTCTCATTTTCACTCCTTTCTTACTTATACAAGAGATACCACATCCTGAGCTATGTTGTCCTTTAACTTAAAAAAAAAAAACAAGAAAGAAAGATTCCAAGTATTCCTAGCAATTGTCAGCATCAATGACTAACCTTAGAAGTTAAAACTAATTAATTTTATGACTAGAGTTCATTTTTAGAGAAGCAGTTTAGAAATAAACATTTCACAGTTATCACAAAATCTGGTGGCTGAAAGGCACTCTAGATTGTCTAGAGACGCCTTTGTTATATACAGGAGGCAGAGCATCTATGAGTTAAAAGAAACTTATAACACACAGGTCCTTGTAGTTACTCCATAGATTCCTATCGAGTAAGGTGATCATTAGGCCAGTGGATCTAAAATAGACAAATAAGTTCACGGCACAAAATAGGTGATATATTCTCTTTCAACTGGCACCGAGGTGATCTGACTATCCTATTATATTACATGCAAATAAAAGAAGTATCAGCAAAATGTGCCTCTAAGTCTAGGTAGGTTGTGACTGTTCTTATTGTAGAAAATAGAAAAGCATGTTAAAAACCTAGTGCATGCCAACTGAACACATGACTGAAAGACATAAAATTTCTTACTTTAAAAAAGTGTGGAGTTTATGATTTTATGTTTTTTCTTTAAAAGTGAACAGCGACTCACTAATTAAGAAATTTTAATGGATGATTTGTGTAGGCATCCAGGAATCTGAATCCTGGCCCAGGGGACAGCAGTCCTTACAGGGAGGACGGTAGGGGAGAATACATTACAGTAATCGATTTCAGAAGCCTTCTTCAAAAGAGGACAATTTAATGGTTCTGTGGGAAATCAAGGTTCTGTTTTGAAAGCTCCGTAATGGAAATTCTTGGAGCTAAAGGGCTGTGGTTAGATGCATTAGGCTCTTTGCAAAGGGCTGCTAGTCATTAAGAGAGCCCCTCCACCTGAGTTTGCAGCCTTCTGTGTTATGCCCCAGAAATGAAATAAAATTGGTTTAAGACTTTGAAGTAGCAATGTCTGCTGAGATTCACACAAGCCCTCATTTGGGGGTATTGCTGGGTTGTTAGTGCTACACTTGCACGGCACCTAGGAGATTTTAAACACAGAGGAAAAACCAGAGTGAGGGGAAAGGGGCTCAGGAGAGCATCCTGGGTGGAGTGTCTGGGGCGATGGCCACGTCTTCTGGAGCTCTTCCTTTCCCCAAGAACGGGATGATGGATTGGTGACATTTGAAGCAAATCGAATCTCATAACTTACGGATTCACTGACTTGCTTCGGGGTTTTCTATCTGTGTAAGTCCTTTGATTTGTAAGACCTCTGGACTATAATTGTCCTTCACCAGGCTTCATACTCATTATTAAAAATGACTTGTGCATGTAGAAGTAAAATGAACCGCACAACGAGAAGTGACATTTAGACGATGATGCTTGGGTTACATGTAACCTCCCAAAGTCTGGAAGTAGCCTATCCGTGGAGAGCAACATTGACCTGATAGGTTTCTTCAAGACACCTGGGAAGGTTATGATAAATATTCTTGATTATACTCTCAACTAACTTGCTCTTTGACATGTGGTAAATACCAGGAATAGAAAAACTAATACCCATAGGTGTTACGATGTATCTGAAAGTTGAGCCATCAATGGCAACATTTCCCCGGGAGTTTAAAAACAACGCTCTTTTCTCCCTTTCCTTTTTTTCCCCCTAAAAGTAAGCTACCCTCTCTTTCCTTCCAGCTGTAAGAGAAGGCCTTCTCATTTTTAGCCCCAATAGTCCTCATTCATTTCTGTAAGTTATTTACCATGCCTCTAATTAGCTCCCAGGAAACAAACAGCCTGATTAGTGTTTGCTTTAGGAGAAAGATAGCGTCAGAGATTTTAAAAGGCCACTTTGTTGCTCTCATTCCCAACTCAACACCCTTTGATGACTTCCTGTTGGATTTAGATAAGCAACGGCATCCTTAGTATGGCCTCTAACACTGGTGGAATTGGCACATCTCACTATCTCCAGTCTAACCTGATCTTTCCAGAGTTTAAGAAGCCAAGCACTTGCCTTGGGATTTTCACATATAGGATCCATTAAAAGTATAGAGGAGCAGGGAGATTCAGGCCAAGTTCTGTGAATTCAGAGAACATATTGGCAAAAAAAAAAAAAAAGTAAAACTGAGGAATACGAGATGAAAGAATATTAATGTTTTGGCAACTCCCAGGGTTGGAGGCTGGATAGCTGGAGCTCAGCCAGTGGAGCGAAGTCAGGTTAGTTTGAACAGCTGAAACAGACCTGTGCTTGCCCTGGGTAGCATCCTTCCCATATGCTAGGGCTGTAATAACTGGAAATGCCACATGCAAGCTGGTAAACACTAAACGAACCGCAAACTTGTGAGCCCAAAGTACCAGCTTCCAAACTGAAAAATATTTGACTGAAATGTTAGTAATCAAGGAATAAAGCAGCTTTTAAAGCCCAACATTGCCCATTGGTTTTGATGGTCACATGGCTGATGGATGGTGACTTCAGGACTGAGACATAGAAACTTTTATTCTGATATGACAACTTCTCAATCAGACAGTATTCCTAGCCCTGTGACAACTGTGTGGCTGCAACAGAAAGGGTTACAGTGGGTAGGAGGAGGAAGAACATGCCTTCAGTGTGGGTCTTTATTCCCCTCCTTCTTCTGGCCAACCCAGGCTTCTTTCCTAGACTCATGAACTATTCTCTTCCTCACAAAAACCTTTGTTCCATGCCTTATTATTCTTTTGTGTTGTTGTTGTTTGTTTGTTTGTTTGGTTGGTTTTTCAAGACAGGGTTTCTCTGTGTAGCCTTGACTTGCTTTGTAGACCAGGCTGGCCTCGAACTCACAGCGATCCTCCTGCCTCTGCTTCCCAAGTGCTGGGATTAAAGGTGTGTGCCACCACCGCCTGGCTTGACTTATTATTCTTAATGAAACTTGCTTCTTTATTTTCTTAGGACTTAATGTAGGTTTACTGCGGTGTTTATTTGTTTATTGCTTGTCTTCACGATTTGAAGTGAGTCTATGAGGGTTTGAACAATACCCGGAAGAAGATACATAGAGCATAACAAAGAAAAAGTATGATTCGGATGTCAGGATAAAGAGTATCAGGGTGGGATAAGATAAGCGATAGGGAGTTATCTGGAATAATGTGGTCCTCATTAGGTAGCAAAGCTCAGGAACTCTTATGGGGTACAGATAGACAAATACGTATTTACACATGGCAATGAGGAAGCTGGAGATCTATGGTTGTTCAAGGTGTCAAACTCATTATAATCAATAAGCCTTTAGAAGCCTTTATCTCAAGTAGTCCTCAGTTAGGCCTTACGAAAGAGCTTCTATCAAGCCAAATTCTGGTGGTACACATTTATAATCCCAGCACTAAAAAATCTAAGGTGGGAGAATCTTGTGTTCAGGCTAAGAGTGGACTATATAACAGGAATCTGTCTCAGCCAAACAAAATACATAAAACAAAATGTTTGTCAGAGATAACCCAAAAAATCTTTGTAGTGTAACGGGCTAATCAGCTTAAACAGACAAATGAATTCCTTGGTAGAGTTGATAGCTAAATACCAATTTGGGGTTTATTTAAAACTTACATAAAATTTAATTTTATACCAAAAATATAAATAGATTTTTATAAGTAAGTATTTTCTAACCAACATATTTACAAGACTTGTATTTATGACAGGTCTCTCCACTGAATGTTTCAGTCTTATAATTACATATTGAATTACATATTAAATACATATACATATAATACATATGTATTATGCATGTGTCATTTGTTGATGTGTTCTAAGTCCATTGGAACAGATACAATAGGTAACGCTTGTTTAATTACTGCAAGTAGATTTTCTTATAAAAACCACCCATCAAATATCATTGTTATTTATAGTTGTTGGTGTGACCAACCTTGACCATAAGTTTTAGGCTGAAAATTCTAATTGTTATGTCAGTGCATACTAAGCACTCAACTTGAAATGAAGAACAACAAGAGCCTAATTGCTATTTTTTAAGAGTTATATTTATTTATGTATTATGCATATGAGTTTGTGTCCAGGTAATGCATAAGACATCAGAAGAGAGCATAAGATCCCCTTGAAACTACTTTTATGGGTGTTTGTGAGCTGCTTAACAGGGGCTGGGAACTGAACCCAGTTCCTCTGGAGGAGTAGCAAGTGCCCTTGACTGTTGAGTCATCTCTCCATTCCCAAACATCATTTTCAAAAGGAATGGAATATTATATCACCCCTACAAAAATGTCTTTTAAAATTCAGTAATATTTCTATATACTATCAGAAAATTATCTAATAGGAATTCAGGAAAATAATATCATTTAAAATATCATAAAATTAGGAAATACATTTAACAACAACAATAATGAAAAAGAAAAAAAAGAAAAAATCTTTTTACATGGCTTTTCCTGGGGAAGATGTGAAAAATATCTGTGCTTGTTAATTTTTTTCAACTTGAAAGAAGCTAAAGTTAGGAGAGAAAGGCAAGCCTGAGGACATTTTCTTAGTGATTGATGTGGGAGGGCCTAGCCTATTGATGGCAGCATGACTCCTGGGCAAGAGTTGTGTATGAAAGCAGGGTGAGTAAGCTGTGAGGAGCAAGTTAGTAAGCAGCATTCCTCCATGGTCTCTGATTCAATCCATTCCTCCAGGTTTCTGCTTGAATTCCTACCTGGACTTCCCTTAGCAATGGAGTGTGATATGCAGGTTTGGGCCTGATAAATCCCTCTCTCTCCAAAGAAAGCAAGTAAGACAGTCTCTATTCACCCCAGACAGAAAGACTACTAACAGAAAGGATTCTTCCCAAGCCAAGATTAATGAACTTGGGGTTAGTTTATTGGGGTTATTTACAGAATCATAGCCACTTACATCCTATCACCTTATAGGTAGCTACATTACAGAATAGTTCCACCAAGTCACTTGTTGTCCTTTATATTAGATTGGAGAGGGGAGGAGATTGATGAAAACCTTAAGTCTCGTGAAGGCTATGGCCTTTTCTTCATCCTCTTGAACTTGTGAAGGTCTTATGGTATGGTGATCATATCTGCTTTGATTCCATATGGCAACAGTTATATCCCATAAAAAGAGTGCACCTATACAATATTCTATACACTACAAAAATTTAAACACTCATAAAATAAATAAAAAAGACATAAAATATATCTTATTCATGGAATGAAAGAATAATATCATAAACTGTCTTGACTACCCAGAAATCCACAGCTTTAAAACATATCATATCATATTAACAAAAATCCATATCAACATTCTGATGGCATTCTATAAGTTTTTTAAAAAATGTATCAGATAACCGTTGTAGAGAATAATGTGTTTCATTATAATGACTCTTACATTTGTATCATTTACATTGTTTTTCAAACTGTCTCTCTTCCACTTTCCATCCAGTCACCTGCCTCTTTCCAAAGAGTTACCATCTGATTTCTGGTCTTTCAAGGTCTAGATTCCACATATCAGATAATGCTTGTAATATTCTCTTTCTGGACCTAGCTTAACACCAGAACCTTCCATTCCAACAATTTTCTTGAAATGACATTTTCACTTTTATACTAAAAAATTCGATAAAATCACTGCAGTTCCACAAATGACAAAGTAAACTTGGCGGCGGGGGGCGGGGGGGAAGATGGTAATATCACGCTGCCTTGTGTCACACTCTACTACAAAGCTGTACTCAAAATAGCATGGTACAGTCAAATCCACCAAAGAACAGACGAGAGGAGAGGGACTGAAGGCAGTCTGCACTCTTACAGCTAACTGGTCTTTACAGAAGAGCCAGGAGCACACAATGCTATTAAAAAGATTGAATAATCACATGTAGAAGACTGAGTCTGTGTACACAACTCTCACCATGTTAAAAAGAATTGGCAGCATGTGTTTTAGGTACAGGCCATATAACCTGAAAACATACAACCACTTAGACAAAACAAGGAGATAAATTTCACAAAGCTGATCTGGGAAATGTTTGTTTGTTTGTTTATCATTGTTGTTGTTTTGTTTCTGTCTTGTTATTGTGCCCTTAAAAATACAAGGAAAGCAAATGTATGCAAATGAGATGGAACGCATGAGAAATCTTAACATACAGCAAAGGAAACAATCACCAGCATGGAAAGACAATCCACAAAATAAGAGAGAATACTCGCAAACTACATACCTGACAAGGAATTTCAAAATGTGTAAGGAACACAAATAACTCAACAGCAGGAAAACAACATTCCTCAAAAAATACAGAGAAAGTATCGTAATACACATTCTCAATAAGTCATGCAAATAGCTGCCGCGTGATTGGTAGATGCACAATATCACCAACCACCAGGAGAAAACAAATTGGAACCAAAGTGAGACATCACTTCACCTTTGTAAGCATGGCTGTTGTGTAAAAGGGGTGGAAAACATTAAATATTGGCAACACGGAGAAAATCAGTATAGCTACCATGGAAACCTGTATGGGTGTTCTGAAACAGTTTATAAGAAGAACTATGTCACGTGACTTTGCAGTCCTAGCGGACCTATGCAAACAATGAAGCATAGGCCAGTGCTGTCTCTAGGGAATACGGGGAAAATAAACAACGGAAGGCGGAGTATGTAAAGACTGAAGGCATCTCCTTGGCAGAACAGCAGTTGCTGTTTTGGTGTTTCATTGTGGTGTGCAGTGACAATGTTTAGTTATAGAGCAAGATAACTCTCATCTTACCACCTAATGGGATGTTTCCCAGTCCCATTGTCCTTAACAGACAAAAAAAGATTTTAATTATTGGGTCACACAATTAATTCTTGGTAGACTTTTGCCTGATGCTTAATAAAAGAAAAAAAATACCCAAAAGTAAATATAATTTTCCGCTTAATTCTAATTGCAAATTACTCTATGTTCATTGTATGTATTCCAACTTGTTGACTATGCTCGTAGGATCGTAGAACTAACTACACATCCACCCAATTTTCACATTAACATTGAGCATCTGTTTTACAGGGGTAAAAATCACTACGCAAAGAATGCAGTGTAATTTTGATATGTACAAAGAAGGAAAACCTGTGGAGGAATGTCTTGAGTGGGATGTAACAACTGTCAATAAAATGCTGTTTTAGCCAATCAGCTGGGCAGAAGGATAGGAAGTGGAAGGCGGGACTTCCTGGAGAGGGGAGGGAGACAAGTTTGACAGTTGAGAGAGGAGGACAATGGAGAGAGGTCAGAGGATCACCAGATTGACAAGTGCTTAGAATATTTATGTATGTTAGGAGGTTTAGAGTAGTTAGTTTACATTGGTTTAGGAGTAGACTTATATCAGTTTAGATTCTGCCCAGTGTAGTGCTGGCAGCTTTAAAGTACGTTTTAGACTCTGTGTCAGTTATTAGCCATCTTAGGCCGAACCGATAAATTCCACACTGTAAGAAAAACTAGAAAACGGTATTTCCCATGCAGAACCAATAAAGGTAGTGGTGGTGTGTGGGAATGAAGATTGAGGAGTACTTTTAAAGACAGTAAGACATACAGGAGTTAGGCTCACTGTCAAAGAAAATGTTCTCTTGTACAATTGATGTAGAAAGATAGTAGCTCTGTTCAAGGGCCATAGAGGAGGACATCACTCAGGATAGTGGGAGATACCAGGCAGTGAGGCTGGATCACATCACCAGCACCGTGAGTGACACTCAGGGTAGGAGGACCTCACTTAGCAGGCTTACTGTGCAGAATGACACCATGGTGGTGTTTTCTTCAGAAACACAATAGTAGACAAGGCAGGGAAGGGTAGCAAAAATCAGTGCAGAGGATCAATTTGAAAGTCATCACAGCCTAGCTCATTATCAAAGGCTGTGATGCCTGGCATGGGCTCACCTTAAACATGAATACGAACAGAAAGCTGTTAAGTGCAAATCTGAAAAGTGGAGAGAGTCAGAGATCATAGATAGAGACTGATCTCTGGGAAAGGTAAGATTATTTTTTCTAATAAAAAAGGAGGGTGGGAGGGAAGGAGGGAGGGAGAGATGTCACAGAGAGAGAGAGAGAGAGAGAGAGAGAGAGAGAGAGAGAGAGAGAATGAGAGAGAGGAGAGAAAAGAGAACAGATGTTCTTTTTAAGTATGAAATGAATAATTACGTATTTTCGTTTTGTCAGAGGCAAGGTTACCAGCTGAGAGTAGGGAGGTGGAAGTGAGGCAGAGACAGCTTGAAATTCAGCACTGGGGGAATATATGTCAGTGTCCATTTTGCCTTCTGGATTCCTGCCAGTTTCCCCTGGGCATGGGCCAACACTGAGAGAGATGCCAACAGCAGTGCCCTTTATTAAAAGAAAAACAACAACAACAAATTCCCCCCCTCCATCAAAGCTCCCCTAAAACTCCAAATAGACCCTTCTTTCTTTAGAAATCATTAAAAAACAAAACTTCCCTGTAATCAAAATCACTAATAAATGGTGCTGATGATTCATTTCCTCTTTATATATTATATTAAAAGGAGTTTTAAAAACTATTCTTTCCAGTTTTCAGTTTTTTTAATTAATTAAATTGGTTCTTTGGCAATTTCACACCTATACTTAACACATACTGACAACTTTCAACTCCTGCCTCTGCCATCTCCCTCCTACTCCTGTCTACTCCTGCTCCTCCCTACACATCTCTTTCTCACGTTCATGGCTATTCATTTTGTTTTCTGGCCCCTGAGTTTCACTAGGGCTCATCTGTGTGTCTGTGACTTTGCAGATACCTGTTGGAGGCTGGGAAATTTCACCCATTTCTACACAACTGAATGCAAATGACTCTCCCTTTCCCAGAGCCTATCATTAGTCAATAGCTCAGCAGTGTGTGTAGCAGGTGGCGTGTACTTTCATGCGTATTGTTGGGCCAATCTTGTTAATGCCCAGTAGAGGTAATTAGCAGCTGCTATACGTTCATTATTACAGTGGTTGTGTCCACTCTTGGGGCTGGCATTTCACAACCTTTCACTTTACATTCCAGCTCTTACATACCTTCTGCTCTCTCTTCTGCAATGTTCTCAGAACCTTAGTGGGAGGGGTATAAAGATCTTGTCCAGGGCCAAGCATTCAATGGTCATGTATTCTCAGTGTCTCAGGCAACAGTGGGTCTGCGTTCCTGATGGTTGACCACAAAGAGGGGCTTTTTCTTACGGAGCCTGAGAACAGTTTTTATAGGTCCAGGCCACGGTGACTTCCTGGTTCGGTTTCTCTGCATCTTCTCAAGCTGCGGATCTTATGGTAAAATGTTTGATGGCTATGCACAACAGTGGCCTGTCATTAGTTGTGATGGGAATGGATTTGAAGCCAAACCCTGTAAGTGGGATTAATGACCCCATCTCTATTTTTCCATCCCTTGTGAATACTTAACCAAATTATCTTTTGCTGCCTTGATTTTATTTACTCATTAGCTGTGTGTAATGATGATTCCACAGTGACTAATTTCTCGACCTCACAGGAGGTTGAGACATGGTGGTGTGGGGGGAGTCTATGGCGCAAAACAGCTTTCTCTTCTCCCTCTCACTGCCCCCACCCCCACCCGACAGAGAGATACAGAATTACAGGTGGCCATTAGCCACAGGGAGAAGCTCCTTGAAGGTTTGTAGAATAAAGTCACTATAGAAGGGATTATGGGTGTAATGCTGGCTAATGTTGTGAGTGCAATAATAGTTCTAAAGAGATATCGTAGATGCATTGATTTTAAGGCAGGGTCTTAAGTGGCTTAGGCTGGCCTCAAACTCACTATGTAGACAGAGCTGGCCTTGAACTCTGATCCTTCTACTTTAACCTCCTAGAACTGGAGCTTGTGTCACCATACCTGACACCAACAGATTGTTTGCTGATGGTAAATTAATGGAAAATTTTCCCTTTGTGGGGGATGGCTTTTATTTCTGCCACCACTCAACTTTTCTCTAAATTAATTAATGGAAAATGGAAAAACCTAATTTTCTTCTCCTAGAGAATTTCTTTTTTTTTCTTCACTGCAGAGCTCCAAAAATTGAAAACAAGACAAAATTCCATATTTCTATAACTCCAGCTACTTAGAGACCAGACCAGGAAGATCCTGAGTTGAAGGCCAGCCTGGAGCACATAATGAGCATTAGAGGACAAAATTGATTTTTCCCTCAAATGTATTCCAACATTTGATTTTTTCAGATATTTTTGATCCCATGCTTTTTATTCTGTCTGGATGCAAATCTCTTCTCTGTGACCATGATTTTCTCGCAGGATGAAAGCCCATTAGAACAACTGAGTCGAACCAACATAAAATGCTAAAATATCAGGAGTATTTGTCTTTTGAGAGAAAGACACTGAAGAGAATTTATAGTCATAAAGGCTGGTAGAATGTAATATAGTTCGCATTGTGAACAGGGATTTAGTTTGCATTGTGAACTGGGATCATGGGATCATTGATGATACATGCTCTGTTCACATTCACGTGCTAGGTAAAAATAGACTGCCGTCTCAGATGCTGCTCACATTTTAAAACTATGGCTGGGAAGCTGCTATCAGTCTCTGGCCATGTATGCTATCTTCCCCAGGGGCACGATCTTTTACTGCAGCATAACGTGGTGAGGTCATGATAGGAAGAAGTGACTCTGATCTGGGAGCCTTCCATCACCATCCCATGCCTGTTCCCCATGACTGCCATGCTATACCTGTCACCCTTACTCCCCTTCTCTTTTTAGGGAGGGCGACACCTATGGCTCATCTCATGGGTAGTTGCAGTCTCCTGTTATACTCTTTAAATTTTTATTTATTATCTTTTCATTCATGGGTGGCATAGAGGTTAGAGGGAAACTGTGGAACTTGGTCCTTTCCTTTCACGATATAGGTCCCAGGGATTAATTTCAGGTCATCATGCTGGATGACAAACACCTTTATCTGTTTCCGCATCTGTCTGGCCCCACTAGTGTGTATTATATCCATTTCCTTTATAAAACTAACAAATGAGGTTATCATCTTTTGCTTTAAAATATGGCTGTTTAAAGCTTGATGAGAATCTGAAGACAGGTTCTATTTTCATCTTTTTATATATTTTCCTATACCTTAATATGTTGTAAGCACACTGCAGGCAATCAAACAGTGCTTTGAGTAGATTAAATAGTGGCTATGGAGATGCTCTTTCTAGCAAATCTTTTGTAGGTACAATAAAAATGTCAAAACGAATATTAAAAAAAATCTAAGTGGGAGATGTACCAGAGACGTTGTAAGTCCATGGACCAGGGCATAAAAGAAAGACTATGGAAAATCTGAACACTGAAAATCACTGAAGAGAGAATGCTGTTTATGATGGGAAAGGTAGGAAGTGTTCTGAGGGTGCACTTCCCAGCCTTGAGGAGTGGGAAGAGACCAGGCAGGCTGGTGCTCATGGCTTCATAAACTGTGAGGCAAACTCAAGGTGGAGTCATCAAGCAGGGTGGAGTTAGTTTTTAGTAAAAAGTACTCCTAGCAGAAGGCTCGAAGATTTTTTAAAAATTACATTTAACAGAATTAGTAACAGAAATTTTCCTTTGATCATATATTTTAGAGTTCAAGCAAAGATCTAGTGTAACTCATTGTTCTAAGTGTTGTCTTCACCTGTAAGTATTTCCTACTTTTTATATACACGGAAGGGAGCAGAAACCATTGCTGGTTTTCAGTGATATCTACAAGGGAGGTAAGGTAAATAGAGATTATCTTTCTGGCATTGAATAAGTAAACTAAATATATGATTTGATTCTTATAATTGAGGCCATTGTATTATTGTATGTATGTAGGATAGGAGAAGGTACAGTGTAGGAGAATATCTGCAAGTCCAGACAACCAAATAGCAAATGTCAATAGTGATGGTCCTCGAAAGAAGATTATGATGGGGTATGGATCATAAGTGGTGATTGAAGCTTGAGGATACCATCTGATACAGCCTAGAGTGATGCACTGGCCATGTCCTTTACCTGATGCTATGGTGCCCTGATGAGATGCTCTTGGATCCATCTTCTTCCATTGTCATACACATACTTTCTGGAGCACCAGGGCCAAAATAGAGATCTAGTGGAGCCTAGAAGATTCCTTTTGCCTACCTATTGGGTACTGCACAACAATGACCCAGTGACATGAGAGTATGAAAAAGATCTGCCTCCAAATGGAGCAACTATGAGACAAAATTTCTTCTGGAACTTCCTGCAGGATCAGGCTACACGAGGGTCTTTTACTGCAATGCCTTACACATTTTGGCCTCTTTCCAATCCACTCCTGCTCTATACTGGCTTCTTTGGCTAGTACATCTTCAGCAAATCATGTGGCTCTGGATCCTAGGGTCAGAATCTGCTTAAGGAGAGAGAAGCTGTTTAAAGCCATTGTTACCACATAGCTGTGAGTAAACACCCCTGCCATCTTTATTTACAGGAGGAAGATGCACTATTCTGAAAGGCAGAGTTATAAATTTGCTTCTGCCTCCTATTCAGAGTATATCAGAGGGATAGCAAGACAGCCAAGTGGATATAGAGAATAGAGGCATTACTTACACTGTTTTCGAAGCTCAATTTCAGAGAATAAATATATCCTCTTTCTCATATTATTGATCAAATAACATGTTCAGGCTTTCTGGTTTAGTTAAGTTGAAAGTAAAGTGCAGTCCTTCACCTCAAGTAAACAATAAAAAGATCAACTCTGTTGATTTTTGACAGGATAATCTCTATTCATCTACCAATAATCATTTAAAATTGGTCTGTGGGGCTGTCCCTACTGACCACACAATAAAGACAGGACTTTGGTAAGTGAAGCTTTTCTATAGTATCTCCTGCATTATGACAAGGTGATTATGGAGCTAAGCAAACATTCAGGAAGCTCCAGCTTTTTATCAGTGCCAGTGTAAAGAGAATCCAGGGGGCAGGATCTCATGGTTGAAGTGAGTCATCTGTGTAGAGTGATCATTTTTCAAGAGGTTAGAAATAACCATTTTACAAGAGGGTAGAAAAATACACCACTTTAGGTCTTAACAAGTGTGTGTGTGTGTAATACATTCACCCTTTCTTAATACTAAGGATGGCTACACAGAGTTTCCCACCATTCTTTGTGAGCTGCATGCTGCTAATGGTTATGGGTGCTGTTGTCGCTGTAAATGTTTTACCACGTTCTCTGTCTTAACAACCAGAGACTGTTTCTCCTTCACAGACGCCCTAGAGTATGCATTCAGGAGTGTTTTTATCCCTCTTATGAAAAAGATATTCTCGGTGACATTTTGTTGATTCCAGGTTTACAATTCAGATGCATGCTTATTTACTGAAGAGCATTTTGATATTCAAAGAGACCATACAATATCTTTTCTCTTTTCAAAACAAACATTTTATTGAATTATGTACAGTGGTTCCCAGAGATTTTTACATAACAATTCAGCTTTGTTTATTCACATAGCTAGAGTTTATCAGTTAGGAACCTCAACTTTAGATGTATTTTAGGTGTTCTGAAAACAATTACTCACTCAGGTCAAGCATATATCATCTGACTCTCTGGCTACTGGCTACCTCTGGTGAGCTAGAGATAACTGGCTGGGGTCCAGACACTTCTTCCACTGAAAACTGATGATCTCTCATCAGTGTCAGGAGCAGGGATGTGGGGTGAAGGTGACAGTTTTTGAGCCTCTGCATTCCATCATACATTTAGTAGCATCTGGAGGCAGCAGATACTTCTTCTGCTGTGTTTCCCAGTAGCCAAAGCAGCCTCTCTCATTTAATTGTGGCTGGCTGAAATTTTAAATTTCTCTGAGCTCTGTCCAGATTATAGACTCAGCACAGAGCTGTGATTCTCACTTAGAAGATCTGATTTTGTCACGGACTTAAAGAAAGCCAGTGAACTTTTTTCATAGGATGACTCAGTCTGGTTTTTTTCAATCTTCAGGGCAGGGGCATGTGCTTCAGTGATAAAGAAGTATTATACTGAGGAGATCTCTTACATGCAGCCCTCCACTGTCTAAGTGCAAGAGGCAAGATAAGGGCTCATGAATATCTGATCTTGACACTCCTTGACCGGCTTCTCAGGGCTTGGAACAAGCTCTTTCCTGCTCTGGCTGGGAGCTTTTCCAGAGAGTCACATGGCCTGTACCACTATCGCAGAATCTAATAGTTGCATCTTTAGCTCTTGTCAGTTCACAACCTTAACATGCCATCCATCCTGGCCAGCTGCTGCAAGGATGGAGTGGTTTCCTAGCTCATAGTAGACTATGAGCTTCTGGCAAACATGGTAGCTTGATGATCCCCTAAGCTAGGTTTGATTAAAAGGCACATGAGAGAGGTGAAAAGATGAGATTTAGGGGGACTCCTTAGAGAATCTTTTCTATTTCATGTAGCCCCGTGACTCTTTTTTTATTCTGAAACAGTTCTACCAGGCCGGACACCATCTTGGCCAGCAGTACAGCTGTTTCCTTTGGGTAGGAGCTGGTCATTAAATCAGGAGGCAGAGCAGATATGATCACTCACAAAAGACCCTCAGGAGATTCGCTCTGTTAACCTCCTCTTTGTGAAGAGAACATTTGCAAGATCTTCCTAAGGGCATCCCTCTCTCTGACAAGACATAGAGAGGGAACAACAAGTCATGGGCTGGGACTCCAAGGGGTGTTGCTACCCACCAGTTTCTCAGGGACTTTCGAGTGGTGTGACAGCGGCTTCCAGGAACCCACATTCTCATCAGTAGCTTCAGTGAGTCACCACGCTGGGGTTGAAGAGAAGCCTCTCTGTGGTCCCTCAGCTCTTTCTCAATGTGGGGTGAATAGGCCTTTCCTTAGGGCTCCCTGGAAAAGAGTCAAATGACATAGGGTGACCTGACACACAAGAGAACAGGATCTTGAATGATTCTGTTTATGGACTTGGGGTGGGGTAGGAGTGGTGGGGGGTAGGGTGGGGTGGGGTGGTGGTAGGGGTGGTGGTAGGATGGGGTAGGGGTGGAGTAGGGGTGGTGCTAGAGATGTTGGGGTAGGGTGGGGTAGGGGTCAATTTCCTCTCATCTATACAGTAGTCAGATTGGCTCTTTTAGGAAGAAAATGCAAAGTGCACAAGAAATCATTCTTAAAAGCTCAGGAGAGATAAGAAGTGATTGCATCTATGAACGAAGAGCAGACAGTACTTCCTGAGACGGAAGTACTCCAGGAGGAACAAAGATGTGAGGAAATGAAAACAGTGACAGGACATAGAACCGAGTCAATCTCTTGGAACATTAAATGTGACCAGAAACAAAACAAAACATCAGAAACAAAAAGCCAGTAGGAACTTTGCAGTCCTCAGTTGGCCAGGAAGAAAGGCATATATCATTTGGAACAGAAAAAACTTTTCTCATTTTCTTTCTGTTTCTTGGATTAGTTTTATTGGTGTTTCATTCAGTTTCCTTAGGTTTCCACCATAGTTTTGAGGAATGGTGGTTATGCATGGTGCTCTGCTTGGTTCCTGATTTGGGTGCCAGGCACCTTTATGTTCTGCCGTGTTTTTTAACTATGACTTCATTACCAGTGGCCAGGGGCTGAGCCAGGTATTCCCAAGTTCTTGGCATTTATTCGAGAATAAATTAAAGACATGCAAAGACTTCACAGTGGCATAAATATTTTATTCAAAGCAAAGAGAGAGTGCAGATCAGAAAGAAATACATTGTCAGAAATGAGAGCAGGCCATAGGAGTCACATACTCCAGTTAATGTATAGGCTTCTTTAATGGAATTCAAAGTAGAAGGAGTTTAGTTGCTAAGGAGTGTAACAGGTGATTGTCTATTTTGATTGACAGAGTTGATTATGTAAGTCTTTGCTCATTCAGCTTGACCCTTCCCATGATGCATTGGATTTTTATCATATGCATGCCCATTTATGCATATGCTTAAGATAATATAAAGAAGTTTTCCTTAAAGTTCACTCTGAGGCCAGTTTGTTTCATTGTGTGTGCACTCAAAATCAATCTAGGCCAGACTGGCCCATTACTTTTAGTTCTGGGGTGTGCTCTAGGATGTGTTTGAATGTAAGCTGTCCAGGAAAGGGAGTGGGACTTAAGCTATTATTTAGAGAGGGACATGCATGGAGTGTGATGCAAGTCAAGATTCTAGATTGCTAATAATTTGTTCCATTCATTTTGGTGAAGTATGTATATTCATAGTAGGAATAGTATATCGAATAGTATGTGCACAGTTCAGGTCAAGTGGAGCCCCAGGTTGCTCAGCTGCTCTTTATAATTTCCTGCCCCAGTTTCATTATGCCCCTTGCACAAGTCAAGTGTTGTCTACTTGACTGGGTTAAGATGTGGAGCTTTTTAAGGTCTTTAGGTCTTGAGTACCGTTTCTCCTCCTCCTTCTCCTCCTCCTTCTCCTCCTCCTCTTCCTCCTCCTCCTCCTCTTCCTGTCTTTCTTCTTAAAATAGGGCTGGAGAGATGGGTCAGCTTCTCTTCTAGAGAATACAGGTTTTATTCCAAGTACCCAGAAGACAGCTCACAACCATCTGTGTTTCTACTCCCGGTGATTATAATATTCTCTTCTGGTCTCTGTGAGTACATATATGGTGCACAGACATACATTCATACAAAACACCCATACACATAAAAACAAAGCAAGACAAAACTAAAAAATCCCCAAACACCCACAAAGTATACTCCATGAAGCAGAATAACTTAGACTAGTTTGCTCACTTGTGTGTGAGGACGCAGAGCAAACTTAGTTCGCCAGCAGCTTGATCCTGGACTCCAGCCTGTTAAACATTTTGAGTTTCTGGTCATTTGTTACTGCAACACAGACAGACAAAGACATTTATTTTTAATTCCAAATGAATAAATTCTACAAAATAGAGATGTTACATTCCTCCTAAAAGGTTAAAACCATTTCATACTGACCTCATGGCACAGCAAAGGGTTGAGACTCAGTGTGATAGATAGAGATGCACTTTATTTTAAGTTACTCCTTCAGGGAAAAATGCACTGTTCTTGATATAATATAAAACTTTTAAAGAAGCACATATTAAAGGTGTGGTAACAGAAGCTGCTTAAATTGAGACTTGTTCATGGCATTGTGTAGGACTTAGCTAATTTGATTGGAGGGCAATAATTGCATGATTCTTACTTATTTGACTAATTTGTTTACACCAAGAAAGCTGACCCACACCTTATGGTAGCATTTGGGTGATATCAAAACACTTCAAGATTGCAAAGTTGTCATGGGGTAAATACACACACTAAGATAAAAGTGAAAACAGCCTTTTATATCTCTGTGAGTGTGAGCCACTGGTTTTGTACCTGGGTCTTACCTGTTGTATTGGTCATCTATGGAGATATAGCTTTCGCTGTTGAGATGAAATGCACAGCTCTTTAAATATTGCATGGCATAAAAGATGTAAGGTCTTTGCTGAAGGAATGAATAGAAAGTAAAATCTAGATTTGTAACAAAGAAACTGCTTCTAAGATCCATGAAAAGAAGCACACCAGCATGGTCACTTAAACATTCTGAACTCTGCAGACAGACTGCCCGTTTCAATCTCATATCTCCCCTGCCGGGCTTGTAGAGAAGTACTTGAATTTAGTTTCTATCCTAACTGGTTTTGTGTGGCAACTTGACACAAGTTAGTCATCAGAGAGAAAGGACCCTCAGTTGAGAAAGTGCCTCCATGAAATCCAGCTGTAAGGCATTTTCTCAACTAGTGATCAGTGGGGGAGGATTCAGCCAATTGTAGGTGGTGCCATCTCTTGCCTGGTGGTCCTGGGTTCTAGAAGAAAGCAAGTTGAGCCAGACCTGGGAAGCAAGCCAGTAAGCAGCACTCCTCCATGGCTTTAGTTCCTGCTTGCAGGTTCCAGTCTTGCTTGAGTTCTGGTCCTGACTTTACCTAACGATGGACTATGATCTGGAACTGTAAGCCTTTTCTCTCCAGTGTGATTTTTGGTCTTGGTGTTGCATTGCAGCAATAGAAATCCTAACTAAGCCAGCTTCAGTCTTATTCAAATGAGGATTAACAATGCATAGAAATGTCATAAAATGTGAATTGTTTAACACACACCTGGTCCAAACAAAACAAAACAAAACAAAACAAAACAAAAGCAAAAAACCACACCTGGTCCTTTATGTGTCAATAAATGTCAGTTATTATTTATTATCTGTTATTTTTCAGCTTAACAATATGTGTTTCCTTATAGATTACCAATCAGACAGTTTGTAGTTTTCTCTTCTGTAGGAGTATTTGTGTGGTATGACTCCATGAGTCAGAAGGACAATGGCCAGTGTCAACAACCCGTGTGTAATACAACCTGTGAAAATTGGATTAAGATGTCATTGAGTGGTTGCAGCTATTCCTTATGACAGCAAGTTTCCATAAGCTGCCGAATATCCTCCCGTGTTTTGAACAGAACTATGCCAGACCCATCTCTCTATCTCTATATTTTCCTCTGGAGCTGCTTGGCTTTAGATCTGGGCTTTCTGTTTGTGGGGAGGATGGAGGATTTGAGAGGGAAGACTCAAACTGTGATGCATAGAAAAATGTGCTCTTCTTAGGCCTAAAACCACAGCAGTGACATTCTTGCCTAAGCATCTCACAGTGTCACAGTTGTGCCTTTCTTCAATGAACCTGAAGTTAAGGACTTAAAAACCAACAGAGATAGGAAATGTTGTCATTTTGATAGGGAGAATCTTTTTTTAATGTTTTTATATTTTTATATTGTTTGACTATTTTTAATTTCTTCACTTTACATCCCAATAGTAGTCCCCTTCTTCATTTCCTCCCAGTCGCACCCTCCCTTCCTCTTTCCCCCATCCCCTTTCCCTAGTCTTCAGAAAGGGGGAGCCCTCCTCCCTCACCATCTGAAGCCAGCCTATCAAGTCTCATCAGGACTGCTGCATCCTCTTCTTTTGTAGGCTGGCAAGGCCACCCCCACAGGGGGAAGTGATCAGGGAGTGGGCAACAGGGTACATATCACAGGCAGCCTCTACTCCCCATATTATGGGGCTCACTTGGAGACTGTGCTGCCAATTGACTACATCTGAGCAGGGGGATCTAAGTCCTCTCCATGCATGGTCCTTGGTTGGTACATCAGTCTCGGAACGAACCTCTGGGCCCAGATTTGTTGGTTCCATTGGTCTCCTTGTGGAGCTCCTGTTCCCTCCAGGTCCTTCTACCCCCAAACTTTTCCATAAGACTAGCTGTCCTCCACCTCAGAGTTTGGCCGTGAGTCTCAGCATCTGCTTAAATCCCCTGCTGGGTAGAGTCTTTCAGAGTACCTCGATGGTAGGCTTCCTTCCTGTGTCCTTTCTTCAAGCACTTCCAATGTCTAGTCTATTTGCCCTTCTGAATGAGGATTAGGCATTTCCCCTAGGGTCCTTCTTGTTATTTAGCTTCTTTAGGTCTTTGGATTGTAGTACAGTTATCCTGTATTATGTGGCTAATATCTGCTTATAAGTGAGCATATACCATGTGTGTCTTTTTGTGTCTGGGTTACCTCACTCAGGATGATCTTTTCTAGTTATATCCATTTGCCCCAAATTTCAAGATTCCTTTGTTTTTAATAGCTGAGTAGTAGTCCAATGTATACAGGTACAAAAAGTTTTTTATCCATTCTCTGATTGAGGGACATCTAGGTAGTTTCCAGATTCTGGCTATTATGAATAAAGCTGCTATAAACATAGTTGAGCAAATTTCCTTGTGGTATGGTGGGGCATACGTGTTACAGCTGGGTCTTGAGGTAGAGGTGTTCCCAATATTCTGAGAAAGTGCCAGACTGATTTTGAAAGTAGTTGTACAAGTTTGTACTTCCACCAGCAATGGAGGAGTGTTCTAATAGTGAGAGTCTTAACAAGAAGACTCTGAGAGGACGTCCTGTGTGTTTTCTTAAGAGTAGGATACAAACTACTCAGCAATAGGTGCTAGTCTAAGGCCATCCCCGTGTGTCTCCTGGATGTCCTTAACATAGAGCTGGCCCTGTAAGGATGGGTGATGTAGACCTGGTTCAATAATTCCTGCCCAGCTCCATTTTCCTCACCACCAGACGAGTCCAGAGTGTCTACTGTTGTTTGCAGTGATTCTCAACCTGTGGGTCTTGACCCCTTTGGGAGTCGAATGATCCTTTCACAGCTGAACCATCAGAAACCATGGAAATCTACATAATAATTTCTAACAGTATCAGAATTACAGATATGAGGTAGGAACAAAAATAACTTTATGGCTGGAGTCATCACAACATAAGGAACTGTATAAAAGGGTCACAGCATTAAGAAGGTTGGGAACCACTGCTTTAGAGTTCATGTAACCACCTGACATAGCCAGCTCTCTGGAGCATGCAGAGGGTAAATGCAATGCCATTAACATGCAGGAGATGCTCACATGTTAGATGACCAACAATTTTTCAATTTCAGGACAGGCTGGGCAAGAAGATGCCCTATGCTCTCTAAAAGCAAACCACAGCAGGATCAGCTCTGCTGGTACAGCCTCCAGTTTATGTGATACTTGAAAACACATTTAATATGTTATTTATTAAATGTCTGTAACCACTTTATGAAGTAGGCACTGTTAATACCTTTACTAT
>OU015744.1:110011404-110044224 GCA_907169655.1 Acomys percivali
ACACACACACACACACACACACACACACACACACACACACACACACATTTATTCTCTTCTTACTCAACTCCTACACTCCTATAGATGTGAGGTTTCCTGGGATGAAAGAAGATTTTGTTTTTGTTTTTCTCCAACATTTAACCATGCTGTTTGCTGGCTAATTTCATTCTCAGTGGTTTTTAAATGAAAGCTCAGACATTGCTCAGATACATAAAATCTAAATTTGTTCTTTGTAATTTCAGGCCCACTTGTGTGGAAATTATTAAGTAAAAATTTGTCATTGCTTTTAGCTTTCACTAAAGAGGAGTACCATCCTTACCAATTGATGAGAATTGTTAGGCCTTTAGTCCAAACAAAACAAAATAACAACAACAAAAACCCAAAAACCCCAACAACAACAACAAAATGACCAAGAACAAAACCCCTCCATTTTCAGATAGGTCTAGTTCTTCTGTTTTTAATTAAGCTGCATAGAGAACTAAAAGCCTGTGGCATTTGGCTGAAACAAATACCAGACTCAATCAGGCAAGCTACAGGTACCAGGAGCCCAGGACACATAGCCTGAGGCTGGCTGTGGGAATCTTCTATTAAATTATTTATATTCCTCTTACTGTAGCCTCCTGCTGTAATAGTTCCAGTATAGTTGGATATATGAATTCAAGCCACGCTTGCTATCTACTCATCACTATGATGAATAGACAGTCTTCTGTTGCTACACTTGGTAGCAGTAAGAAAAGAGGGATTTTTATCTAGCCAGGGTAATTGTTTGCAACTGAAGTTGCTTGAGTTCAAGTTCAAAGGCGGCCATAGGAAATGTAGGTAAGAGAAGTGTGCTTGGGTGTATTGTGCTGATACTCACTTAGTAACTAAATTCCCTCTGAGGTCTATTCAGTCCTCAGAATGAGGAAATGGATTAAGTGTCATCTTATGAAAGATGATGAAAAGAGCTTTTCCCAGTTGGGATTGAGATTTTCTCTATGTTAGAAGAGGTTGGGGAAAAAATAGCTGTACTCAGGAGGTAGCCAGTAGATATCTGCACACATTCTGGAGTGGTAAAAGATACCCTGTTTTTATATAAACATGTGTATTAATGTTTAATTTTAACTTGAACAAAATATTTCTCTTGGCTGCATTTCAGGGTCTGGAAATTCACTGCAAAGATTCTGAATACTCTAGTCAATCAAATTATCATACAAACTGAATCCACATGTGCATGTACTTGTTACCTGTATGTGGCTGTGTTTCAAATGAAATGTAATATATGATTGGCTGTCTCATGAATGTCCATCCCATATTCTTATTGGAATTGTATATTATATCATTCTGTAATAATTATACCTTTAAATTAAATTTTACCTAGGCATTTTAAAATCACTTCTTAAAAAATAACTGAAACAGAGGAACATAGAACAGCTGTGTTCTCAATCAGTACAGAACTTAAATTTTAGTTTTCTCTTTTATCATCTGACTCTTCTGTAAATGGCAAGAACAATAATTCAGGCTTCTTTAGGATGGCTGTATGTCTGAAGTATCTGTGATGCCCAGATTGGCAACTGTCAAAAAAATAGAATCTATTAATATTATGGTACGTGTAAACCACTTAACATTCCCTGTAAATCAAGTCATTTAATTTCATGATAACTCAATAGTTAATGTCAGTAAAATAAGTTGGGCTTAGCCAAAGAAGGTTAAAGAGTTCAGACCCTTCAGTGAACTAACACATTGCTTCTCAAGTGCTCACAAACCTTGCTAATTCCTCTATGCTACCAGTTTGTACTGCCCCAGCATGTGCAAGACCTTGGGTTCCAGAACTGTGAGAAAAAGGGAGTTTATTTTGAAATTAGTTAAAGGAATCACTGTACCTAGGATGCTTCCCCAATTATTTACTATGGATTTGAGAATTTTCTTATACCATGCTGCCCTTTAAGGTTATTTTCTCCAGTTGAAAACCAGAAATGTTATGGTTACAGAAGATCTAAAATATACCAGCAGCAATATCTTTGTCACTTAACCCAAAAGTCCTTTTAAATCGCTCCACATTTACATCTGGCACAATACTTGTACCATAATAGATGGTCAAGTACTGCATGCTATTTTATGACAATACATTTACTAATGAGCTTGATTTAACTGTTTTACAATGTATATATATTTCATGACATCATTTTATATGTGATATAGCTACATATAATTTTATCTGCCATGTGAGGAATGTTTGTCCATTATTCTAAATGCCATTAGGCAGCCATTTCACCCCATTTGGTCCCAAACTGTGAAACTTTGTAAGAACACGTGAGTCTCAGATATAAACTCAGGCATAGAGAGGCAAGGTCCACAAATCAAGCGGGCAGAGAAGGGTACGGTTCTGTGGTAACAAATGCTCTGCACAGACATTTTGAAATTTTTGTCTCTTTGGCAATACTGAAGGTGAACTCTGAACACATACATTCTAAGAATTAATAATTCTCTATAAGCACCAAAGTCATTACTGTCAGGAAAAGAACGTCCCATAACAAGATGCCTAGAGTAAGACTTGCGGAAGATGCATAGAGGAGAAGCCCATAAAAATATCCAAAAACCCTACTTTCCTTTTGTATATCAGACTAAGAAATTCATAGGTATCTATTTAGGGAAGAAAATTGAAACCCAATATTAATAAAAAATTTACTGTTAATCATTTACCTTTTTTCAAGAGCCTTGCTCCTTGATTAGTTTCCACAATATCTTACATATGGTCCCTTAAGTATGGTATATGTTGCCACTGAATAAACAGTGTTGATATTAAATGGCACAAGGGTCAGATTCTAGGTTGGCCCCTAACCACCTTTGTCAGTTCATATTTTCCAAAGATGATTACAACAACCTCCCTTTAACATAGTCTCAAACAGTGATAGTCCTGGATCAGGGGTAGAGTCTAATTATGCTGCACATAATAACTAGATCTGTGACTGTTTTGTAACCAAGAACACATGACAAAAGTGATGCAGTGTGACTACAAAAGCTGGGATAGAAATGGGGACGTTTCCTGATTTATTTGTAGGAACGCTGAACTAAAATCTTGAGGCACCACATAATCAACTCAACTCTCCAGAGGCTGCCATGCTGAGGGGAAGCCTAAACTATGTACATACAGGGAATATGTGAAGAAACTCTGAGACAGTACAGTGAAACAAAGGAAGAAAAAAACGAAGAAAAGAAAGAAGGAAGGTAGGAAGGAAAAAAGAAAACAAGAAAGGAAGGAAGGGAAGAAAAAGGGAAGGGGTGTAAGTGGCAGGCAGACAGAGACAATAGAGATCTTAGCTTTTACACTTATGAAAGACTTCAGCACAGAGACACAGAGTGACACCAAACATGGGAACTAAAGAATCCAGGAACCTAATAACATGGCTGATTTATAGCATTAATTTCTATATTATTACCATAGAAATTATTAGACCAACATCTTTTATCCTTAAGTAAATTACTTACCCATGTGAACTTTGGCTTCCTTGCCTCTAAAAAAGGGCTAATGATAAATAAATAAAGAGGTAAACATTATATAAGCCTCCTAGAAGATCTACAGCAAGCAAAGCCCATCCCTCCATGTGGTCAGACTTTTTCCCACCTCTTCCCACCTCTTGCCGGTTCTCAGAGAGAAACCATAGCATGTTAAGGTTTGAGTAAGTATCCCCGAATATCCATGTAGTGAGGGTTTGACTTTTATTAACCCATGGGGAAGGGTAGAGCCTTTATTGGTCATAGCTTAGGAAAGGAAGTTAGGTTACTAAGAAATGATCCTACAGGGGCTATTAGTCCTGCGCGGCCCATTCGTCATCTCTCATTCAATTACCAGCTGCTATGGGCCTGCCTGGATGAATGGTTTTGTTATAGGCCAAAGGCAACAGGGTCAACCAAACATGGGTTGAAACTTCCAAAACTGTAAGCAAAATAAGCCATTGCGCCTTTAAAGTTGAGTGTCTCTGGTGTAGTATTGCAGTCATGGAGAGCTGGCAAACATGTGTTGCAATTCGAGTCTCATACATAAGAGCCTTATGGATGTAGAAACGTGTTATCTAAGGGAAATAAATTGTTGATGAACCATGAGCAACTAGCCTTCAGACTTACATTATTTTACCAGAGCAGTTACCACGAAAGATTCTAAAGACCCAGCGCTACCACACCAGCTAACTTTAGTTATCTAAGGATAGAGATAGGTTCCACAATCACAAAAACAGTGGAACTCAGATTACTTCATGATGGGAAATATAAATGCAGGATGGAAAATGGTTTCTTTTGGTCATCTTATCTCATGGATCCTTCTAGTTTCATAGATTATGCTCTACTTCCTAAAATTCCATGTGGACTGCAAAACTATACAAAACCACAAGATATTTTGGGATAGATATTTTATAAGGTGATGATGATTATGATTATTATTTGTGTATGATGTGTACATGTGTGTAAGAGGGAGTGTCAGGGCATCCATGTAGAGGTCAAGGATGATATTAGGAAGTTTGTTCCTCTTTCCTCTGAGGTTTCTAGGGTCAGACTCAGGTTATTAGGCTTGCAAAGCAAATTCTTTTACCCATTGAGAGATCTTGCCAGCTGTGTGACTGACGATTTTCAGTTTCCATCTTAGTCACAAAAGAGCCATGTGTTATCTGCCCTGGCATTTATTTCCTATGAGACAAAGCTTATACTTGCCAAATTATTCATAGACACATTTCTTATTATTTTTCTCTCAATGAAACATTTTTCCTGAAGTCTATTTTTCCTTGTGGAAGTAACATTCATTTATTATTTTTAAAGAGGAAATGTATAAAGACTCAACTGAAGATCCTAACAGAGATGGCTACTATGAAATACTTTTGCTTCTACTTTCAACCTTGTCTGTGAATATTTTAAAGTTTAATTATATTTCTACTACTTTTCTGAAACTTAATTTTAAGGAAAAAGTTGAAGTTCTGGCACTTGAACAATGAAGGGAACTTTTGATTTTAGAGTTATTCTCTATAGTGCCCTACAGGGATCCCTCGGAGCTATCTTGTTCAAATAGTACACTAAAATTATTGTACTGGCTATCTAATTTTAAAGAACTGAAATCAAATATAAAATTCATTTTGTTGGTCATGCCAGTCACATCTCAAATGTGTAATAGCCACAGGTGGATGTGAGCATGTAATGTTTAAATGATACATTTTCACCTTCATGGAGAGTTCTTTGGACACCCCTCAAGACTTTTTAGCACTAGCATTATGGACATTTGGGGTCAAGTAATTCATTGTTATGGGAAGAAGGTACTTGTCCCCTGAGTCACAGGAGAGTTCATCATGTTCCTAGCCCATGCCTTCTAGATCACAGTTAGCACCCCACACTACAACTGAAGGAAAAAAAAAAAAGCACCAGACATGGCTACTTGTCCCTGGGATACAAAACTTCCCCAAATAAGAAGCACTATCTTAGAGACTAGCAGATGACAACAGCAGCAATCAGCAGTAGAGGTTTGACAAGCTGGACATGGTGGCTGTAACCTCACTGAACACTAGATTTGATTCAGTCTATCCACATAGCTAGGCAGCTAATCCCTCCTCCTTCACCATGCAAAGCAGATCCCTCCTGATGCTGTGGTCTTGGTCACAGAGGACCTCTCCTGATATGAGAGATTCCTTTGTGTACTGACATATGAATAGTGGTGTTCTCTTACAAGAACCTTCAAACAACCTTTGGAGGTCCATTTGAAGATTTGAAGACAATCATCCATCTAAATCAATGGCTGCATGTGCCCATCTGTCTTGCTTTTAAATAAATAAGTAAATATTACTGTTAAACACATACGCCAAGCACTGATCAATATTGCATGGCAGCCATACATCTTCTCTATAAGAGCCCTGTTAGAAGTCACTGTGTGTTACTTCTCTCATACAAGGGGGACTATATATAAGCAACCTATGTGGTATAATGCACACAAAGTTACAGACTAAAATTTTACATTCAAATGCCTTTTCTGTCAAAGCTCACTTGAGTAACTAATATACACAGTGACATTTTTCCCCCCTGTGGCAAATGCTCAATCAAGAGTAGAGTCCTTTGCCTCTAGACTACCTAGTAGGTCTGACTGATGCTGTGTATCTAGAGAACAAAGGTCCAAAACGGAGAAAAGGCAATGTGGGACTGGGAGTGAATCTCAATAGCCAAAGTAAAACAGAGAAGGAATGGGGTTAATAACAGGGTGTAATGTTAATTAACTAATTAATTAAAAGAAGAGAAAATATCCATCTAGAATGAAAGAGGTTTCACTATAAGGACAGCTTAGAGAAGCTATGACTAGCCCATGGTGTCTGACAACAATCCTATCTTCAAACTCCTAGGTTAGACTTTCTTTACAAGGCTGAAGCTGGCTCTGCTCCCAATCCTGCCTGCTCAGGTACCACCAAGAATGAAGAAAATGGGAGGTACATTAGGAGCTTCTGAGAGGGAAAGAAAATAAAGAGATAACAGCAGTGTGTGCCTCACACATTGAAGTACAGGCCCTAGTCAGGGAAAAGGCCTAGCTGCAGTATTGCCGCTTATGCTGCGGTGGGAATGTGAGTGTATATGCCTGGACCCAGTGGCCTTCCTGTGCACATTTCAAACAGAGACCCAGAGGTTCTCAGACTTTGGGAGGCCCGGGGGTGTGGACAGTTGCTGAGGCAGGCCAAAAGGCTTTAGATAGCATCAGACATTTTTGTTTTCAGGCTCTTTTATCTCTCCTATTGGATACCTTCAAGGCCACAGTTAAGACATCAGCCTGTGGAGTCAGGGGTTCCTTCTCTAGCCATTTAAGTTTGGCCCTAATATCAGGGCAACTCTGAGAGAAGCAGGTCATAAAGTCTTGTCTTCCATCTGGAGTCCCACGATCCAGACTGCTATGTCGAAGGGGGCTTTTGTAAGGCACTCTGGGAATTGAGATAGGTTTCCATGTTTGTCCTGAAAGACCTCTCAGATTTTGTCATGATTTATCACTTTAAAGGTGGCCTTACACAGTCCTGTCAGGAGACCAGTTATGAATTGATTCCTTGCTCAGATGTAATGTAATACCATCCAGGGTCCTGGCTGGGGACTGCCAACAACTTTCCACAAAGGGAACACCAGTTTAGGCCAGGTATGACAAGGCAAAGGAGGTCCTCTAGCCTGGCAAGAGTGAATACCAGAAGGACTAAGGGTGGCTGGTGTGCTAAAAGTGGGCACTAGGGAGAGTTGACATGGGCAACCTGTTGCTGAAGAGAGACAAGGGGGACTGGAGGCATTGGAGGAGGCCTGGGAGCAGTGGGTGTAGGCTGCTGGGGAGAGGTTTGCTAGCTGGATCAAAACTAGTGGAGGAATTAATACTGGGGGAGCAGGAAGAACACAGAGAAGGCTTAGAGTGGAGATGAGAGAAGGCTTGGACGTAGGGAATCTCTGCATTTCCACCATCACTCACAATAATTGTAAAGGTCCCGGATAATATTGGAATCTAGGGTGTCCTTACACAGCCATTTGGATTGATTGTCTAAGGGGTGTTGAGTCCAAATTTGATTGTAAATGTGAATAAATCTGGGGACCTTCAGGTCAGGTGCCAGGTGGAGAGGCTGGAGATTCTCTAAAAGTCATCCCAAGGGGGAATGAGAGGATCTAGAAGACATTGTTTCCATGGATGAGAAGTGGATAGAAAGAAAAATCTAGAAACGAAACAAGCTGTTCAATGGGTCATCACAGACTCAATGGGGATCAGAGCTTAGCCTAGCTAAGCTCAGAGAGATTTGGTGATTGGTACCAGGACATTTGGTGAAGTCCAAAGTCAGGGGCCCTGAAGACGAGGAGAACCATCTTTATGAAGGAGGGGTCTCAACTACAGGAAGAGGTTAAGGGAAAGAGGTCACAAAAGCCACAAAGGCCTAGAGGCACTGGGGAACTGTGAACAACTCCAAAGGGAAAGTGAGAAAAGGGGTGTTGGGGGGCACAATAGCCCAGGAGTGTCTAAGAGAACTACAGGATTGCACCACTAAGGGTATGGAGAATGGGGTCAGATGAACAGGTCCAGCAGTAGCCTTAAAGGCCATGGCTTGGGATGCTTCTGCTTCCAAGAGTACAAAATGGATGCTGGACATGAAAAAGTCACTTTCTCAGGCTCAGAGAAGCATTAACACTGACTGGAATGGGAAACTTGCCTAATTGGTGGATGTACTGTCAAGTGATTGGTAAGCCAGACAGTGAGTCTGCTGCAGGCAACCTGGAGATGAGGGATCGGGTCCTAGCACAGCTCAACCTCCCCAGGCCAGGGGGAGCACCAGCATCAGGAAAGCCTATCCGAGCCACAGCCAACTTCAGGCTTCATATGTGACATCACTGAACGGAAAGATGGTAATACTGTCTTTTGTCTCTACCAAATAACTACAGTAGACACAAATGATTTCAAAAGCATAGTTAGCACTAAAGTGTGAGAAATACACAATACTAAAGTGTAATGTGGTGAGAATTTGTTGCCTTTGTTTTAATATAATATAATAACCTTATAGAAATGAACTTTAATAATGGCTATATGAGCTACTATCTGGCAAAATCCCTAGAAATGGGACAATTATCTCTCAGCAGCCAACAGGAGACCTGTCTAGCCCTTCATCTGGAAGTTGGTTAAGAAATCCATACCATCATCTATAGATGATCTCAAATAAGGCCTTTGCAGAGGTAATTACATAAGCATGAGATAGCTGCCCTGTGAGACTGACCTTCTGCATGGCACAGTAAGTCCTGGGACTTTCACAGCCCTCACAAGACCAGCGGCTTCCAAAGCCTCATTCACTTATTCCCGTCTTCTGGGCAGAGGGCCACTTCACATCATGTGTGATGTGGAAAAGCTTGTTTCAGAATTCCCTCAACCTCCTCTCAAGCCATCCTCTAACCATAAAATGAGTCAAATTTATTCTTTCCTGTATTTTTATTCATATCTTCATTTAATTATAACTAGGCAGACACTAAGCATGTTTGTATAGGGCATGAAGACATTTAAAGGGGACTACAGTAGAATTCCAGTCACACAAGGATTTCTAACCCAGTTACTAGGACAGAATTAATCTGTAGCTGTAACAAAGGAATAAAAGACAGTCACCATGTGCAGTGACTAATTGTAGAGGCCACAACTGTCGCTGGACTTTAGGACAGGAGCTGGGAAAGCAGGTTAGTCACTTGACTGCAATCACTTGGCTCACAACCTAGTGACACCACATGATTGTAGCCAGCTGGTTAGGATATAAGACACGGTCCAGGCCAGGACTCATCATCCACACAGTCCACCTGATCATTAAACAATTGTCATGCCCTGGGCACTGTGCTTAAGGTGGCGTCACAAGGAACAGGAGGTACAGAGCCAAAGCCCCACATTGTCTTAATTTCTTTATAGTAAATATTTTAAGAATTTTAATATTTCTTAATTTAATTAAATCAAAATGAACTTTAGGTGACAGAAAAGCTTTAATACGTGATATGAATTTATTTGTCATATCAATGTAGCCATAAAATATAATTTTTAATATTTTCTATGAGCAGTGAACCCATGAAAGCAAATATGCCTATGAAAAAAGCCTATGAAAATGTAATAAGGCCCTGACTGTTCTAGGCACCAGGGAAAGATTAAATGGTGACTGAGGCAGACAAATCTGCCTTTCTGGAGCTTTCACTCTCTTAGTGAGGCATACCAATAATGAACCAATAAACAAATCAATGAGCAAGATCATTTCAGACAGTGATAAAGTCCATTAGAAAATTAAGCAGTCTGATCCAAAGCACTGGCGTGAAGATGTTCCACCTACTCCTTTATGATGCTGTGATATTAATGCTGAGCCCTGGGCAATGAGAACACAGGCTGCCATGAATGTCTAGAGGAAGCCATGTCAGCTTGCCAGAGATGTGTCTGGTGGGATGGAGGAGCCCAGTCTGGTGGGCTGGAATGTAGAAAGAAAAGGAGGTGGGGAGCAGGAGAGGTTCACGGAGTAAGAAGGGTTAGTGCATGGAGGGTGGAGGCCATTGAGGGGCCATAGACTCTGTAATGAACACAATGGGAGCTCATGGGAATAATGAAGGAGGATGAGGGAAGACTCACATATACTTCAAGATTACTCTGTGTTCAGGTAGTGAATGCCTTGGAAAGGGTCGGGGAGCAAGTATCCTGTGTACAAATTCAGATGAGTGTTGTGGTACTCAGGATGGGAACAGAACAGCGGGAATGGACATGGGGAAGGAAAGCAAGGGGGGATGGACGTGGGGTAGGAGAGCAAGGGGGGATGGACGTGGGGTAGGAGAGCAAGGGGGGATGGACATGGGGTAGGAGAGCAAGGGGGATGGATGTGGGGTAGGAGAGCAAGGGGGATGGATGTGGGGTAGGAGAGCAAGGGGTGGGAAATGGATGTGGGGTAGGAGAGCAAGGGGGTGGGAAATGGACATGGGGTGGGAGAGCAAGGGGTTCCAAGGTTTGGAAGTCAGGAAGATCCTCACAGGGAAGATAATCATGCAGTTTCAAAGATGGATCACTTCATGAAGAAAATAAGACTATGTCGTTCACAAATATAAGCACTTAAATCATTAATACTACAAAGGAAGCCTCTATTAATGAGATAGAATGATTGCATGCCTCTATTACAAGTATTTGTAATGTTTTGGTATTTGAAAACTATTAAGGGAAGAATAACCTTCAGTTCATGCCTTTTATGAATCAGAAGATGCATGGTACCGTTTTTATTGTTCTGCAGAATATTTAATTAAAATTATGCATGGATAGAGTACCCACATGGGAAAGCCTACTTTTGGATAGAAAGAACCCTCAACAAATGAAAACACATAAATTGAAACAATGGACTATTTTATAGGTATCTCGTGAAATACTGAAATAATTTCTCCACACAAAATAGCAAAATTTAAATCACTGTGTAAGCATTGAGCAAATTGAATGGAAAAACTTTAAGTTAATAGGATCTTATATGTGAATAAGCCATAAGAATCAAGTTTTAGGAAGGTCATGACAAAATTCAGAAATTTATTTAATCATTCTAGCTCCCCAATTCATAAGGTGTTATAATGCCCAGTTATACTAAGACATAAATCATATTTTATAGTATACTATAAAAATGAATTTTTAATCATTCAAAGTGAGGTCATAAAATAACTAAATGAGTTACAAGGCCAATATCAAACCAATTCATTTTCAAACTAGCAAGAAGGAAAAGCCAAACCACAAAGCAAATTTTTGAATGTATATTAAAGCAAATAAAACTTTCAAAGAAAGTTAAAGCTGCTTTAACAGTATTATATTTTAGAGAGAAGATTAACTTCCCCCACACTGTATATAGTGTTTAAATACACAGAATTATGTATGACAAGAATTGAAATGATTAAGAGACTATTTCCATACTTCCTACACTACCAATAAAATTGGCCTGTGTTATATTTGTATATTTTTATTTGTTTGGGGGTATTTTCCTGTTCTTCCCAGTTCTGTTCCACAGGAGATCAAATTAAAAACAAAAAACAAACAAACAAACAAAAAAACCAAAATAGGCTTTCAAGTTTTCATTTATTCATTTTACAAGATAAACATATCAGGTATCCATCATAATCTACTATGACAGTTAGTTCTCAAGAGGCACTTCCACAACACCATCACATGTAAAACTCACTGTATTGCTCCTAGTTTTCCTCCTTTAAAGTATTTTTCATGAAGCAATTAGCAATTGCTGATAGGTCCTGGTAGTAGATAATTCATCCAGTGCCCTGGCTTCTCCAAAGATGGGAAGCTGACCAAGGACAAATCACTTGGATGGCAATCAAATTTAAAATTAAAGACAAACAGAGTGGGTTTGCCTAATGATATTAAAGTTACCATGGTACTCACTATAGTCCTAGGTCAATCTTCGTGGAAACATGGGTTATATAAAACATGAATTTCACTGATACAAGTCTTATCTACAAGAATCATTAGACCAGATTCTACCTGTTAACATGGTTTTAGCAGATGTTCACAGAGTGTGTCATGTTGCCTGTAGAACTGTGCTGGGTTACCTTTTAAAAACACTCAGAGTTTTACAATGCTGAGATTAATATCCACACACATACAGAGTGACAGAGGAACTACCACAGTGCCATTGATCTATATTTTGTGGTGTGCCTACTAATGACAAAGACGCTTGGGTCATTGTTGAAGACAGCTTTGTTTTTACCAAATCCCCAGGTTAGGTAGCCTTGATGAAGTTTGGTCCCTTGTAGCTATCATTGGATGGCAAGGGGAGAAAGAATCAGGGAAAGTGACTGGCCTACAGCCAAGTGAAACATGTAAAAGCATTCACCTACAGACAAGGTTACAAAACAAACAAACAAACAAACGACAAAAAACACAATATCCAAAACAAAAACAAAACAAAAACAAAAACCGCAAACCCAAATTTAGCAATTTTATTATTAGTTACACTTTCATAATGAATACACACGCAACAATGAAGCTTTGAGAACAGAGATTTATAGAAATTCATTTAAAGAAGTCATCCATTTCATATTTTAAAGCTAGGAGTCAAACATGAGGTTCTGGGGTTGATTTTTCTATCTTTCCTCTTACTACTTCTTGTCCCTCGCTCACCTCAGCTGAGGAAAATGCAGTGGTCTCTGCATCTGAACCTGACCACTGACTGAACAATGGAGGTTTAGAAACTGACCCTCCTAAAGAATGTATGTGAAGCTGTATAAAATAGTAGGCAATTAAAGTTAAGAAATGTATTAAAGTATGAAAAGTGATGATTTCCAACAAAGGAAGGATGTGATTTTTATTGTTTTCTATGGAATTTCTGTGTTTTTGAAATGCTTAAAATAGACTATTTTTTTATAATGGTAAGAAATAACACCATAAATTAAAAAAGAAGAAAAACTCAAATCCTTGCCAGTGTGGACTAGCAATGCAACTGAGTATAAAGAATGCTGGTAGGGAAAGTAGACATTTTTCTATAAAATCTCAGTGTTTAAACAATGCTGTAGCTATAACAGAAAGGTGCCTGGTAGATTGCATATGCACAATATTTACTTTGACAAAGAAAGCTGTGAAGTAATTACATTTAGTACATTAAGTCTGTGTGGTGTAAGTCTTAAAGGAGGCAATGTGATCTGTGCTTGATTCAATTAATAAAGTTGGGGGCATTTCTCAGAAAGTGATTTGGGATAATTCACGGTGGAGTGACGTATATAGTGACTTCCTTGGAAAGAATATCTTCAGGTTAAACAGAATCATATAAAGAGCCATTGAGCTTGGATGCATGGTGTGGACTGAGACCTCACTGAGCCATGGAAAAGAACTGTTCAGAAAGCTGCTTTGTCCTGGGTGCAGAAACCTGGTTCCTCCCTGACACTCTGGGTCAAAGGGATCATCTTCGGCCAGTCCCCTTTTGTAAGTAGGTTGCGATCTCTGCTATAAAGGACAAGGGATTGTAGTCACTGGAAAATCAGTACATCCAATTGTATCAGCGGAATTTCTGTTGCTGTGATAAAATATCATAACCAAAACAACTTAGAGAAGAGATTCTTGTTGGCCTGTGGTTCTGAGGGGCTATTATTCATAATGGTGGGAAAAGCACTGCATTGGCTGGCCAACACAGGAAGTTGGGGGACCACATCTCTGCCATACACAGGAAGCAGAAAGAGGAAAATGGAGGCAGAGTAAGGATATAAGGCCTCAGAGCCTGTTCCCCAGGCTGCAGCTCTTCCAGGGAGGATCTACATTCCCAAGTTCATCGCCTCCTCAAACCTTGTTGAAACAGGAGCCAAGAGTTTAAATCCCTGAGCCTCAAATCACCAAACCAATCTTAAAGATGGGTTAAGCTAATATTAGTATCTGGTTTATACAGAAACATTGATATTTCTTTAAAGCACTATTAAAAATAAAAATAAAACCTCTTTTCTACTGGGTGTTTAAAAAGTCCAAATATCATATTTATACTTTCTTTAAAGTAGTTTAAATGGAAGTGTACCTTGTGCGGTAAATGTAATTATAAAAACTTTAAATGAAGCCTGCATAAAAATTCCTTTGATCCTAAAACAAAGGGAATTGTTTACAGTACTTCGTCACTAAATTTTTTTTAAATATTGGAAAATATATTAAATGCTTAATACTAGGTGTGTCTAGGTGTGACACTTTGAGATGATGGCTGATTTGACTCTTGTTTAGAGAAACCTAATGATCTATGTTGAGAAATAGTAATCATACATGTCAGGAACATGAACAATGCACAGAAAAGATTTCTGTAAAAGCAAACTCACAGAACTTGACTCCAGTGACAAATGATCCAGACCAAGAACAGCTGGCTAGTGACTGCATTCACAACTCATGAGGTGTCAGTATTGGGGAAGTCTTTAGAAAATGTGTTCTTTTAATATTAGTTTTGTTTTACAAGGAACATAGAACATATTACCGTGTGTGTGTGTGTGTGTGTGTGTGTGTGTGTGTGTGTGTGAGAGAGAGAGAGAGAGAGAGAGAGAGAGAGAGAGAGATCTATTCTTGATCACATAAAATGTTAATATACTAAATACATAAAAGCTACTTAATTATTTTCGACCAATTCTTAAAGGTGCCCTGCGCCCACACTTCTTTTTATTTAGAGAGTAAAGCACCTTAAAGCAACATGTCATCACCCTGAACAAGCAGCATGTAGTAGTCTCTGCCATGAGGCCTTGTCAAGCATCTTTCTGCCACACGCTCCCTGATAAGTGGCCATATGCACACATGTGATGAAGTGCTGGCCACTGCCTCACATGCCCAGTGGGCTGCTATACTTGACTTTCCCTTGCACTCAAGCAAAAAGAAATAAAACAGTCCTCCCCTCTGTATTGGGACTCTAGATGAGAGAAGCATGGGAGAATGGCAAAGTAGAAGGATCCAGAGGGTCCTAGAAACCTAGAAGAAGAACATTATGATAGGCAGATCTGGGCCCAGGGGTCCTGCTCAAACTAAGGCACCAGCCAAGGACAATACAGGTGGTAAACTTTAAACCACTATCCAGATCTAGCCAATGGGCAGAACAGTCTCCACAGTTGAGTGGAGAATGGGGTCTGACTTTCACACGAACTCTGGTGCCCTATATTTGACCATGTCCCCTGGATGGGGAGACCTGGTGGCACTCATAGGAAGGATAGGAGGCTACTAAGAAGAGACTTGATACCCTATGAGCATATACAGGGGGAGGAGGTCTCCCTCAGTCACAGTCATAGGGGAGGGGAGTAAGGGGAAAATGAGAGGGAGGGAGGAATGGGAGGATACAAGGGATGGGATAACAACTGAGATGTAATATGAATAAATTAATAAAATAAAAATATCAACTGTCTGCAAACTCTTGCAGCTATTCTTTTAATTAGCAGCACAAAAAAAAGAAAGAAAAAGAAAAAAGAAAGAAAGAAAGAAAGAAAGAAAGAAAACAGTGACTTTCTCTGTGGAGAAAGTTTTGATCTACTTAAAAACTTAAACCATGCACATTTTTCATATTTACCTGGTTCTGGAAACATTTCCAAACAGATTGTGACTACGATGTTGATATTTTCCATCAGCAATATTATTCTGCAGGGTAATTTCACTCAGCTGTTTTGCAGTGACACTTAGTAGGTACTAATTGTATTTCTATTATAGAAATGGAAAATCTGAGCCTCAGAAAAGTTAGGTAGTTTTCCCAAGAAGGAAAGGTGTTCCATTAAATACCTGTTTCCATTGTGACTGGATTTTCTGTGATGTCACCTCATCCTTCAATAGCATGTCAGAAATTTTGGTTTCATGGTCCATGATCCGTGGTAGGCATACTTACCTTCCATAACTTTCATAAAGCTTGAGTTAGACACTTCAAAACATATGCCAACATATGTATTTATTTCAAATGTCGGCTGACACACCAGTGTCCTTAAGTATGTCAAAATTAAGTATTGATATACCGGTTCAAATCCAGACGGATCCCCTCAAGCCTTTCTTATGGATGAGTTTGGACCCGGAAAATGCCTTGTACTCAGTAAGCAGTTCAGTTAGCAACAGTTAGCACATTATGGTGGCAAATCTCCCTTTCTTTCCTTTGCTGAACAATGTCTGTCATTCTCTACTAGCCCGGGGCTGAAACTCTGGATGGGGCAGAGCTAGGAACTGACTGGTGATGCTGAAGGGAGAGACAGTTGTCAGGAACAGCTTCCTTCCCTGGGGAGGATGGGACGCTGCTCCTGTTTAACACTGCCTACGGCTGCCTCCTGATTAATGAAAATGTTCCTATTCACTTTATTTGGGACCAGGACCTATATCAAAATTAATAGGAGCTAGGAGCCTTCCTAAGTCAGGACTTTGGAGGAAGCTTAGGCCTCCAACAGCTTGGTTACTTGTGGTGGTGATGCCAACACAGTCAAAACTGGCGCGGATGACAATCAAAATCAATTTTGTGCTAACGCGCCCAACAAGGCTCACTTCCTTGGGTTAGCTATGTTCAGCTTGTGAAAGAGGAGATAATTAGCTTTGAGCGTGGAAGACAAATCCTACTGCTAAAGGACTTGGAATCTTTCTCCCTTTCTGTGGTGACACCAATCAGTTCTAATGTGAACTGTAATTCTTTAGTGCCCTGTAATTTTCCTAAAAGCTTCCAGATTGGGAAATGCTGCCGAGACTGACGGCTTCTTTCTCTCCGTGTACGTGCACAGCAGGCAGATGTAGAAGTGACATAAATGTGTCCTGTTCCATCACTTAATCTCTTTGATGGATACCATTGCTAAAAGATACTATCTCTTTATTGTACAGGGCTGGAGATAGGCATGCATGCTGTCATGGTTACATGTCAGTACTGAAATTTTAAAATGAGCTCCATTATGGCTGATAAGAGCCTTTCCACAGCTCTGCCTGACATTGGTTACTGTCACGGGTAACTCCACTGAAGGAAGTCTGTGTCTATCACAAAGTGTCTAATCCAGTTTTCTTAAAGTGATTATGGAGTTGCTGCATGATAGAGAAAAATGAAATTCAATCCCCCAAGGATGAAATTGTTTTTATTAGCTCTCTTCAGCAGGTATAGAGGTTTTGTTATTATTATTGTTGCCGTTGTGACTTTTCAGAAAATACTATTTCAGTAAGAAGTTCCAGAAGGACCTGAATTATGATAATTCATAATTCATCATGATAATGTTGAGCCCTGAGTCTCTTTTTTTTTAAAGTGAAATAGTCACTAAAATAGCATTCTGTGCACTGTTGCCTGATTTATTCCCCCCCACACACTCCAGATTTTAGTATTGTTAGTTCCTAAAGAAAGTGGTGGCTTTAGTTGTTATCTAGAACTCAGTAGGATTTCTGTACATGGGGCATTTTAAAGAAAAAAATATATATATATCATTATCAACAATTGATTTAGACATAATGGACCCAAACAAGTTTATTTTTAGGTGAATAATTTTGAATTCATTAATCTGGAAGGATGAATTAATTATCTCAAAATATTTCTGAAGGGTTGTCTAGTACACCCTTTGACGGCACTGAGCACCGACTATCGCCTTTATGTTTAGTACACCCTTTGACGGCACTGAGCACCGACTATCGCCTTTAGAATTGCCACAATGCTCTTTCTAACTTTCATCCTTCCCACTGCCCCTTTTTGAAAACAGATGTATTAATCAGGTGGAGGAGGATAAATCAGAATGATTTCAGGATGCAATGCTGTAGATTTGAGTTTATATTTATATTTCCACTCTAGTCATGTAGTTGACAACTAAGGTTTCAGAGAGGAGAAAGCAGCATGGGCCCAATTACAGCCTCTGCAAGCAGACTGCATGTTACGTTTATGACAGACACATTGCAGTGTCAAGGATTTGGTTTCTGTCCAAGCCACACACAGTATCATTCAAAACAACATTGCTTAAGTGATCTAATGAACAAAACTCTCTAGTTCAATGTGGACACTTGTATCTTCTTTTTCAGATACTTCCAGATAACTGTTTATATTTCCGTTTTTAATTTATAGAACTGACAGTGTTTTCTGTTGTTTTTCTTCAACTTTATTTTATGTTTACAGTTTTTGTTGTTTGTCAGTTGCATATATGTGTGTGTACTGAACTCTAGCCCCATCCACCCCCGTTTTCCTGCCTCACCCTCACTCGTTCTCTTCTTGAAACCCTCCTACTTTTGTGTCTTAATTTTCTGGTGCTTTCTGATGTCTTGTTTGTATGAGACAGTTGTTCTGATCAGCCCAGGAAGCTATTACAGAATTCAGGCAACTCTCCCACTGTGCAGACAGATCGCCAATGACCATGTTCATTACCAAGATTCATCCAGCGTTGCGTTTTCTTTCTTCCTGAAGATCTTTCATAAGGCAATGAATTCACTATTGTTTTTCTTTTGTATGGAGGTATTTTTAGGTTATTTCTCAATGCTATTTTCCCTAGCATAAATTCTATTGTTTTGTTTTAAGTCCACTAAAGAGATGATTCTATATTTGTTTGAGAAGAAATAATCTTTTATGCCAAATATTGTTTTGATGATCAGTGTATGTTTCTCTCTGTTTGCTTTGAGACTATCATTTTAGATTTCTTTCTTGTTTGTTTTGTCTCTTTGCTGGCTTTTTGAGACAGGGTTTCTCTGTGTAACCCTGACTGTCCTAGAACTAGCTCTGAAGACCAGGCTGGCCTCGAACTCAGAGATCTGCCTGCCTCTGCCTCCTGAATGCAGGATTAAAGGTGTGCACCACCATGTCTTCATTTAAAATTTTTTTCCTGAAGTTTAGTTAGATGTGTATGTGTGAATACCTGTATATTTCTCATGCTTAGACATTTTAAACCTGAAAAATGATGCTTTTTGTCAGTTTTGGAGATATGTGTGAGTTTGCCCTGATCACTGTGTCAGCTGTGACTCTCACCTCCTCTTTGTTGCTCTTTCTTTTTCTGATTTCTCTGTTGTTCACTCTGAATAGTGTCCCTAGGCTTACCTCTCTGTTGACTGAAACTGTTTAAATGGGCTCAGGTTTTAGTTTTCTGTTTTCATTTAGATTGAATTTTTAGTTACTAGATGTTTTATCTCTAAGATGTATATCATGCTCTCTTTCAAATATTCTATGCAGATTTTTATGTTTCAGTTTTTGTTGAAATTTTCATTTATATTTGCCATTGGAACATGACCATCATAGTTATGGTAAAGGCCCAAAACATATAGTCAAGGCTCAGTGTCTGATTGTTCGTTGTTTCTACTTTTTCTCTTGCATTGTAATCTCTCTTTTCACTGTCTGATTGTGACTTTGGTTCCAGATGATTCGAGACCTGTATGATTTTATTTTCCTCTGAAAAGTATTTGTATTTGCTTCTGCTATGTACCTGTGGGCACTTTAATCTCTAACCTGATATTACCTTAAACTGGATTCAGAATATCTTGATAACATGCCATCAGGCTTTTGTCCACGTGGGGCTAGCTTAGATCTGGCTCACTCTTGCTCTTCTGCATGACCCAAGCTAGAGCCCTGCACAAGCCTATTGTTTTGCCAGGTTCTCTCCCCCTCACAGAGCCTGGGCTTCATCTCTTATCCTCCAAATTCCCAGGGCTGACAAAAGCAACACTTAGTCACTCCCTGGGAAAGCAGTTGCAGCTCTTTGGCTCACATGAATGCCCTACCTTCCTAGGGCTCAGGGAGCCTTGCAGAAGAAGGGAGTAAAGGGAACATCAGAGCCCATCAGTGACGAGTGCTGTCAAGTGCTGTGTTCTGGATATGATGTGGTTTTGCACATGTAAATTCACAGGAGCTGTAATCCAGCCATGTAAACATTCCACCATGGGGTAAGCAGGAGCTCCCGAGGGCCCTCACTGAAGAGCTACTGGCAGTTGATGGATGCTGGGGGTGGGAGCTGCTCTTTGATGAGTAGGTTACCCAGTCCCCAGTGGAGGATGCCACACTGATGCACACATGGGGGCACTAGTTGCTTCAGTGGGTAGTAAAAAAGAAAGATACTTTTGGTCTAGGCTGCCCATGAGTGTCCAGTTGTATTTTTCTGTAATGGTCTTGATTTACTAAAAAGAAGCTTCTTTGATGAGAGTGAAAGCTATACTTCCATCTGAATATTTGGAATTAGGAACCACAGATGAGCAAGAACATTCAGTGTTTGCATTTCTGGATCAGGGTTACCTCACTTCATAGACTCTTTTCAAGTTCCATCCATTTCCCTACGAATTTTATGATTTAATTTTTCTTCACTGATAAATAGCATTCCAATGTGTACACACCATATCCATTCATCTGTTAAAGGACTTTTAAGTTGTTTGAATTTCCTGGCTGTTGTGAATAGGGCAGCAATGAACATGGCTGAGCAAGCACTATAGAGTAGAATGTAAGTCCTTTGGGCATAAGCCAAAGACTGGTATAGCTGGATATTTGCTAGATTTATTTTAAATCTTTGAGAATTCCCCATATTGATTTCCAGACTGGCTTTACAAGTCTTCATCTCCACAATGAATGAGGGTTTCTTCTTCCACACCCTCTTCTCCCTCTCCACCTCCCAACACCTTCACTGGTGATTGTTGTTAGCTGTTTGTTAATCTTGGCCATTCTGACTGGGGCACAATAAAATCTCAAAGTTGTCTTAAGTTGCGTTGCTCTAACTACTAAGATGTCAAACACTTTGGAGATATTTCTTTATCATTTTTGTTTCCACTGAGGACTTTCTGTTCAGATCCTAGTCCATTGCTTCATTGGCTACATGATTGTGAGAAATTTAATTGGTCATTTTTGTTCTTTAGAATAAAATCAAAGGGCTTGAACCAAAACTCACCTAGTTTCAGACAAGCTTCTCCAAACACATGAAAACCTCAATTCAGTGTTTGTGATTATCTTCCAAAGACCTAAGTCACAGAGTTTTCAGTTGAACTTTCTTGAAAGACCATTTTACAGACTGTCCTGACCAAAGATTTTCAAATACGTCTGAAGCCAAGTGACTTGTGAAGATGCATAAAAAGGGACAATATTTTCACTTAGATGTACATAGTCAGCCATCTTCTGCAAGCATACTTCTTGTAAATAGTTTATGTAGCAACTTTTAATGCCCAGTAAAAGGCTAGGAATTTTGTTCTTTTAAGTGATTTCAGAAAATAATTGCATTTTCTTTTTGTATTTGGAAAAGCAAGGATAATTAGGCCTCAGTGGGCAAGGGAAATTGAACTTCTGAGGTTTTGATAAGTGAAAATGTACACAGCATATCCCCCTCACGACCTCACTTCTGTAAGACAAATTAGCTGCCTGAAAGCTTATCGGCTGCTTAGGAAGACAAACTATAAACACGTACAAAAGGCTCATGTGGTACAATCTGAATTTCATTCAGTAAACCAGAACACCAATTCTAACCATAGAAAGTGCTGTACCTGGGACCTGGGAGCTCTTGAGTAAATGAGTGCCCAGCCCCAGTTAAAACATCGACAATCCAACCCCTACACCTAAGGCTCACGGAATATCATGGAAGAGCAGGCAGAAAGACGTTAAGGGCACGAAGATGAAGAAATCTGCTATAAGATTGTGTCTTCTCAATATGACAGGTGTCAGAACACGGTGGAAGAATGGGTTGTGTGAGGAAAATTCAGAATGGCTGTGAGAACACTCCAAGAAAACAACAGGAGTCCTGTGACCTTCGTTTCTCCAAAACCTAGAACTGTCCCTGGAGGGTGGAGTTTGCGCTCCTCACAGGTGTAGCAGATTGGAGTGAGTGTAGTTCATATTACTCATTATTGCTTGCTGTTGTTATTCAGTTATGCCTCGATGGAAAACACATTTTTTCCGCCACAGGCAGGTTGTCTGTGTAATTGTATATAGCTTGAACTTAAGACAACTTTCCTCAGATTACCTCTCAACTCTCAGAGTATAAATTGTCTGATGTTCTGATAATACTGGCTATTGCATGTGACTTTCGTCTGCCTCATTTATCAGCTCTACTTGCCCAGCTCCCACCACCTCCAGAGCGGAAAACAAACATGGAAGCTCCATCCATGAAATCTCAACACTATGGCTGCAGGAACAAGACCTGGACAATGACAACACGAGTTGACATGCTAACGTAGATGGGGAAATCTAATGTGTTTCCACACCTAGATGAGGAGCTATGAGCAGTTAATACCTGCTTAAGGAGGGAGAATGAGTCTTCCACAGAGATGAGGTCTGTAAATTGTTATCTAATACTGAATGGTGATCCCACTTGTTTTATGTTTTTTGTGTGTGTGATATATACATATACATATATATATGGAATTAGTAGGTTGCATTTATATATTTATATTTATATATTTATTCACACATATGCAAACAAAGTTTTAAATAAAGAGGCAATGAATTTAAGAATTGAGTTGGGGGAGACATGGAGGGGTTGAAAGGAGGAGAGGGGGAGCAAACTGGTAATATTGTAATGGAATAAAATTTTAAAAGGAAGTAAGCATTGTCGGTGATTCAGAGTGGGAGAGAGAGTAGAAGGCATGGTGTGCTGAAGAACTCAGATATAAACCTTGAATGAAAGAGGGCGACTGGAGATCTTATTACTGGTTTAAGACAGCAAGCACAGATGCCAAGCGAGGGTTGCAACATCTGCCTTCTAGTTAGCAATTTCTGGCCAACTTGTACTGGCTTCAAGTTATTATTGTGGCTCTTCCTCACTGCCAAGGTCTTTGGCGTTTGATAGAGATTTAGATTTTGGAAACATCTTCCAATAATAATGGTAGCCAATTTGCTGAGTAATTATTTCACCAGGCTTCCACTGGGCTTGGCAATGAAGCCTCAGAAGATGCAAATCTAAGGTTCCTTACTCTGGTTTTAAAGGGTTGGTAAGGCTCATGGGACAGGTGATTTCTTGGGCAGTTGTTTCCTGCCACATTAGTCTGCTTTCCAACCTTCTGGAGTTCTCTGAGGAAAACAGAATATAACATAAGGCTCATATGTTAAAATGCAGGGAAGCACAAAAGATTCAAGAAAAGGTATCCTTTCATAAGAAGACTGTAATTTGCACTTCTCCAGAGTACACCTTTCTCTCTCTTACCCTTGTGTGTTAAGGTTTAACTGTAAATCTTGTCCATTTCAGTCACTTGGACCTCTAGCACTCAACAAAGAGCCTCACATATACTGGCCACCCCATGGCTGTTTTAAGGGTTTACTGAATGAATCGTTCAAATCTGATGTCAGTGTCTGTGATGGTTGATTTTAGGTGTCCAGTTGACTGCAGTAGAGGATGCTCCCATGCTGGCAAAGCATTATTGATTCTCTGTGTGTCAGTCAGTTAGTCAGCATTGAGGCAGTTCTTGATTTAAATGGGATCCCAGATGGTTTTGCTTTGGCTAGTGATGACTGGGAAGCCCTAGGTATGTCTGTAATATTGACTCTGGTAGACTGTGGGGGAAGATCTACTCTCAATATGAACTATTCATTCATTTGACACTCAGATGATATAAAGAGGCAGAGGAAGGGTGTGCACTTCCCACCCCCACCCCATCCTAGCAGCATAGCTTTCTGTGCATCTCAGAGGCACAGATGTTCCTCTTTGGAACTGATGCCAGCATCCTCCTTACCTGGTCCCCTAGTCTTCCCAGCTTGTGACCCTTCACACTGTGAGAATTCTACCATCAACTTCCCAGTTCTGAAAGCTTTGGGCTTGGAGTGAGCGATGTTAATGATCCTCATCTCCAGGTACAGGTGGCCTACTTTGGGATGTCTTCCATGAGACTTCTCCATGTATGGAATCAAGTAAGACAATCTCTCCAATACTACCTTTTACTTCTTGTCTCTCTGTGTACTTACTCAGCCCTGTATGAGGGAAAGTGACTGAAACAGGGTAGAAACAATGTGTTGCTTTCACCTTCAAGCTAGGAAACTGGAAAGCTTGATCTTACTCAGAATTGGCAGAAATGGCTCTTAGGTTTTCAGCTGAACTGAATATAGTGTTTCTCACAGAGACCAGATTCACCAGTTTTCTTATTCTAAATAATAGCTCTTTATCAATCAAAACAGTTAGAATAGCACATAGTACCACATCTTATAGCCCACTCATTCAGAAGTTGGGGAAGCAACCACCCACATCTGAGATCCATTATTTGTCTCCGGCCATTTCTGAAGAAGCCATGGCAGCTGAGTGCATCGGATGTTTGATGGTAACTTTCCCCTCTCTCTCCCTTCTCCATTTCTCCCTTTCTCTCACTTATTTATTTATTTATTTTTTGGGTGGTGGTGGTGTGTGACATCACATGCATGTGCACATCAGAGGATAACTTGCAAGAATTAGATCTCTCCTTCTACCATGGAGAGGACCTGACTCCAAGCTCCCTTACCCACTGTACCATGCCTCTGGGCCAAGGCCATGGATGTTAATAAAGGTAACCTATTTTTTCTCTTTGAGGCAGCATTTCTCTGTCCTGTACTCACTTTGTAGATCAGGCTTACCTTGAACCCACAGAGATCTGCCTGCCTCTGTGTCCTTGCGCCCAGCAGTAACGGATCATCTTAAATGTTACTTTTATCTAGAATTTTTGACTCCTCTCGCCTCTTTTTCTTTAATCATCACAATATAATACTAAGAAGGTTTAATAACTTTTAAAACAAAATTTAATCAGCAATACTGGAGCATAAACGAGCAGAGTCCCATCTGCCTTCTGATGGCTTCTGAAATCAACTCTGTTGCCTTTCACATCACATTAGCCTCATGCCCTGGAAAATAACTAAATCGTTGCTCTCCTTGCATCTGTGTGGAAAATCTAACAAGAAATTCAATAATACTTTAACTATTGATATAATTATACTGATGCGTCAGCACCCAATGTGGGGAATGTCCTTGTCATGTTAATCTGACTATAAAATAAAGATAATAAAAAATGTCTCAAAAAAAGTGATCAGTATTCTCTTTTAGGGAGAACATAAATCTCTCCTTTCAAAACTTTAATTACAATCATTTATTCATTTATTTACTTATGGAGGGTGGTGTGTGACATCTCATGCGTGTACATCCATATCAGATGATAACTTGCAGTTACCTCTCTCCTTCTACCACAGAGGTCCTGAGGGTCCATCTTGGTGGAAAGCTCCTGTATCCATTGAACCAGCTCACTGGCCCAAACCATGGACTTTTCCAAAGGTAACCTATCATCTTAAATGCTACTTTTAGCTGGAATTCTTAAATCACCTATTCATAGGCATGCTACATTGAATTTGTTTGATGGTTTTATATGCCATTAGTACAGAATCCCCCCATTGAAAGGAAAATTGTACCTTTTGATGACAATACAAAATTTATTATGAAACAGTGTTCTGCCATTATGTTTGACACGAAGACATACGATATGCTTATCCTTTATTTAGTTAATATGTCTATTTTTCCACTTCTAGTATTAATTTCTAATTTTATATTATTATGATAAAAGAAAGTTACCTGTTATCTCTAGTTATGAACTTTTGGATAGCCAATTATATAATATGTTACAAATATAATTAAAAATAACTTCTCTTTCTGACCTCAAACATACATCCATATATGTATTTAATCATGGTTATTGATTATATTATCAAAGCACTTGAAATAGTTATATATTTTCTACCACCTGTATACTCATTATGGCATATTTGGTCACATTCTTCATGTAAATTTAGGATTCCTTCATTTTATAGGCTTAGCTCTGTGATTATTGCACATATATTTATAGCTGTTCCATAATATTCATAAATTATGACATCATTTTTTAAAATATGCTTTATTCCTTATGAGAATCCATTTTGAATGTGCTTGCCTATAAACATGACCAAATAGAAACAGATCAAGGCCCCACAGCATTCCTCATAGACAGCATGTTACAATGAAAACAAGTCTTAGGTCAGAGATACTGTAGCCCCAGTTCCTGTCAGAAACCCTCATATGTACTCAAAAAGCATCAATCTTTTCTTCGAGTCCATTGAGCTTCAGTTCTATATTTTTTAAGTCTTTCATTGAACATTTTTTCCTGAGAGGTCCTCTCTACTACAAAACCAGTGCTCTTCTTTTCTTTCTCTCTCTCTCTTTTTTTTAAAAGAAGTGTAGGTAAAAATTTGACTGACTTAGGTACAAAATACTCTACTAAGGGGTAACTATAGGATGGAAAATATTTCTAGACCTAAGGACGGCCTTTCAATATAGAAATATAGTGGACCTGTCAGCTTTGTGTGGTAGCTTTACACTGTGGTGGAGGAATATGAATGTTATGTTGCAGTCAGCTTGTACCTTAAGCATAATCCCCAATGAGATTCTAATTCAACCATAGATGGTGCTTAATGGATGTAGTTATGAGGATCCAGACAGCAATACTGAAGCATTGATGGTCACTGGGTTTTGAGTACAAGCTTTTGATGAGGGTGACTCAAAGGCCTGGAGTCTCACTCTGTAGTTAGGATGCCTCAAAGGCTAATTAACTAGCCATAGTTACATGATGTACTCATCTACAAATACACAATGCTATTTGTGCTCAAATGATTTTAGCAAATCATATCAAGTTATGTCCACAGAGGGAAAGAATTTTAATGGGCTAGCTTTAGAGTTTTTCAAGACAAAATATATTATTTCATCATCTACTTTTCTCTCGCCAGTCCATGAACCTTACCACTTGCAGAGGTGGCACATGTCAGACTCAGATATATTGCACTTTCTCTGTTCTCCTTCCCTGACAAAGGCCAAACATAATCCTTCTCTGTGGTCACCTCCTAACATTAACTCACCCTCAGCACATCACCCAGTGTTCTGTCGCCCAAAATGTCATGAGCATTGTGTTCCAAAGTGAGCAGTAAAGCTCTGGAAGGAGGATTTCCTTGTACTACCGGAAATCCTGTTCAGAGTGGCGTGGGACAAGACGGCACATTCCACCTCCTGGTCCATATAAGCTTATGGTCATATCATCATGTAAAATACACTGAATCTACCCACAAAAGTCCTCACAGTCATTCAGACTCCACATTGCCTTAAATTCCAAAGTCTCTTCTGGGATTCTAGGCAACCTTTTAGCTATAACTTCCTATAAAATAAAAAAAAATAAATAAAATTACATACTTACAAAAGTAAAATGGCACAGAACATATATCACCATTCTAGAAAGGAATATTTGGGGTATGGTGAGGAAATATTGGATCAAAGCAAGACAGAACTCAGCAAGACAAACTTTCAATCCCAGAGCTCCATGTCTGGTGTTAGAGGGCTTACATCTCCATCTCTCTAGCTTTGTTGCCTGTACCTTTTTTCTTTCTTTCTCTTGTGCTAGTCTATTCCTTGTATTCAGGTCTCCTTGGCAAATAGCCCATGGCTCAAGTATGTCTAACATCATGTAATCTCCAGTGCAAACAGGTTTTGTTGGAACACAGTCCAAAAATGGAGTCCTGCCTTAGAGAGGAATTCTGAAAGCTCGTGGGGAAAAAAAAAAAAAAAACTCCAAGAAAACAAGAGTCTTGCAACCTGACTTTCTTCAAAAATACAGAATTGTTCTTAGAATGTGCTTTTGTGTCCCTCCCTGGTGTAGGGGATAGGAGTGAGTTTGCTTTATATTTAGATCACTCCTTACGACTGTCTGTTGTTATTTGTTTATATGCCTCTATGGAAAAATGTGATTTTGGCCACGAGTGGCTTGTCCTTGTGATTGGGCATTTTGCTCGAGTGACCCTTTCCTAACCCTCAGAGTATAAATTGTCTGATGCTCTGAGTAAAGTTGACACGAGACTTTAGTCTGCCTTGGTTTTAAACCCTTGCTATCCCAGCTGATGCCACCATCACTTTTAAAGCTTCAGGCAATGGCCTAGCAGGGCCTCTCGCCTTCTCAGAGCCCTCATACAGGCTGCCCTCCCACATGTTACTTGGTCTCAGTGGTCTTCCTTAACTGAGGAAGAAGATTGCACAACCCTTGTTACTGGTGTATCCCTCATGAATCCAAAGCCAGACCACATGAACAACACGTTTTGCTACCTGCTCGAGAAGGAGTCTGGCCACCTTGAGTCAGATTTGCATCAGCTTTTATTTGTTGTTGCTTACAAAGAGCAGACGTTCCTCAGGCTGTTTCCTTTCATAAGCTGGAATCGCAGCTGTTTGACAGCTTTCCCGGACAGCACTCTTCCCTTTGTTCCACTGCAGATTTGTCTTGTCTTAATCTCCTTATATTTTTCAACTTTTATTGTTATTTTTGTCTTAAAACCACACATTTTGTATTTTCTTTCACTTCGCCTGGTCATTTTCATTGTAGACCTGCACAAGAGTAATTACTAATAACCATGCAATAGTAATCAATGTCAGTCTACAGTGAAATTAGTCCATTACTCTTCAGTTTAGCCTCAGGCAAATTCTTAGGACAAAGGTAGAAGATAGCCAATTTCTTTGCCACAAAGTGGCCTCTAGCCCTGTGGCTGTTAAAGTCCTTGTTTTTTTCTGAAGCCTCTAGATCTGGGCCCCCCCATACCCCGTGCAGTCCACATTGCTCTGAGCACTGCTGCCTTACAAACAGCTCAGGGGCCCTGCTTACAGCATTCAACCACCTTCCTGCCCCCAAAGTCCTCAGATTTTCCACCTTCCTTCATAAATAACAAGGCCAGGTTTGCACAGCACTACCCTATTTCTGACTCCAAATTCTGAGTTAGTTATTTTTCTATTGTTGTGATATTCAGGACATCTGGATTCTGTGGCTCACAGATATCATTAATCAGCAGAGTGATTCAATGGGAACGTTCTTCTAAGAATTATTTTTATTTTATATGCGTGAGTGGTTTGCCTGCATGTATGACTATGTACCACATGTGTTTATGGTACCGTTGGAGGCAGGAAGAGAGTATCAGATTCCCTAAAACTGGAATTATGAATGGTTGTGCGCTGCCTTGTATATGAGAAATCGACCCAAGCTCTCTATAAAAGCAGTAAGTGCTTTTCACAGCAGAGTCATCTCTCCAGCCCTGCAAAGCTTTCACTTTGAAGTGAAAGTCAGTTCACACTGAAACATACTATGTGTGTCTCAGAGTTTTCTGAAACTTCTAAAGAAACTGCTATTCCCAGATGCCCCAACAGTTACTTGGAGCTTATAGTAGATGTGCCATTCCCATGGGTGAAATTACACAGAGAGAAGGCGGCAGCTACAAGAAACAAAATGGGTTGACATAGACATTTCCAGGAAGAAAGGGTAACAGGCAAACAGAGAGCTTGGAACTCAGGGCAGAACGCTCAGAATCCTGAGGAAGACACAGGACTTCTCTCCCAAGAAGATGGACAAGCTGGGGGAATGATGCTACATCAATTTTAGAATCTTCTTTTTTTTTTTTTTTTTCCCCTCATGCCTTTCACGATTCCTTAAATACTTAGCCAGTGACAGGAACTTTAAGCAGTCTGCCAGTACCCATTGTCTTCTTCATACTTAGCAGCAAGCCTCTTGTTTTAGAGAAAATTGTCATTATATTATGTTCTTCCACCCCTCACGATTAGGTGTGGTCAATGACTAAATTTACTAAATATAGGTGAGTGTCGGGTGGGATTTCAGGTGGCTGTTGATAAAAACAGATTCCACCTCAGAAAGAGTAGAAATAGATGGCACTGAGTGATGGCAAGAGACAGGGATTTAAAACCATCAGGGACTACAAATATCATTATGCTTATTTAGGAAAAGAGCAATTGACACTGATTTTATCAAAGTTTTGATCCACTGATCTTGCTGGTACCTTCCCCCTTTAAGTGACGGTAGTCACTTTATGTTCTTGTACAACTTCATTTGTTCACAGAGAAATACTTTAAACCACTGTTAAATAAAATTTTCATATTGTTCCGTTGAGAATTTTGTGTTTCTAGGTAATTGAGTTGACACATTTTTTTAAAAAATCTGGATTGGATAGCCTTTAATTCTCTAGCTCCATAGTATGTGAAAGTCTAAATCCTCCTAAAGTGTCTAGTTCCTGGGGGACCCCTTGATTCTTGTTATCTGACCTCCATGTCTTCTCTCTCTACCCTACTCAACCCACTTTACTTCCCCATTCAGTTTTCACAGCAGAATCCTTCACCTGAGCTCTGTTGAAGTCGCTGGACATGGCTGAGGAATGATGTGTAGGAGATGACGGTGGTGGCGGAAGTCCTGATTAGCCCGAGCCTTCACTGGACACAACTTCTGCTCTCTCACCCAGGACACAATGGAGAGGCCTCCCTTCCCCTTCCATTATCAAAGGCAAGCTTATACCTCCTCTGAAGATTCAAAGTCAAGCAGCACTCTCATTTCTGAGAAGCCAGGGGCGTGTCTTTTTACTTAAAGCCTTATTAAGAGATTTTACATGGAAACAGATGCGTAAGTTTGGCTTTTACATGCATGTGTGCTAGTGTGCATGTGTGTATGTGCATGAGTATGTGTGTGCTTCCTATGAGCTCAATCCTCTCCAGACAGAACAAATTAACAATTAGATTTGAAACTTTGACAGCCTTCCCTGAGATGTATTTCAAAGTTCCCTATATCCTTTGTGGCACCTCGGGAAGTCTGTTTTGTCAAAACAGAACTGTATGGACTGCGGTCCCACTTTTTCTCTGCTCTGCACCATCAAAAGGCTTCAACAAGAGGGATCTGGAAAGGACTGTCAAACACATACCTGCTCCACACCCTACATTAGGGATGCTAGGCCCAGATCACTGCCAGGAAAACTCACACTGACCTGCAGAGCTGCTCAGAGAAGCCCCACCTCTGCCTCACATCCTCTCAGATTCTCCATTTCCAGAGAAGCAGGGGTGCAGCTCATCTTCATCAGGATTTCTGTGCTCACGGCACCTATCAAGAGAAGATTTCCCTGTTAGGGGACCAGGCCTCCTTTTTGCATACCATTAGTATTTCTATGTTTACGTTACTGTTGTATGGAGAAGTTTTAGGTTTATGGTAACATAAACCAACAGGCCCAGGGATTTCCTTTAACCTTCTCACCTTGCATATGCATCGCCTCCCCCCTTTCAACCTCCACTAAAGCTATACCTGATCACAGTCCAGGACCCTCCATCAACATGTTAGTACCACTCCAACCGGTAGTTTATTTTGCGTTCTCTCTTGCTGTTGTGCATCCTCTGGGAAGGTGAATGGCATGACCTGGCCAATGTGTATATGTCATGGTCATGCTATTATGTGTGTACAGTATCTCCACTGCCTTAAAACTCTTTTGTGCTTCTCTTCGCCTTCTTTTCCTCTAACACTAGTAAACATGAATCATACTACAGACTCCATAACATGTCACATAGTGGGAATTGTATAGTATGAAGACTGTTTTGACTGGATGCTCTTACTTAGTAATAGATGTTTTAGTTTTCTTTGTGTCTTTTCATGAGGTGAGAAGTCATAAATGTCTTTTCAGCACAGAGTTCCAGACGTACCAGTCTATGTACTTATTACTCACGGAAAGACATCTTCGCTCCTTCCAAATTTTAACCATTTTGTAAAAAGCTGCTCTAAGCATCCCTGGACCCAATTCTCTGGGGACAAGAACTTACAATCTTGGGGTGAACACTAAGGAGCATTTTTGCTAGGTCATATGTTAAAATATGCTGTGCTTTATAAGAAACTCCTCCACTGTCTTCCAAAGTGGCTCTTTTGTTTTGCATTTCTGTCACCAATGAATGAGAGGCCCCCGCTGTGTTCAGGGATGTAGCCTGTCAGGGTTCCAGTTTTTCTGTACTAATCTATTATTATTGTCTTTGTTGGCTGACAAAGCATGATTTGGAATATCGTTTCATATTATTTTTGCTATTCTTTTAAATTAATTAATAATTAATTAATGTTACATCTCAATTGCAGCTTCGCATCCATCCTCTCCTCCCAGTCCTTCCTTCTCATCTCTCTTCCTCCCCATCCTCTGGCCCTCCCTTTCTCCTCTTGGATAAATTATCTGTTCAAATCTTTGATCTATTTCTTAATTTTATTGGTTTTTGTTTTGTTGTTGCTCTTAAGTTTTCTTCATTCCTTGTGTGTTCCACATAACAGCCTTTTATCAGATATGTCTTTTGCAAATTGTTTCTCCTAGTTTGTGTCTTGTCTTTTCATTCTTTTGCCATTGTCTTTCACTGAACAGAAAATTTGAACGAATCCTGAAAACCAATTCTTTCTTTCATAGAATACATTTACATTGTATCTAAATACTTTAGCAAAACTTATGAACTTGCTGATTCTATCCTGTTAGGAATACCATAGTTGTCTTTTACATTTAGCTTTTTGATTCATTTAGGTAATATTTGTGTCATATCCATTCTAAAAGAGAACCTAGAGACACAAGTTTAAACATTGCCCTTTGGCCAATATAATTACATATAAATTTGCAGGTATGTGCATAAATTTTATATGTACCTGCTGAGTCTGTTTTTGTTGTTTGTATGTTTCATGGTTTTATGTCTGACCACTTTATGTTGGATAAACACATTAGAGTGCCCATCTCTGGAAGAAGTTAATTCTCCCTCTCTCAGTAGCCATTATTTGCCTGTACTTCTTTGTCTATGAGTAGGGTCCCATGAGAGTTACCCTCTAACAAATAGAAGCCATCAATTTTAAAGGGAGTTGTCTGGGTTGGGAGGGATTGGAGAAAGGAAAACGAAGAGGGAAGTGATTAATTATATTTGATTAAAATATACATTAAAAGCCTTTGTCACAGTGTCACATTAAATGTTTATGAGATACTTGGCTGTCTAATTCCTGCTCACACCTATTGTAGTTGTGTAGGATTTCTCTCTGTTTCTGTCTCTCTCTGTCTTTCTGTCTGTCTCTATCTCTGTTTCTCTCTCTCTCTCTCTCTCTCTCTCTCTCTCTCTCTCTGGTGTGTGTGTGTGTGTGTGTGTGTGTGTGTGTGTGTGTGTGTGTGT
>OU015744.1:110052595-110068484 GCA_907169655.1 Acomys percivali
TGTGTGTGTGTGTGTGTGTGTGTGTGTGTGTGTGTGTGTGTGTTATGGGCATGCCTTGTGTGTGCATTCAGAGGTCAGAGGTCAGTGTGAGGTATCCTCTTCTATCATTCTCCAACTTATTCTCTGAGACAGGGCCTCTCCACTGACCTGGAGCTGGTGTCACTGTGGCCAATTTTTGTAAGGGTTGTAGGAATCTGAGCTCACATCTTTGACATTGCACAAGAACTTTACTGACAAGGTACTGATGGCTAGAACTGCTACATGTAGCTTTCTTATTACTTAATAGTTCCATAAAACAGCCATCAATCCATAGGCATAATGAGCAATTAATAGAAACATATTAATAAGCATCACTGACCAGAACCAGGAGAATGCACAGTTTATCCTCCCCATGGGAACTGCAGGAGCAGTCATTTACAATCCCATTATATTACCATTCGTTATTTTGAATATGATGTTAAAAGCAATGATTAGTTCCAAAGCAGAACCGTAAAATTTACAAATAAACATTGACCTACCTATATCTATGTGTGATTTCTGTTCTTAAAATGACTTTTATGCCTTTCTCAAAACCCTCACATGTTCATATACTCTGGTTCTGTTTAAAGATTAGTAATTGGTTTCTAGTTTGAACAGGAGCCTTATATTCTCATTTTGATTTAATTTTATTAATGACATTTTCCTCAATAGCAGCACATTTGAAAGAGAAAAGCATCAGTTAGCAATTTCCTCCAGATATAGAAAAAGAAATGAGCTCAAATCATAATGAGAAGGATGAATGTAAGACATTTATCTTTTGTCTGTTTTTCCTATGCAGAGAAAGACTTTGTTCTGTGGAACCTGAACACTACAATTTGAAGCAACTTTTAAAAAATTTTTCTTTTGGGTTTCTTTCTTTCTTTCTTTCTTTCTTTCTTTCTTTCTTTCTTTCTTTCTTTCTTTTTTTTTTTTTAGAGACAGGGTTTCTCTGGATAGCCTTGGATGTCCTGAAATTGCTCTGTAGACCAGGCTGGCCTTGAACTCACAGTGACCCACCTGCTTCTACTTCCAAAGTGCTGAGATTAAAAGTGTGTACCACCACTGGCTTCCTGGCCTCTTTTTAAAAGAGAACCAAAACAGAATTAGACATAAGCATGATTATAGAATAAGAAGAAGCACAACAAAAAACAAAATTTGAAAATTGACAAATATTAAAAGCAATAACAGGACAGTGAAGGAAAAGCCCGAAGTAATATGAAATTCTCAACATTTCCCTACAATATCACAACATTCTTTAAATTACTGTGTCTTATAATAGTGATACTGTGATATCTTCTCTGAAAGAATAGAAATAGAGTTCTATTTTTATAGGAGTGATGTGGATATGTAATTTTGATATAGACATAGTCAACTTTTAAGGCTATTAAGGTTTGTACTTTTTTTTGTTTTTGCTTTTACTTTTCCTAGACAGGGTTCCTCTGTGTAGCCCTTGATGTCTTGGAACTTGCTCTGTAGACTAGACTTGCCTGGAACTCATAGAAATCCACCTGCCTCCACTTGAGTGCTTGGACTAAAGGCATGTGCCACCCTTACCTGGCAGAGGCTTGTACTTTATATACAATAGAATTAGACTTCCTAATTTCCACCAAACAGAAAACAAGACAACAATGTACTTATGATACATTATATATTCCTACTAGGAGACAGCTTCTATTCTGATTATATATAAAACAGAATGTTCACAGAAGTCCATATATAACATGTGGAATTTTCCACATGTTAACTTCTGACACTAAACCTTTCTTTTCACTGCCTTGATGCAGAGGAAACACATTATTATTCCTATGTATTCAAGTTATATTTTCTCATAATCTGTTCAAGAGAAATGAAAACATATGACCCTAATGAAAGGCCCTCCAGTGGAAGGTGAGTGCTGCCAACTCATCCAAACTCTTTGGGATATGACCTAATCTTCTTTTATACCCTGCTCATGTAACTGCACTGAGTGAATTATCAGTGGGAATGTTGGTGATTGCTAGTAAAGATTATATACTTTCTTACTCCTGATGATTGTTAGTTCTTGGTTCAACTTTCCCTTTGTTCAGCCTAACTGTTGATTTCCTTCTGTCAGCTTGAGACTGCTTTTCAGTTCAAGTGTACACAAAACCTCTTCCATTTTCATCCCTTATCAACACAACAACAACAACAAACAAACAAAACAAAACCAAAGCACAATCACAATGGTAAAGGGAGATAGGAATATTCTCCTACAGTGATAACTCAATTGGTAAGGAATGTTTGTAGATAATTCTGCAGAATCTCTTTACTATGGTATGAATTTTATAGCATCAGTCTGCTAGGACTACTATAATGAAATGTTTTAACTGACTGACTTAAACCACTGACATTTCTAACTCACAGTTCTAGAGACTTCCAAGTCCAAGACCAAGATGCTGTCTGCTATAACTCCTGGTGAAGGACTCTTCATGGCTTTTGGACAAGTAGTGCTATTGTCTGGGTTTTGTATGTCCCTGCGGGGTCTATATGCTTGGTCTCCAGGCTGTGCAGCTGACAGAAAATGATGGTAATCTTTAGGAGGTAAGGTTGTACAAAAGAAAACTGTCACCAGGGACATATTAAAGAGACAGTTAGTCCTAGACTCCTTCCATTTCTTTTCTTTTGTTTCCTAGATGCCTTGGGGAAATAGTTTGCTACGTCTTACATGACAAAACTTTTCCTGGGGAGATACAACACACAGGTTTACTCATCTCAGATAAGGAGCCCACAACAGACTACAGTGCACATAGCACCAAAGTTCAATTTATCAAACCAATAAGTTTTATTTGGGTTACTTATGGTACTTATGGGTAATATGGGTGAGTTACTCACAGGGGCAGAAATGACTCAAAGACAGCTGTGTCACCAAAGCCCACACCAGCATGACTGACAGTTTACAGAAGCTGGGGACCCCCACACATACTGCACATCTAGCTTGGCAACTCAACAGTTTGGAGAGTCTCCCTCCCAAGTGACTCATTTGTTCAAAAGCTCTACCCCGCAGCTCCACTGGTCTCTGCTGCTTCCCAGCTACTGATCTGATTTCAGAGTCTTCTTTGAATCTTGGCAAAACTGAGAGTAACCCTCAGAAATCTTTATTTTATACTCTTGGGAGAGAGGGGCCTAGTGAATATAGTAAGTTTCAGGGACTCTCTAAAGCTATTTTGAGTTGCTTGCCTTCTGTCCTAAGGCACTTCCCTGGGAGATGGAATGTTTCAGTCTGGGAGGAAACTGCTACACAACATTACCCTGTCACAACACCAAATAGTCATGTACCTGAGCATCTTCAACTGTGAGACAGATGAGCCTTTCTTCCTTTTACTTGATTATCTTAGGAAATTTGTTACAGTAATGGAAACCTGACTAGTGCAGTAGACTTCCAGCTCTGCTGGCACATGGGGAAGACTGTGCTTGTTTTCTTTTCCTAACCTTATCAGCCTACTACTCCTCTTACAGAACATCCACCTTACTGATTGTTTTCATAAAAAATAATGATCTCCAGCTTGAGCCTCAGCATAGAAATTAGGGAAGTGATACAATCAAGTCCACAGAACCAAGTAAGATTCTTATCTCTGTCAAGAGATGACATAGATTCTGGACCCATGTCTTTTTATGCCAGAAAAGTTTATCTTGACAATTTAGCATAAACAATCCTTCTGCTTTCAAATTTGACTTTCCTCTGGGCAAGTGCTCAACCAGATTCTGACCCCAATTCTTCCAGAAAGCAATGGTAGTGTTGGGCAAGTCACTTAATTTCTGCAGGCTGCTGCTTCTTCTTTTTAAAATATGGCAGATGACTTCAATTAGCCATTATCATCAAACCGGTGTAGATATAGCTCTGCAGAGATGCAAATACTGCCTATGGGGATGCGAGTTCTTCAGGGTTACAAGTATAGGCATGTGGCTCTGCAGGGAACAAACACTGTTTATGCAGATATGTTTCTTTAGGGTTACAAATACTACCTGTGGGGATGTCTTTCATCAGGTATATAAACACTATCTAAGGAATGTGGCTCTTCAGTTTTAAGAAACAAATTCTGTTTATCTTAACTTCCAGTTGTACATATTCCCAATTTTCTGTGCATAGAGGTGTCCCTGTTCACCTCCTGTTGGGTAATTAGTTTTATTGGTCTTTTTGTAAAGGTGCACTCTTCACCTACCTCAAATATTACTCAACAGATTTGTCCCAAAATATGAAGATGTTCATTTTTAATTATATAGGAAGGGCTATAAGAGAAAAATGGAGAACACTAAAGAACACATGAATAAGATAAGAAATAAAGGGAGACTCTAGAAATAAAAATCTCTATAATGTGAATGAAGTCTGCCTTTGATCTACCCATCGGTAGATTGGGTAATGGCCAGAGGAAGAATTAGTCACATGGTAGGAGCAGAGAAGAACCCAGTCTGGGCGGTTTGGAGAAATCAAAGGGATGTTGGCCAAAAGGTATATATTTTGACTTAAAACATCCTCCAGTGGTACCTTAGGGGCAACATGATGACCATAGTTGGTGATGCTGTTTTGTGTGCTTGAGATTTCCTAGCGTAATAGATTCAAGTGTTCTAACCACATGCACAAAATATAGTAATAACATGAGGTAATTGTTGGATTAATTCAGATGATTAATTAATTATGTCATAATGTCTATGCATATCCAGTCATCATAATGTGTACGCTAAAGAAATACATGTTTTAGTCAATGATATTGAAATAAAGCTTGAGGGAAAAATTGGTGAATTTAAATAAATGTATGTAGAAACTTCAAAACTGTAATTGAAAGAAGAAAAAGACAGAAAAAAAGTAAAATCTCTAAGAATAATGGGAGAGTGGCAAAAGGTCCCACATACGCATAATAGAAATGCCAGAGGAAAGGAAGAAATATGTACAGTGATAGTGGCTGCAAATTTCCCCAAATTATTGTCTGTCATAAAACCATAGATCCAGGAAATTCAGAACTCCAAGCAGAATTTTTTTTAAAGGCACATCATATTCAAACTGTAGAAAATCAAGGACAAAAAGAAAATCTTGATAGGGCCTGAGGCGGTTAGGGAAACGGAGGGAATACTTTCTCAGTGGAGGAATGTTTAGGGATTAAGTTAGCCTTGTCTTAAGTCCCTGCAAACCAGAAGAGAATATGGTAGAGTGTTGACGATATATTAATTCTGCATCAGTTTGACATCTCCGTGGGTTTTGTATCTTACAGGGGTGTTTCCAATGTGATTCAGCATGCTCACATTTTAGAGACTATGTCTTTAATAACTATGGATTTGGAAACTAGTTCTAGCTTTTGTTATTGTGTGTTTTCAATGGTACTTAATATCTGATTAATGTTAGCCAGGGAACCAGTAAGCGTATTGCAAGAGAGTCTTTCTCCACATGGGTACACTGGGCTTGTCTTCTTGGAAGCTTCTTTGGGAGAAAACTTTCTCAGCGAAGTCCAGTCCCACAGATGAAGAGCTCCCAGGAAGAGCAGACATCCTTGTAGTTGGCGTTTCTATTGTTGTGATAAAACTCCATGATCAAGGGCAACTTGGGGAGAAAAGCCTACAATCCTCAAATCACACCCCATCACTGAAGGAAGTCGGAACAGGAACTGAAGCAGAAGTCATAAAGCAACACTGCTGCAGGCTTCCCCAGCCCGGTGTGAAAACCTGCTGTCTTATGCAATCTAAGGCCACTTCCTAGGGGCAGCACTGACCACAAGGGACTGGACATTTTCATTTTTCTTTAAATTTTATTTATTTATTTATTTTTTATTTGTTATTTTACATATTGGGCATTGCTCCCTCCCTCCTTTTCTTACAATCCCACCCTCCCTCACCTATTCTCTGGAAAAAGGGAACTCTCCTACCAACCCATCCCAGCTCATCAAGTCTCATCAAGACTGAGTTTGTCCTCTTCCCCTGTGGCCTAGCAAGGCAGTCCTATCAAGGGGAAGTGATAAAAGAAAACAGGCAACAGATTCCAAGTCAGAGACAGCTCCTGCTCTTACTAGAGGACCCATATGAAGCCTGAGCTGCTGATTGGATACATCTATGTAGAGGACCTAAGTCCAGTCCATTCATGGTCCTAGGTTGGTGCTTCAGACTCCACAGGCTCATGTGGGCCCTGGTTAGTTGGCTCTGTTGGTCTTCTTGTGGAGCTCTTGTCACCTCTAGGTCCTTTTATCTTCTCCCAACTTTTCCACTAGACTGCCTATGCTTTGACCAAAGTTTGGCCTTGAGTCTGAGTATCTGTTACAAACTGTTGCTGTGTAGAGCCTCTCAGAGGACAACTCTGATAGGCTCCTGTCTGCAAGCATAGAATAGTATCATTAATAATAGTGTCAGGCGTTGTCTCTCCTCCATGGGGTGGGTGTTGGGTTGGGCCAGGCATTTATTGGACAGTCCCTCAATTTCTGTTCTATCTTTATCCCTATATATCTTGTAGGCAGGGTAAGTTTTGGATCAAAGTTTTTGTGGGAAGTTTGGTGTTGTCCTCCCTCCACTAGGAGTCTTGCCTAGTTAGAGTATGTTGTCTTCAGTCTCCATGGCCTCTGCTACTAGGAATCTTAGCTATATGAACTTGTCATTTTCATGCCAATAATTAATCAAAATGCCCTACAGGCTTATCTACAAGGCTGATCTATAGAGGCATTTTCTCAATTGAGGTTCCCCTCTGTTAGATAATTCCAGTTTGTGTCAAACTGACCAAAAACTAGCAAGCACACACCCTGAGCAGCAACTACAGTATAAACTCTAGAGTGCAACCATCATGAACTATCATTAACAAGAGGTAGATCCTTCTAGACATTTCTGTGAATTTGAAAATATGTGGAAGTATGATCACTATGTCTCAAAAGCAAAAGAATCAGTTAATAGATATACAGAATAATACAAAATTATTTGTTTTCAGGTCTGTATTGATATATAGCAATAGTGCCCCCAAACAAACAACATATATCATATCACTTGGTATATCATAACATATTTTGAGGTGAATAATGAAGTGTGACTTGGATAACGGGTTTGACCATAGAGACTGATTTGCCTATAATTTTTTACAACTAAAATTAATGGTCATTTCACAAATGTTAGTAATGGCTTTTTGGTAATTACAGAAGTTGAGAAAATTACTCTAGTAGCTAATAAGACATTATACAATATATACCATGTGGCTCCTAATTCTTTGATTTTAGTAAAACTGAAGTGTGATAATATTAAGCTGCTTTGCGGGATAAATAATTTTCTGATCATTTTAACATTTATCTCAAAGTAACTCACTGATACGGAGGACTTTGCTACAAGGTTTCTCTTCTACTCTCATGCATGTTGCTGTCCCTGGTGTTTTACCTTAAACCCTTTGTTTATTTAAAATCCTTTTCATCTTGTTCTGACTACCTTGTCTCACAGTCCCATCTTCAAGTGTGTTCATCATTCTCCTATTTTGTCAAATCTGCTGTGTAACCCTTTAGTGAACGGGATTCTTCATCTCCAAGATTCTGTTTCGGTTTTTTTTCTATTTTCTGCCTCCTCTCTCCCCAAAGAAGTACATGTGTTCAGTCATGTTACACACACACACACACACACACACACACACACACACACACACACACACTTAATATGTACATGTATGCTCATTGTGGAGAACAGAGTCTGATGGCAGCATATCTTTTAAAACCTGGAGTAAACTATTTCAGCTAGATTTATTGGCCCGCAAGTCCCTAGCACACACCTCTTCCCAATTCTCAGTGCTGGAGTTGCAGATGTTCATTGGCACATTCAGCTCTTAGTGAGTACTTGGGGATCCAAATCAATGTCCACAATGTTTGTACATGAGACTTTCCCCACAGAATTATCTCCACAGCTCCTTCATTTTCTCTTTTCTTTAAAGTCGGATTTTATTTATGCATTGTTTTGTACAACTTATTGAGTGTCTTTATAGTTGGCATGTAATCATGTGTCAGGCATGATACATTTCTGTCTCTTTAAGGCTGTTTTCCAGATGTTTTCTTTGGTCTTTTGATTGAGCTGTGTTTGCCTGCAACTTCTATTCCTTTTTTGGTTTTCTTGATATCTGTGTAATTAAGAAAAATAGGATTTCTAGTCCTTACAGACAGCTGCTTACAAAATGAACCTGGGCAAAGAGATTGTAGCTGTCTCTCATGCCTTTTGGCATGTCTAGGACTATGAGAATAGATTCCAAATTTCAGGGAATCAGCTGTGTCACTTTTCAGGCACCATACTTTCTTGCTACTGTGGTATTTGTCTGCTGTGCATGAGTCTTCTGGAGCAGCAGACCCAACCAACTCTCTCTTGTTCTCAGTAGCCACCCCCAGATAGTAAATATTTCTGATCCTGAAGTGTTCCACGACAGAAGCAACAAAAGCCTGCCCCTCAAGCAGTACCTTCCCTTCTGCAGGAGCCACAATGTGCTCACATGTCACGATTCTGTCTCTCCTGTGGTGAACCTAGGGATTGGAAATTTTGTCTTTGTTGGCACTGTACTTTGCTGGGAGTGAGGTTGTGATGGGGTGATAGCTCAAACGTTTCTGCTGGTTGCACTTTGACTAAACCTGTGCTTGTCTTGATTACAACCTTTTAATTGGTTTCTGTACTTATCACAATAGGAACTGGCCCATGAATTTTTTCCCCCAGCAATGTGTCCACTGGTAGAAAGAAAGCTACAACTTTCCATTCTAAAACCTTATGATATCCTGTGCTAGCCTTAGTTCTGGTTAAAATATTTGCATCTTATTTTGGGGGCAATTTCCGTTAAAGAATGAGAGACTTGAGGATAGTGACTTGGCTATAATATGAATAGAGAGGCATTCAGGCCAGCTAGTTAATCTGGCTGTGGGGATCCAGATTGGCCCAAGACTTTCTCAGAGGCATCAATAGAAGGACAGAGGGAACTTTAGTTCTGTGTCCTTATCTAGGAGTGGGCTTTGGAAGGCCAGTCTAGGGATGGAGCTAAGGTTCTGGCTTCTGGGGACTTAACTTTTCCCCCTGGGCTGTGGTTATCAGTCTTTAGGCAGCTGTGTCTGAGGTATACCATATTTTATTCCCTGACATTGACTTAGCTCTCCCCAATGACCTTGGGTGTTTTCCCCCAGCTAATAATATATAAGGCACTCTGCTTCTTAATAAGCTAGCTTGGCATAAGTCATCAGTTTACACAAGACCTCCTGGACCAAGTTATTGTTTTTCTCTTCTTTATTTCTCATCACCAGTCTTCACACTCAACACCTCACAGTTTGGGGCCCTCTTCCTGCCAGTTTAGATCATCAGGCAGCACTGTCCTGGCTACATCTTACAGCTCCAGGATGTCATTCATCTTCATGGCCTGAAGAGACAGCTCGGTGAGCATCTCACCTTAATATCAAGCTCTTTTGCTGTTGAATCATGTGAGGGATTTTTGATAGTTTTATGGCTCTTATTCCATTGTATATGGTGCTCTATTTTATCTACAATTTTAAGAAAATATTTAATTGACAAAATATTGGTAATAATCTGATACATCTTTGTAATATGTAATGACCAAATCCCCATTACCAGTTCTATTTTGTCAAATGCTTATTTATCATTCCTATGAGGTGATAGACTTTATGCTTTTCTAATTATTTGAATATGAAAAAAGCTATTGTAGGTAATAGTTAACCTCCTCTGATCTAAAGTCCTAGAATGAATTCCACCTGATTTCTGGCAGCCATTACATAACCTAACCTTCACCCTCCTCAACTCTGCCATTCTGCATCTTTAATGTCCTATATTGTACTTTCCGTTCTTTAAGATCTGCTGCTGACAGCTACCTTGATCGCCAATGTACATATTAGCTGCTTTTATTTCAGATTGCTTAAACAGTGCAGTAGCAAGCATGGAAGGACACCTGTCCTTAATATAATGACTTAGTTTCTTTTGGTTTTATTTGAAGTCGTGAAATAGCTGACTCATATCATATTTCTGTGGTTCTCCTCTTCCCTCAGGGGCTGTTGGCCACCAGCTCAGGAGGTGAGGAGGAACAGAAGTAGGGTGAAGGGCTGAGAAAGCTGGGAGCATGACAGAAGGCCATCCAGGACCAGCTGCAGGGAGGCAGATCTACTTTATTCCAGGAGTGAAGGGAATATGTAGAGGAAATAGGAAGCAGCCAGGAGGTAGCCTGATAGGTGCTCACACTGTGCATCATTTGCATTAAACAGCATGGTCTTTTTGCCTATGCAGGGCCATACTACCTAATTATCATATGGGTAGGGCATTCTGCAGGGAGCTGTGTCAGAGGCCACTTCTATAATAAGCAGGACAACTAGCTCAGGGACATCCTTCAAATAAATACAGCAGGGAATAGGAAGCCCTGGGAGAAGGGAGTCCTCCATCTTATGCCAACCTCTCAGAGCTATCCTGTCATGGATGCTGCAACCTTCAGCATCAGGGCCCTCCAACATATTTCTACTTTTCGTTTTAAAGGAATTGCCATACTGCATTCCATAGTGGCTCTGATAGATATTTTTATGTCAACATGATACAAGGTAGGGTCATTTGAGAGAAGAGAACCTCTATTAAGAAAATGCCTTCTACAAAATTGAGCTGTAGGCAAGCTTGTAGGGCATTTTCTTAACTAGTGATTGATGCGGGAAACCCAGCCCACTGTGGGTGGTGTCATCCCCAGGCTGGTGGTTCTGGGTTCTATAAGAAAGCAGGCTGAGGCAGTCCTGAGGAGCAAGCCAGTGATCCGCACCCCTCCATGGTGTCTACATTATTGCGTACCTCCAGAATCCTTCCCTGAAATTTTTATCTTGGCTTTCTTCAATGATGGATTATGAGGTGGAAGTGTAAGCCAAATAAACCCTTTCCTCTCCAGCTTCCTTTTTGTTCATGGTGTTTCATCACAGCAATAGAAACCCTAACTAAGATAATAGCCATCCTAATTTGCATGCCCACTAATGGGCCACTATAGCTTTACCAGCATTTCCTATTTCACTTTTCTTTTTGACACTAACATTCTAGTGGCTGTGAGACAGTCTGACATTGTGATTTTGATGTGCATTTCCTAATGATTAGTGATTTTAATAAAATCTGTTTTTAATAGATCATTACAACACATGTCTTCTCATCAACACAAGAAAGGCACACCAGAGATGGAGCGGAATATCTTTCACCAATGAAAGAATGAAAACATTCAGACTTAGGAGTAATGCTGGAATTTTAGAATAATATCCTAGCTACTACCAGCTTGTAAGGCTTATGCAACCTTGAGAGTTCCTGCTCTAGTGAGGCCAATAATATCAGGAAATTCCATATTCTATGCAGATACTAGGAGCTGGTGCATGCTAAATTTCCCTCTTGCATATAACCTATAACCTTGTTAGATAAATGCTCTGTACTACAGTTGTAGCAATGCTTAATGGCTTTAATTTAACCATGCTTTGTAAACAGGAATTGCTTGCTTATACCCATGTGAGTGGTGTAGTATCATTTGGAAGGCCACAAACTCTAATCTACTGATCACCTTCTCCTTTAATAGCCCAGCCCGCCACTATCTATACAAATTCAAAATCCCTTAAGTCATGCTTCCATGTCAGTTTGTTAAATGAGTTGGTTAGAACTGTTACCCTACTACCATAAGGGTGTGTGTGTGTGTGTGTGTGTGTGTGTGTGTGTGTGTGTGTGTGTGTGTCTGTCTGTCTGTCTGTCTTTTATCCTTTATTGGCTTGTGGTAATCTTTTTGAGAACAGTAATGTATTTGTCATCTCTGTTAGCACTTGAACAGTGGTGCTGTTTGAAAATGTTTGAAGAAGGAATTCTCTCAGTTTGAACACAGCCATAGTCACTCACTTGACCTTAATCAAAGGCAAACAGAAGAACCTAACCCACCAGCAAAGACTCAGAATTCTGACACAAGAAAGACCAAGTGGGATCAGTTTCATCAGAAATGGCCACAAGCCCACCTGTGGTGCTCTGTGATTCACCAAGCCAGAAGTGCACAGAAAGTCCATCCAAAGTCCATCAGCATAGCGCAGGGCACTTACACACAGCTTGGCCTGTAACATCAAATGAATCCTGTAGTTTTAGGGCTTTCCTGCTTGAGGTTTGTATAACGTGATGGGCAGCAAAGTCGGTAAACAAGAGCAGTTGGTACCACTGGAGAGCAGCCTGTGTGCTTGCCCTTTCCTAGCAACTGAAGGATCCATCCTTAGCTTCGAGAGACACAAAACACTTTCAAACCACCGGTGGCCCGAGCTTTGTAGCTTCTAGGTCTCGTCCATGTGTTTGTTTCACATCCTCCTCTGTTCTTCCTCTAGTTCTCTTGCCTGCATCTACTGCTCTAGGAGAACATTCTGGCAATCAATCGATATGAGGTTAGAAGTCTGAGGCCCTTTCACAGTCTCCAGGAGGTGACTGAAACACGTTTCTCCTTTAAATTGTGGCAGCAGGAACTATCGTTTTATGTGTGTCTAGACCAAGTTTTCTTGGTGTTAGATGAGGCAATTGTGTTTCCCAGGCATCAGAATGTGAAAGGAACCACTGCATATTCATGAAGAAGACGATTAACTAGGTTGGTGGTCACTTGGTCTGTATGCTAAAAACTTGATGGTCTTTTAAGATCCTGACTTCAAATACAAGTGAACAGTGAACGTACACACCACACACACACACTTTTTAAAAATTCTGGTTTACTGTACAATTGAAAGCTCGAGTATTTTATTTCCTATAAAGATTTTGAAGAAACATGCTGCTGACAGGAGAAAGAACACATGCCTCATTTAATACCCTACCTAACTGCCCTTTAGACACAGTTGCCTTCCAATTATCTTTGATAAGGATTTGTGATTTATAAAAAAAATGAAAATGTCAACTGAAGTCTCATCTTGAAAAATATATGGTTGTATTACTTTGTACCTTCTTCACCTATCTTTTCAGCATAATTCATAAGTAATAAATTCACCTCATTGGCTTTCTGTATACCCTCTAGTGGACAAGTTTGCAATTAGTCAGTAGAAGGGGCCAAAAATAACCCCTCAAGTACAGGAATAATTTCCTTTGAATGATAATCAATTAAGTATAAGTCAAAGCTTTTAAGGTAATTGCCATGGAAGGTGCTTTGCAGGATTAGCTCTTTTGTATAATGGTGGGAAAATATAAGTCGAGCTATATAAAGACATGATGTTTCCTATCCTACTTCTTAAAATCTAATGAAAACCATTTAGTTTGAAGAGTCAGGGACACTTATAAAGGTCTCAAGGAAGCTCTTACTGGAATATGTAAGCCATGAATGGCAACTTATCCATATGATTAGAGCCTCATAGGATGGTACAATGCTGACTGTATACATAGGACTGTCTATTGTCAGACTCCAGGCTAGGAAACTGTCATAACTGTTCCACTGTGACCCTCTGCAGACAGTCAAGGAAGCAAGATTCTATTCTAACTGGGCTGATACATCTATCCACTGCCCCCATAGAAAGAGAGTTTCTTTGTGCTATGTCAATCAGTGAAGTGGCAGTATTGCAAGTGTCACTAGCCCTTGGAAAAATTCAGAATGTCACATTTACTTATAAAAGGAACAATGAGAAGAAACACATCCATTGGATAAATGATGTGTTATAGCTGATCATTCTAAGCAACCTTTCTCCCCACAAAAAATAAAAGAAACACAAAACAATAACAACCCAACCCCCCCAAAACAACAACTGACAAAAACTTTGGTATCTAATAAAACTTTGATGGGACTCAGCTTCTGCAGAACACAGAATTTTCCCACAATGGCATATTTTGAAAATACAATTCAATTATTTATGTGCAAGAATGATGAGGTTAGAAAATGGCTCTACATTAAGGTCTGGCTTTCTACTTGGTTAGACGAGCTGCTGTTGGGTGCTAAGCCAAGCTACCGAATGAGATGTACCTAACTAAGACCATTACTCCCACCAGCTTCATAGATTGCTTTACTATAAGATGTCATGGGTGACGATATCCTAGATATGGCATCTAACAATTGTCAGAGGAGAATCTCTTTTCTGCTGTCTTGGACAACATTTCAAAGCATCGCCGAATCACTTGAGGGCCTTTCAACGTCCGTTGTCAGGAGCACTTCTCACCACAGCACACCTTTCCACTATGACACTGAACCTTCTCAGAGACTTGGTGATTTTTATTGGTCAATGCACCAGTTCTTGTGATGACATTAAAGAAAAATACTCTTAATGTCACCAAGCCTGGGAAGACACAGCATTCCTATTTCATTTTGAGCAAACGCAACACATAATAGAGAATGCATGTTTAACAAAATTCTAAAATTTTCTGTCTAGATCGATCACAATAAATCTTATTTCTGATTCTTAATTGTATACTTTTCCATGGTACCTGTACTTATCCCTCCTTCCAATAATACTATAAGGAAGAAACAAAGCCCGCTGAGAATAACCTTGGGTGTAGTTACCCCTCATTGTCGAAGACAATAGTTTACTTATAGTCCAATTTGTGATAATGTTTTTAGGCAAGAAGAGATTCCTTTCAAATTTAATGTGTGAGTTGGAGTTGGTTGTGAGCCACGTATATTTAGTCCGAGGCAGAAAAAGCTAGTTTTGTATTGGTTTTCTTGCCTCTCTTCATTCTACACTAATGTCAGGTCTTCTTTTGTTTATTTAACCTCAACTCAAGAAAGTGACTGAGCTATTAATTTCTTGGGTTAGGAAATCCTTTCCTTAAAGTAGCAATTTATTTAATAAAAATGTGCAGCCCATAATATCAATTGAGAATTACCTAACACATGTGCACATGTGGCAGCACACCGGCATGAGGGTGAGGGTGGGGGTGGGGTGGGGGTGGGGTTCAGTTGTTCCCCCTAACTCTTCTGAAGCAGTCCCATCTTGTGCTTCTGTCATGTGAGCACTTCGAGGGGACTCACTTGGCTCAGTTGTTGTGTGAATAATTGCTTCTTTGCACTTTTGAAAGAATAATTTAATGAGCGAATCCAAGTTTCCTTCCATTATAGCCAGCCTGCTTTGTTGGTCCAGAATGCTGTATGTTAGATTCTTTTGGGTCAGTGAACACCCTGATGGCCATCTCTTAAGCAGCTCCTCCTGTCGCATTGCATTTTGCGTCTCCATCACACGCTGGAGGCGAGAGTCACTTCTAACACAGCTCCAATCTGAGAACTGCAGTTACCCCTGCTACTCCATCGTCGCTTTTCCCAACAAGCACAAGGACTCTGAGAAGATCTTTAAGTCCACAGCCACTTAATCATGAAATGTCATGTCTGTAAATGATTGCTTCATTGATGTGAGCGTGGAAGAACAGGAATGCCCCTTTTCTTACACTTCTTGCTTCCCAGTAATTTGTTTAGTTAAATGTGTCAAAATTATTAAAAACCTGAGGGGTCAGTTGAGAATATAAAAACCTAAACCATTTACAACTACAAACCTTTCAATATATAAACAAAAGTTTTTAATAAAAAAAATGCCTGCAGCTCCTTTGTTCTTAAAGGTGAATTTTCCCATTGGTGGTGATGAAATTGGTACATATGTTGATGTGTAGACATGCACTCACCAACAGTAATTTGAGGCCCCCCTCTTATAGCAGTGGCAGGAAATGCCTTACAAAGATGTGAGCAGAAAATGATATCTGCGTGATAGATCTGGGGGATAGGCTGTTCAGCCCCGAAAGGATAAGACTGTTTTGTTCTGATGGGAGATTAGTGCAGAAATAGATGTGAGTCAGACCTCAGCACGGTGATGACTTCCTGACAGGCATTCTCTGTACCCAAAGTACATTAAGTTTAAATTCAAGGAGCCATCACCCTTCAGCTCTTTCACCTTTTAATATCAGCTATAACTTATGGGGGAAAATGTATTTTTAACTAGGGACCACAGTGATC
>OU015744.1:110077297-110092646 GCA_907169655.1 Acomys percivali
GTGTGTGTGTGTGTGTGTGTGTGTGTGTGTGTGTGTGTGTGTGTGTGCGCGCGCGCGCACCCGCACGCGCTGTTGCCATCTCTGAGTAACAGAGTGTTTAGAATGAGTTCATATGCATCAGACAATGCTTGCACTAAAAAAGCAGAGGGAAAAAGAAAGAAAGCAGTGTGATGCAGACTCACAAGATCTCCAATGAGTGCCTTTCCTTCTTCTTGCCTGCTTCCTGCTAGCAGCAGCAATAACAAGCAGAGGTAGTGATAGCATGGCAGTCATAGTGATGGCACGGTAGTCCTAGCAACAACATGGTAGTCTCAGCATGATGTCTGGAGTATATGGCTATAGTGGGTTGGGTTTTAAGCACATATAAGAGGCCTGTACTTTGAAAAGCCCCAAAATACTTCAAGAAGGAAATCCCACCAGTACCTAAACTTCTCATGTGTTATTAGGAAGGCCTGAAGTGTATTGAATTATTGATGCATCTGTAACCTCGTATGCTGGTAAAACCTGAAGTGTATTTTACCATTAGAGTTCTCAGTATCCTTGTCTATTTGTCTGCTTGTTTGTTTCTTTTTTTTTCCTCTCTCTCTGTCCTTTTGTGTTTTATGAAATAAGGTTTTCATTCTATATCTCAGGCTGACCTGAAACTTGCTCTTATAGCCCAGGCTATAACCTTGAACTTACATAGTCCTTGGCTTCAATATCTTATTCTATTCATCTATTAATTTGTACAATTAGCATGCATTAGGTACATTATGGTAAAATATGGAGAATATCAATTTATGAGAAATTCTAACCAGAAAAACTTCTGGTGTCACTGTGTGAACTTGGCTGTTCACTAATCTTCAACATAAAGAAAATATGCTATCTTTTACTTGGAAGTGATTTTTAAAAATAAGAAATCATTGGGTGGTGGTGATGCATGCCTTTAATCCCAGCACTTGGGAGGCAGAAGCAGGTGGATCTCTGTGAGTTCAAGGCCAGCCTGGTCTACAAAGCAAGTCCAGGATAGTCAAAGCTACACAGAGAAACCCTGTCTCAAAAAACAAACGAAAAATAGAAATCATGAATCAGTGATTGATGACATAATGGAGAAATATCTTTAGTGAAGAGTCTAGAGAAGTCATTTCTACTATAGCAGCTATTTTTATTGGAGCAGCCTTTTCAAATGAGGCAGCCATCTCTACTGGAGTAGATTTGGATTATCTCTTAGAGCTTTTATACATTTTCAATATATGAATTTAAGGCACAAAACATAAGAGTTCCTGCTGTCGAATACAGGTAATTGATGAAAGCTAGATGAGTGGATGGGTGGTTTGACAGAGACATGGATAAAGATGTGGCCTTAAAGTACTTCTAAAGTTTTATATGTCATGTGAGAGAAATCTCACTTTCATATTTTTCACAAAAAGTCCCCATGCCAAACAACAACAACAACAAAACCTCTTTGATTAACTAATAACACATGGGCAGGAAACCTCTGTGTCAAACTCCCACTCTCTTTCTAATCCTACTATTTGACTCTTGCTAGTTCTTAGAATCCACTTGGACACATATGGCCTCATTTCTCAGAGACCAGGAGTTGGTTGTGGAATCCAGTGTCTATCTGAAAAACAAATGAGACTTTTGATCAATTGATATTGCTCACTTGCCATACAGCATAGACATTTTTAATAATTTCACATAGAAATCAAACATATGTATTTGACTAATGCTACTGCAGATGTTCATTGGTCAACATTACTTTTAAGATTCTGATAAGACATGTCCCTAAAAGGCTCCCGTAGAAGCTTGGTTCTACATATGATGATATTGGTAGGTATGGGGCCTTTAGGAACTGGGTAGTAATTAGGCCATTATCTTTTAGAGAGATTAGTGTAGTCCCATGGGCTTGATAGTTTTTACAAAAGTGGTTTGTTGTAAACAGGATGATCTTGGCCTCCGGATCTCTCTGGTTTCCTGTCTTGCCATGTGACCTCTCTTGTACACATTCCTGGTATCATCATGGGGGTGTTCTCCATGAGGCCCTCACCAGAGGAAATGCTGGCATCATGCTCTCAGACCTGAAGAACTAGGAGCAGACGAAGCCTCTTCTCTTTGTAAGCAAATAACAGACAGAGATAACCAAACACTTGAATTTGATTTAAATAATTTATGTAGTGCCTCAGTGGGACTATGCATCCCAGAAACTTCTGATTATTGTCTGAAATTGTTTTTACATTGGTATATTTTAAAATATTCTTTTATGTTAGTCCATTTTACACACTTATACCAAAGCATAGTTTTATATGGAAGAGATGAATCTTTAAAAAGTGGTATAGTCAATTGAGTTTTAAATCATCAAATCTAGATAAACATCTTTCTCAATTTTTTACATGAAAATTTTTCTAAATGAAGATGATATTTACTATTCTGTCTTTCAAATACTTATTTATATATATAGATATACACATATATACATATAATATAAATATGTATATACATGTATTTATATATACATATAGAATATGAATGTTACACATATTTATATATATAGAATATGTATACACACAGATATTCTTTTTACTGCTACAAAGATACTTTTATTACTCATTGTTTCATATTTTATAATTATCTTCATTCCATACAAAATTATATCATCTGTTATGCACAGTTCATCTCAGAGATTCAGAGAATAAAATAAGCAATGAGAAGCACTGGGAGTGATTACAGAAAATGTGTTTAGGCATGTGGATAAATTGAAGTATTCAGTCATGAGGCTGCTTGTGAAAAGAGGAAATTAAGAGACATAAGTAAAAAGATATTTTGTCATTGAGTTTTGGAGAGAAGTCAAGGGGAAGGAAAACACGAGCTTTCATTCAGGCTGTAGAAATTCAGACGAGAATCAATATGCATTCTGCAGAGATGCTAGGCACATCAGTATAAATAGCACCCTAGGCACACGGGACCAAAAGCAGACAGTGTGTGGTATGGAGCAATATCATCTGATAGTATTCATTGCTATGCCAGTGATATTCAAATTAAGTTGAGGTCACTCAGGAGTTCATACACATGGGGGAAAGAAGAGCCCCACGATCTGTGATATGCATGTCTGAAACACAGAGAGAAGGATGCAGCAGAGGAAATGGAGACCTGGAAGAGACACAATAAGGGCAGGATCATTCACACTCACCTGCTGGGAGGAGAATGCTCTGAGAACGAGAAGCAATCCAGGAGTGATGACTGAACCTGCCATTAGAGAACACACTATGGTTTAGGTGGGAAATGCAGGTGTGAAGAGAGGAGGTGACCAATCTTTCCTGCCATGCTGTTATAAAAGAGAATGGAGAAATGGTTATGTATCTTGAATGTTTTACAAAAGAAGCTTTGAAAGCCCAATTATCATCATGGATAGTGAAGAAATGTGTGATGGCTTGAGAGTGTCCACCATATGCTCATGTCCTTGGATGCTTGGTTCTTAGTTGGCACAACTATTAGGGAAGGATTTGTGGGTGTGGTCTTGTTGGAGAAGGCGTCACTGGCGTCTAGCTTTGAGGCCTCAGAATCCCAGTTTCATCCCAGGTAGCCCTCTCTGTCTCATGCTTGTATATACTGCATATGGAGATGTGATCTCTGAGCTACTGCTCCAACACTATACCTAGCTTTATACTGCCCTCCATGCTGGTCATGACCTCTAACCTTTGGGACGGTATCTTGGTCATGGTGTTCCGTGATGGTGATAGAAAAGTAACTAGGACAAGTTTACAGTTCTAGAGAGAGTTAGCATATCTCCCCGAGGCCTTCCTCATGGATCAGCCAGCTCTCCCTGTGATGACCAGCAGTTAGACAGATTCCATCTTCTCACTCAGCTCCTCTTCCCTCCACTTCACCTTGTCCCTACTTGGTCATTAGCGATTATCCAGACAAATAGCTAGACACTGAGAAGATCAGCGCAGCTGTTTCAGTTATCTGTATGTCACTGGATTTCATTCAGAGAAGTATAGTCTAAAAGCGTTGGAACAAAATATACCAGAGAAAAGTGATTAAGATCAGAGGAAGTAACATCTAGCTGGCCCAAAAGACACTTGCTTGACCACAGCAGCAGCATTACATGGGGGAACATGTTAGAAAAGAGAATTTCCAGGCTCTACCTGCAGCTACTAAATCCGAAGCTCTGGGTCCACCCAGCAGCCTCTGCTCCCCAGGTGCTTCTGATATTGGTGGTGAGTTTGAAAACTGTAAGTAACTACAAACGGTAATGAAGGGAAACTCAGAAGCTATCGCCATACTTTGTGGAACTATAGTTCGATCCCATTTTACATCTCTTTTTGAGCTAATTTTCTTGTGTTTTACTGTAGTCATTGTGTAGTGGTTTAAATACAAATGGCCTCCATAGGTCCATAGGGAGTGGCACTATTAGGAGGCGTGGCCTTGTTGCCAATGTCTGCTGCCTGCAGATCCAGATGTAGAACTCTCAGCTCCTTCTCCAGAGTCATTTCTGCCTGCCTAGTGCCATACTTACCGCCATGATGATAATGAACTAAACCTCCAAAACTTTAAGCCAGTCCCAACGAAATGTTTTCTTTTATAAGAGTTGCCATGATCATGGTATCTCTTCACAGTAATAGAAACTCTAACTAAAGCAGAAGTTGGTATCAGGGACTGAGGTATTGCTGTGATAGACCTGACTATGCTTTTGTTTGGAGGAATTTGGACTTTGGCCTAGAAAAGTCATTGAATGTTTTAAGTGGGGCATAATGTGCCATCCTAGTAGGAACATGGAAGACAGTTGTGCTGAGGGTTGCTTGAACTGTGGGGGCCTGACTCAAGAGGTTTCATAAGAGAAAAATACTGGTATGTGTCTTAGAGATCATTCTTTGTAATATTTTGGTAAAGAATCTGGCTTTTTGCCTTTGTCTGAAAAGTCTACCTGAAGGTAATTTGAATAGTTTTGGATTCATTGTATTTGCAGGAGAAATTTCAAAACAGCTTAGTATTGATTCTGTTGTGTGGTTCATTCTTAATGTTCACTCTTATGAAGATCTATAATGAAAAGGAGCATGCTGAGGAAGAAAAAATACAAAATGTCCAGTCCAAGGAGAAAAGTGGTACCAGGAAGTCGAATGGAGCTAAATCCTGAATAAATATAATAATGAAAATCCTGATGTTAAATGGAATAAAGGGAGTGGTGACTTTAGGGCAAGATCCCACCCAGCTAAGCTTCCCGTTGTGAAAAGGAATTAAATAAAAAGCTTAAAGCCAGGTGTGGTGGTGCATACCTTTAGTCCCAGCAAGCCAGCAGCAGGGGCTGGTAGGTCTCTGGATTTGAGTCTGATCTACAGAGTGAGTTCTAGGACAACCAAGCTTAAGGAGTTAAGGAAATCATCAAAAACAGAAAGCTGATGAAGATGTAATTCAGTGAGGGGCCATGTTACAGCTTTAGCAAGCAGCAGAACTTGGTAGTTTTGACCTCATGGTTCTGGCTTGAGAGTCAAGGATAGAAGAAAGGAATTGTAGAATCTCCCTCTGGGACTAAGGAAAGCTGCTGAGGCCAGGAATGTAGCAGGAGTGTCCCTGCAAAAAGGCCTGGAGAGGTCCTTGTGTGAAGCTGTGAAGATGGAGCCTGAATTGCCTTGGAGACCCCAAGATGTTGGAAGTGCCAGAGTTGTGGGATACATGCCAAGGAAAGCTGGTCACAGGGAATAGAACCAGACCAAAAGAAAGAAATCTGTTGCAGTCAACAAAACTGAAAGGAGTTGGAGATCTGAAGAGCAGTTTTACATCAGACATGAACATACAGAGTTTAGGATTTGCCCAGCTAATTTTAGGTCTTGCTTTGGTCCAGTATTTTCTCACTATGCTCCCCTTCCACCCTTTTGGAACGATAATGTATATCCTGTGCCATTATATATTGGAAGGATGTGATCCACATTTTCATTTGATTTTACAGAAACTAGTTAAGAAATTGAGTCTCAGAGGAGACTTTGGACTTTGAAACAAGTTTGAGACTGATAAAACTACAGGAATTTTTTTACATATACATTTATATTATTATACATATATAATATAAACATCTATAGCCCAAGAAAGCAAGCAAAAACCTACCCAACCCCTCACAAGGGAAATGGGGTGCCCAAATAAAATTGGGGAAAATGGTTAAACAAGCTAGGAATAACATTTGTGATCCAGTTTCTAAATGCTGAGAAATCACAGGTTTAATAGAAGTCCTGTGTGTGACAGTCTGAAATGCTGGAGCAATTGGGATTGGAAGCTTTCTTTGAAGCTGTCTTGGGAGCGCTCCTGTTCTGATGGAGAACAGCAACTGAAGCACTTGGGGCTGGAACATGAAGGATGCAGGATGTCAGTGTCCAGCATGCTGAGAGGACTGAATCCTGTCAAGTCTGATCCAGCTTCAAAGTTTGGTTCTTTTGTTCTGAAAACATAATTTCTCACAAGCATTATACAGTCCTAAAAGTATAAGTATATGAGATATGCAGGGAAAACATAACAATTAAGGCGGGTTCTCTGCTCTTTGCATGAGCAGAAGAAAGACATCTGTAAATCTTCATGTTGTATGAAGAATGGTATCTAATCCTAAATCACAGGGATTCTGTTATCAATAAGAAGCATTGTCTATGCGTAGACATTCATGTCTCAGCTCATCTCAGAGCTATTCCCATGTAGTTGGATTAGGAATATAAATTATCTGCTTGTTCTGGAGTTTTAATTCTTTACATACTGATTGTAGTCCCTACTTCATCACCTCCTGATCCCACCCTTCCTCCATCATCCTCTCTCCCCCCTCCCCTAGCCCTGAGAAATGGGCGGGGGGGGGCCTCCTCCCCTAACATCTGACCTCAGCTCATCAAATCTCATCTGTACTACCTGTATCCTTGGGAGCCTTTGAATGTATTTCTGCCTTATGATGTGACTACACATCTATGGTGGCCAGGGAGTGGAATGTGGTGCTTTGGGTATAAGTGCCCCCATAGATCCATAGGGAATAGCAGTATTAGGAAGTGTGGCATTGTTGGAGTACATGTGGCATTGTTAGAGGAAGTGTGTCACTTTCTCTTCTTGCTGCCTGTAGATCCAGATGGAAAACTCTCAGCTCCTTCTCCAAATTAATTTGGGAGAAACACAGTTTATCTCATAACATTTTCTTTTTTTAATTAATTTATTCATATTACATCTAAATGGTTATCTCATCCCCTGTATCCTCCCATTCCTCCCATTTTCCCCTTACTCTCCTCCCCTATGACTGTGCCTGAGGGGGACTTCCTCCCCCTGTATATGCTCATAGGGTATCAAGTCTCTTCTTGGTAGCCTGCTATCCTTCCTCTGAGTGCCACCGGGTCTCCCCATCCAGGGGACATGTTCAAATATGAGGCACCAGAGTTCGTGTGAAAGTAAGACCCCACTCTCCACTCAACTGTGGAGAATGTCCTGTACATTGGCTAGATCTGGTTACGGGGTTGAAGTTTACGGCCTATATTGTCCTTGGCTGGTTCCATAGTTTGAGCAGGCCCCCTGGGCCCAAATCTGTCTATCATAATGTTCTTCTTATAGGGTTCTAGGACCCTCTGGATCCTTCTATTTTGCTGTTCTCCCTTGCTTCTCTCATCTAGAGTCCCAATAGGATGTCCTCCCCTCTGTCCCAGTTACCTAGTAAGTGAAGACTTTCATGGGACATGCCCCTTGGGCTAGTGTACAGATATAAGCGAGTGTATACCATTTGAGTCTTTCTGCTTCTGGGTGAACTCACTCATTATGATCATTTCTAGTTCAATCCATTTGTCCCCAAATTTCGGGAATTCCTTGTTTTTAATAGCTGAGTAGTATTCCATAGTGTATATGTACCACAGTTTCTTTATCCATTCTTCTACTGATGAACACTTAGGCTGTTTCCATGTTCTGGCTATTATGAATAAGGCTGCTATGAACATGGTTGAGCAAATTTTCTAGTTGTGTGCTGGAGCATCTTCTGGGTATATTCCAAGGAGTGGAATAGCTGGGTCTTGAGGAAGCCCTATTCCCAGTTTTCTGAGATAGCACCAGATAGATTTCCAAAGTGGCTGTACTAGTTTGCATTCCCACCAGCAATGAAGGAGTGTTCCTCTCTCTCCACATCCTTGCCAGCATGTGGTGTCACTTAAATTTTTGATCGTAGCCATTCTGATGGGTGTAAGATAGAATCTCAGAGTTGTTTTGATTTGTATTTCTTTGATGACTAAGGAGGTTGAGCATTTCTTTAAGTGTTTCTCAGCCATTTGATATTCTTCTGTTGAGAATTCTCTGTTTAGTTCTGAGCCCCATTTCTCAATTGGGTTATTTGGTTTGGTTGTGTTTAGTTTCTTGAGTTCTTTATATATTTTGGATATTAGACCTTTGTCAGATGTAGGGTTGGTGAAGATCTTTTCCCAGTCTGTATGCTGTCGCGTTGTTCTCTTGACAGTGTCTCCTGCCTTATAGAAGCTTCTCAGCCTCTTGAGGTCCCATTTATTAATTGTCGCCATGATAGCAAGGTTGACTCACACAGAACTCATAAGAAATAAAAAGAGAAATTCGGCCATTCCATTGTGCCTACCAAATCTCTTCAGATCCTGCAAATATGTGTGGGCAGGACCAGGAGTTCTTTTTTTTCCTAAACATTTGCTCTGAGCCTCTGCTCATGTTCAGTTTTCCAGCACATGTTACTACCATGACAATGGCAACCAAAATCAATAGGACAAAAAATGCCAAATCAAAACAGAAGTTCATACACGCAAAAACATGGAGTCCACTTTATGTTGACAAACTCCTCCTGGGCATGAAGCCTGCCCGACAGTGGACTTGATATGCCAGTGACATTCCACTGGAGAAAACTGGTGTTCCCTTTTCCAACAGGTATCAATTGCAAATAGCTTCCAGGTTAGGAGTGTGACTTTGTGTCCACTTCCCGTCCTCAGTGCTGGGATTCTGTGGTTTAAACCTGTGCAGGTCTGTGTATGTTACTACAGTCCCTCACTCTCATCAGAGTAGCTTCTTCTCGAAGAAGATCATTAACACAGAGACCCACGGCTGGACAATGCACAGAGAGTGAGAGAACTTGGAGCACTCAACTCTAAGTGGGATGTCTTCATCAAACCTCTTCCTTCAAGGGCCAGGAATCTATGCAGAAGAGGAGACATAAAGATGATTTTTTTTTTTTAAAAGACAGAGAGGATTGTTGATTCCATGGAAACAGCATGCTCCAGACAGAACAGTGAAGTGACTGAGGTGGTACCTTCTTGTCCAGATATACTTCTTATCCAGTGTCTATTTTGCATATGTTCAGGTGACTTCCAGCACATCAGTCATGTCCACCTTGACAACATGCTCCCTGACCATCATAAATAATGAAAATATTCTGAATGTATAGCCAAAACAGAGTCTCCTGAACTACACCTAAGAATGATGACATTGTGATTTTTACCTTTATAAATGTTATGCCTTTGAACTTTGGTGCCAAGAGTTTTCCCAAAGTACTAGCCTGTTCTTGGTCACTAGCTAATAAACAAAACAAAACAAAACAAAACAAAACAAAACAAAACAACATAAAAAACCTCTCTTTGGTCTTATATGCTTGGTAGTCAGGAACTTTCTCACCTGAAAGCAGGTGATATGCATATGAACTCACAAAGGCTGTGGCAGCACACACAAACCTGTCTTTTGTTGTTTACTGTTGTTATTTGAGGCAGGGTCTCTCACTGGACACAGCGATTTGCCTGTCTCTGCTTCCTCAGTGCTGGGTTTGTAAGTACATGCTGTCACACCCAGCTTTTTAAACCTAGTTTCTAGTAATTAAAGTCAGGCCCTAGTACTTGGAAAGCAAATACTTTACTGAGTGAACTATCTCTCCAGCCCTATAATTATTCTATTAAATAGACTTTGGCTGTTTGAAGAGTCCTGGAACAGAAAACGCCTCCAGTCAGTCTTCTCATCTAATAACCCAGATAAAAGAAGAAAAAGAATTAGGTATAGGGTGATAGTATGGGGTTTTTTTTGTTTTGTTTTATTCTCTAGTTTTCAAGATATAGATATCTCTATCCCCAAAGCAATGAACATCAATAAGAATAGTTTGCCTTTTAAGTTCCTAAAACCTTTGCTTCACAAGGAAGAGAGATCATTTATTATAGAGGAACAAGATATGACATCATATTGCCAATTATAAAGAAAACTGAATACCTACTAACACAAGCTGTTGATTTGGGGAAATCTATCAGAGCAATAGAACAATACATTTCTGTCATGTATGCTTATATATATTTGTGTGTGTGTGTGTGTGTGTGCGTGTGTGTGTGTGTGTGTGTGTGTGTGTGTGTGTGTGTGTATGTACATGTACATGGGTATGTTCCTCATGTCACCATGGTCAGATTAAGATTAAACTTTTGTGCTATTAACATAAAAGATTAACATTTGTGCTATTTAAGTATTATAGTAATGGCTGTTTTTGCATTTAGTAGAAGATGACATGATTACATATGAAAAATATGAGTAACAATAATCTTGAATCTGAAAACAACCTCTGATATTAAACAGATAAACGCATTTCACTTTGTATGGCATATGCCACACACAAAACAAAATAACTATTAAGGGAATTTAGCAGCTAAAACACATGTACATTCAAAAAACATATTGTGGATTGTTCTCATAGGCATTAAAGTTTTAGTCTGTATGAAAGATAACCTAACTGGGCTTGGCCAGTTTTTTGTTTGTTGTTTGTTCTGTTTTTTCTTTGGTTGGTTGGTTGGTTTGGTTTGGGTTTTTTGTTTTTTGGTTGTTGTTGTTGTTTGTCGTTGTTGTTGTTGTCTTATTCGAGACAGGGTTTCTCTGTATAGTCTAGCCTGTCCTGGACTCACTTTGTAGATCTGCCTGTCTCTGTCTCCCTGAGTGCTGGTATTAAGGGAGAGTGCCACCACCACTCATCCTTGGCCAGTTTTTTAAAAGAAAAATGCAACAAAATACACTACCAATGCTGAATCTTTGCATGGCTCCAGACACTGACCTAACGTGGACAGTAAAGGAATGAAGAAAGGGCAGACATACAAACACATAGCACATGGACAGAGAAGCTAGGGTACAGTGGTCTGGGCTCAGCATGTTTATTACCTACAGTTAGATAGGGAGATGGGTTTATTTTATACAATTGGACAAGAAGAAAGGGTTGCTACATACAGATGAACAAGAATGCAGGGTTACTGCACACAAACAAAGAAGGAAGCTGGGTAATTACTTAGAGGCCAACAGGGAGGCAGGTTCAGCTAAGTTTGCTGGGAGCAGTTACTGCAGGGAACAAACCCTCAGGTCATAAACTTCCAAGGACCGAGCTATAATGGACATTTTCTGCACATACTACCAACATCTGTACATGCACTCAAAGAAGGCTTAGTTACTACCCATCTGAGCCTCCCCTGGGAAAGCTTTGCCACTCCCGTGAGGCAGAAGCATTGGTCCTAGACATGACCATACCCACATCAGACAATATACCCACTTAATCAGGACTTCACTCACACCCTACAATTGAAGATGTAATAAAAAAAAAAATGTGTAACACAATCTCCATAAAGCAACAATGAAAAAATGTATGCTTTCTGCTTGAAAGCAAGATACTGATTCCCAGAAAATAAGAGTCCACACCCCAAAAGAGTCACCATTTCTCACTCCAGTGACAGCAGAACAAATTTCTAATAACTTTTACATTGAACACAGATGGTTTTTATATGATTTGTGTCATCAAATTGTAGACAACTTTCCCTCATATGGTGCTTAGACCACAGTGTTTTGATGGCTGGAGCTAGTTATGAGAGTAAAGCATGGGTACAAGAAAAAGAAACTACTCGTTAGCTGTATACGTATGGTAATGGATCTTTTTAGGACATTGAATAATGCAAAGATATGTGACACTTGCCGTCTAAAAGTTAGTGTTAATAATTAAGAAATCTCGACAGTTTAATTACCAAAACTCCAAGCCTGTTGCAGAGGAAGAGATTTTTTTTTTATCTGACATCTTGGTGCTGGGCTGGCCTATAGGTGGGATCAGGGGGAGGGCAGCCATATTCTCTTCGCTGGCTGACAGCATGCCTTCTTATCTGATCCCTGTGAGCCTTTGGCATCTCTTAGAATTTTTAGCAAGAAAGAGCATCAGGAGAGGCAGAAAGGAACGGAGAGAAAGTGTCCTATCTGAATAGCATGAGTGGAATTGGACACTGCTCTGTGGTTTTCCAGATTCACAGCGAGAGGCATTTCTACTGAGAAGTGTTTTTCAAGAGGTTTCCTGACGCTGCCTCACAAAAGAAATTGCAGCTTTCTCTTTAAGAGCAAAAGCCTCATAGCTTTCTCCAAATACTGAGTCTATGTTTGTGCTTTTAGTTTCCCATTTCCCAGGGAGTCTGTGGGGAGGAACTCATCTTTATAACCTTGTAGGTAGTGGGAACTAAAGCTGCATGGATGCACTTCTACAACGCGAGTCTTGTTCTTCATATTTCAGGTGAAGCCGAACAAGTAAGTTCCACTTTGATGGAACAAATGAAATGTAGATATAGAAATGTATGGGGAACACCAGCGACCAAGTATCAAGGAACAATCAGGTTAAGAAGAAACATTTGAGGAAAGCTTTGAGAGCACAGAAATTTTGTTTCTGGAGTATTTGGTGGAAAGGTTTGGATCCATATTGGCAGTCGGATACAGAATAGCAACTTCTCGGAGCAGAAGGACTGAGCAATGAGGAGCTGAGAGACAAGAAGCCCAGTGGTCTGCCTAGCCGGGCATATAGATCACATTGTGAAAGACAGGGGAGCCCTGTCATGGCAAAGAGAAAACAACAGCTGATGATGCATGACTTCCATCTTGCCACAAGATTGGGGTCTGCCTCTTCCTATGAGCAGAGTTCCACAGAAAGAGACAGTTTCATTTTGGTCTGGTGATGGGGAAATGAAGGGAAGAAGATATGTTCTTACAGAAGGATTGGGCCAGAATTATTATCTAGCTGAAGATGTTCTGAAGATGGATGATTTTATAAAATGGTTTCGAAGTCTTGCTGAAAGGCCACACTGTTTTCTGAAATCCAGCAAATAAATCCATCCAAGATGCCCTTGAGAGAAGTGATGGAGTGTATCACTTAAATGTCTTTAAGTATGATTGAACAGAATGCTTGTGACATCTTCTTGGTGAAAAGATAGATAGCCTAATCCCCAAAGGTCCCTCCTGCTGCTAATTGCTGGATTAACATACTCTTGCTCGTATCTCCTTGTATTTTCTAACAATTGTGTAGCTCTCTACTAGTGAAAAAAAGTTACAAGGAGATTGAAAGTAATTACAGTGTATTTTTTTTTTTTGCCTAGAATATATAATCAATTTCATTTATTTCTCAAGTAAAACATTCACTGCAGGTTCAATCTTTGAAAGACAACTTGATTATCTGTTCCATGGAGCAAGTCAGGAGATATCATTCTCAGTCCTCAATCATAACTTCCTATTATGAAATGTTTATGCCCTAATCATTTTCCTATTCAACACGGAGCTGATTAACACATAACTTCGAATGTATGTGTTTTGTGAAAAACCATCTACACAGGCTGCATGTGCTGTCATTGGAAATAAACTGCTGTACGTAGCTCCTTTGCTCATATTTTTTTCTCTTCTAGAAGCAGATTATAGCTTGAATGTTTTAGACAATGTGCATTATTGCAGAGTTAAAAGCCAAACTGTAAGTACTCTTTGGAGGGAGGCTAAATAAGTTATTACATATACTTATTTTCATGGTATTCTTGGGGACAAAAAGGAGAGAAATTATTGATGCTGACAAATAAACATGTACATCCTTTTCTGAAAGTCATCTTATATTGACTTGACACTACCACAAACTGCCTGAGTTTTCATATGTGAGCATTGTTATATAAAAGGATGAATGAAGAAAAAGAAACTGACTTTCAAGTAGACGGTAGTTGTTAATGGATAAAGAACTTGGTCAGTGTATGCTCTAGGCATGTAGCACATGTACAATAATTCACATTTTTAAAAAAGCCCTCTGAACTAAATTAAAGTCAGTGTAGATGACTTATATCATGCCAGGCTTTCTTGACTTGGGTTCATATTTGGGTAATAAAAATACTGTGAAAACCACATGTATGCACCCGATCAGTCAAAGTCCTGAAATATCAGCCTGAAAACAACATGCTTGTGATGTTTCCAGAAACTCCCAATGTCCACTCTGTGGGATACTGTAGTGGGGTTGTGACCCCTGTCCTTTATGCTTTAACTGAAACTAGCATAGCCTTCTTCCACAGCACCAGCTCTGACTGTACTAGCATAGCCTTCTTTCACAGCACCAGCTGTGACTGTATTAGCACAGCCTTCTACCATAGCACCAGCTCTGACTGTACTAGCACAGCCTTCTTCCATAGCACCAGGTCTGACTGTACCTGGCGGTACCATTTTCTTCCTTTTTCTTTCAGTACCTCCATTTTGTATTAATTTTTATAATGGTCACATGACTTTTCATTCTCTTAAGAATTCTCACTTGGTGTAAGCAATGCCTTGGTCAATGCCTTGTTGTGTAGTGATTTCCTCTCCATTGAAAAATTCTTTTAGGTTCAGGAAATAAACAAAACTTATAGGTCTGAGGAAGCTCCTGAAACTTAACTTATAAAATTTTTGTTTCTTTTTCGAGACATGGTTTCTCTGTGTGGACTTGCTGTCTTGGACTCACTCTGTAGACCAGGCTCGCCTGGATCTCACAGAGATCTGCCTGCCTCCTGAGTGCTGGGATTAAAGGTGTCTGCCACCACACCAGCATGATTCTTATGAGACCAGTTCTCATGGTTATACAAGCAGCAACAATTGCTGGAGAGATGTGATTCACCAGCCAGTGGCTGGCAGTGAGTGGCCTGGGTTCTCTGTGCAGGCGCTGCTGCTGCTTGCTTCCAGAATGGATGGACCTGAAGATCAAAGGTCCCATTTCTATCTCAGAAGCAGCATCAAGCCTTAGAATGAAATTTCCAAATATCAGATAGCAATGGAAACTCAGGCATTCCAAAGGCCTGTGGTAATACCAAAGTGTTACAGCCCCTTGGTTAAGCTATACCTGGCGAGGCTAGTGCAGGCCTTGTGGGTGCTTTGCTGGAAGGTCATCAAGCTATTGACAGTCTAGAAAATCAAAGCAGCTGGGCAGGTAGCTGGTTGATTGGCAGCCTAGTTTGGATGTCTAGTCGCAATTCTCCAGGAAAAAGGGAGCCCTCCCTTCCTCAGAATAAATGGAGTCTCAGACAGTCATGGTGAAGGAACAGTGGGAACACAAAAGAGAGAGAGAGAGAGAGAGAGAGAGAGAGAGAGAGAGAGAGAGAGAGAGAGA
>OU015744.1:110092656-110129918 GCA_907169655.1 Acomys percivali
AGAGAGAGAGAGAGAGAGAGAGAGAGAGAGAGAGAGAGAGAGAGAGATGCCTTGGGGCACTGGGAGAGGTCCCAAGGGTGAAAGTGTATCACTCACTAGGGCCAGAGGTGCTAGGAATGTTTATTCTAAGTGTAGCAAAACAGCCCTATCATAAGAGTGGAAAGCAGTACTTAATTATCCTATGGGTGAGGGAAAATATCCAGGAAAAATCAAAGTTCGTTGGTTGAAAGCCAAGACACCAAGATATCTTATTAGCATAGGGTGGGTGTCTTCAGGAATCCCCAGGTGCTTGCTGAACAGGTTTCTTATCAGGAAAGAGCTAGGTCCCTACTGGCTCTGTGATGCTCTTTAGAGTTTCTAGGATTCAGGTAGAGCAGGGACCCTGCTAACAAAGGGAGTCAGCTGCTGTATACCAAGCTCAGAGGCTTCCCAGAAGCGCCCGACTTCGACCTTTCCAGAAGAGCGTCACAGAGAGGGGACTCCCACAGCAGCACAGCTTCCTTGTCAGGAGGGGAGCTGGAGGGAGGCCTCCATGAGCCATTGCCTATGCTGGGCATGGGCTTTCCTCCTTAGTGAATATTTTAGTATGTGGTATATACCACCTGTTTTCTTCCGAGATATCTTTGACCTAGAAATTTTGTGCAAATTGATGTTATTGAGGCATGGTCTTTACTAAAGAGTGAACTAGATGAGCTATTGCCTTAGAGTCCCAAGTTTCAGAATGTTAAGACATTTTTGCTAGGCTATTCAGGGTCCTTAAACAGTTTTTATCCCCTTGGAAACTAAAAGATTACCCCAATACTCTGGGAACCTGTTAGAGAGAAGAATAAAAGCCTCACTGATCAGTGCAGAGCCCTTGACTGGATCTTTCATCATCTAACATGTCCTTGTGGTGATCTGTGCCTGGTATTGACAAGTCCATGTATCCTCATTTTGTACTCACTAAAGAATAAAGTCAAGACCTCCACTTCCATAGTTCAGACCAACTTTAGACACATTCCAAGAGGTGCCTCGATTTATGAAATCTGGTTTGCTTCTTTAGAAGTCTCTGTTTAATTAACTCTTTCCCTAGAGTATTTCCCTAGCTTGCCTGACCCTCTAAGGCAGAGCACCTTTGCCACCAAAACACATCTAACTTGCCCTTATCACATCTGCTTCCCTGGTCTTCCCCACTAGCGCTGCCTACATGGTAAAACACAGGATGTGTACAGCTCTATGTACCACTTTGAAGAACAGATTGTTGTGGCCCATTTCTTCTGTTTTCTTCAGTGACCTGGGACCCCATGGGAGTCCCCAAAGTTTAGCACGGTGCCCATCAGAGAACTATGCATGAATAGATCAGTTTCCTATTACTACTGACTTTATACAGATTGCTTATTAGCATATAACAGCTTCCAGGTAGATGCTGGGCCTTCTAAGAAAGCTTTTCTGGGGGCTAAGATGATGACTGACGTCAGAATGAAAAACTATCTATATACATCCAAGCCCAGATCCAGGTGGGTCCCCAGAGGGTGGAGCAGCCTTTTAAAGTCAGCCATGTTTCTTATCCAGGAATTGCTCCATTGACTTGAGAGAATTGCATCAATATTTAGATCAGCAGATACAAAACAGAATGTGTATACAACAAATAATAAAAGTAATATGTTGACCATTATTATCCAATTCTCCACCAAGTTTTGTTAGTGTTGCAGATAGGATGGACCTGTTTTGAGACCATTCAAATTATACATAGATTCTGTCCTTTTTCTATTTTCTGTGAAGTACTGTCAATGAGAGGATTGAGAATGTTGGTCAGTTGATGTCTCTAAAAAGCCAAACAAATGCTGAAACCAGAATTTATTCAACTTAAACCCACATCCTAGTTGACTCTTCTAGATATAATATATTTTAGCTTTCATCAATACATCTGACTCAAGGAGGTTTGTAGACCTTTAAGATAAGTTGCCTCAACTGGGTTTCATTTGCTATGGAAGTTCCCAGGGCACAGAGCTTTGAACTGAGGTCGCCACATCCTCTTCCATGCTATAGGTGCCTTGTAACTGTTACTCAGACCCATTCACTTTCAAACGGAATCATTTACCTATTGACTTCTACAGTTGGAGGCATTGCTGCAGCTAAGTATAGAAATAGTTGTTTCCCTGGGCTCTGGCCCCACACAGGGTGACTTGTCCACAGAGAGCTCTTCCCTTTAGGCAGAAGCTATTCCAGGTGGTCCTCCAACTCAGCTGGAACTCTTTAGAAACTGGCAGTGGCTCATGCTTTCAGCGCTTGTCACTGTTTCTGGGAGGGATACATCAAAGGGCTTACCAGAAAGAAGGCTAAGGAAAATCCCGTGTTTACAGTGTAATCCTCCGCCTAAATGTATTAGAAGGTCTCACTAGACAGATGGTCCATTCACGCAGAATCTGTATTCCATCCTCGGGTCCCATGTCTCTTGCCATGTCAGGAAGCCTCTTCCTCGTCAACTTGCTACATGTTTTACTAGAGTCACTTGTAGTTCTTCTCCTCCATCTAAGCTGATACTGTAGCAAAGCTGCCTGAGAGAAGCCACAGCAGCAGGGCGGGATGAGGTGAGATCCTTCCCCTGGCTGTGACAAACAGCTGTAGTATTAGTACGAGCTGAGCTCCGTATGGCTTCTCCCTCTGTTTAGTCTCCTCTAGGAAGAGCAGACACTGCAATACAAGGTCCCACGCAGCACGGCCAGCAGCCCAGTTTAGGGGCATCTCTTTAAAGACCTAGTTATGATTAAAATGAGATGAGCCATGAAATTTAATTATCTTCATCCATAGGCCCTCTAAAAATGCAGAGAGAATAAAATAGAATTTTAACAACTCGTTTTAACTGAAAACTAACAAAAATGCACTACAAGCACGTATTACTTCAGTATTTGGAACTCTGGGGCAGACTAACAAAACCAGTTTTCCAGGGCTAGGAACCTTCCCCCCCGCCCCCCGACCCCGCCCGTGTTTAAATTTCTCTTTGAAAAGATTGCAATCCGTCATTCTTAGTAACATGGAAAGTAAGCTGGGACACTAGGCAGATACAAAGCTCTTTTCAGAAAACCACTGCTACATTTTCCAATTTTAGTGCAGAGCTTTGCAAACTACATAATGCACTGAAGTCCCGCAACCCAGAGAGTTACTAAAAGCGAGGGTCCTTGAGCTAAATACTAACTCTGCTCTCTAATCCCGGGCTTTATTACATTCCCCATAAGCAATGCTGTTTATCGTGACCCTGACTGATGAGAAATTCTAAAGGAAGACCACTTTAGGGAGAAAGAGGCATTTAATTTGAGTCTTTCAGCCGTGAAAACAGCAACATCTCGAAGGAAGAACTTCTCACAACTCAAAAATGTAAAAATAGGCCCTATTTTTAAAGGTGATGCGAATTATTAATTGTACTGCCAATGTTCTCTCATTCTCCACAGTGTTCTTATGTCAAATGCCTCCCCCACAGCCAAGAGAAAGGAGCTGCTCCAGCTTGCGAGGTCACACAGCAACCCTCCTGAGCTGCCAGCCCAGGCACCTGGTTCCGTGAGCTCTCTTCCTGCTGACCTTGGATGGGGGCGGGAGGCGGGAGGGGGGCAAAGGGGCAGGGGCTGGAGGGGAGAGAAGCAGCCCATTAACACTGCTTCTTCCTTTTCTCTGCTCAGTGCCAGGGACTGCGTGATCCATAGGGCCCTTCACCCACTCTGTTATCACAGAAGAACAGGTGTGATTGCCGGCTGGCTTTAATATCCTGAAGAGGAAATGTCCCAGTCAGAAATCGCGTTCAAACAGAAAGTTCCAACTCCTTAGAATTTATATAGTCTCAAAGAAAAGTCAGACTGAAGGACAAAACGAACGTGGGTTTGGCGCTTCTTCACTTCATTTGTACTTTCTTGGGATTTTTTTTTTTTTCCCATGGAAAGCCAGAAATTCAATGTGTTTGGCCAAAGTTTCATCTCTCTGAAGGAAGAAGAAATGGATGATTGACAGGGCATATTGATACCACCAATGTTGTTGTCCAAGGATTGTTGGCAAATTATTGGCCAGGAAATGACTCTGACTATTTCCTCAGAGATCCCTTCTCTGAAATTTACATAGCTCTCATAAACATCAAGAATTTCCACATCTAGAACTTTTAAGACATTAGGGTTTGCACCTACGAATGCTACCCGGCTTACATGAGTTGAACATGTTTAGAAATGGTGAGACTGTGTAAAAGTAGTTAGAAGAGCAGGCCCCGGGCCCATTGCTAAGGGTTTGATTGCTCTACACTCACTCTCTTGATACCCGAATGATTTTGAATAACATCCTTGAGGCTCTATTTTCTAATCTATGATGTGGAGAAGTTACTGTTGCCAATCTTACAGGTTATTGTGAAGTTTTTTTTTTTTTTTTTTTTTTTTTTTTTTTATAAAGCTTGAGGACAATTTTATTAAAGTTTAAAAAGAAAAATCCCAGGATAGACACTCTGTACATCTTGGCAACTGCCCGGAAGAGAATAACAGAGAGCAAAGCAGAAGGAGGACTTTCACAAAGGGATGGGTGGTAGTGGGGCGGGGTGTCATGCCATTTGAGTTGAGCTAGCATGGCGTGACAGAAAGGGGAGCTTTAGAGAAAGAGTGCATACCAAAGGGCTGGGCATCTCAAATTGTTAGGAAAAACATGCTTGAAAAAGAAATATTAGAAAGGGAAGATTAACCTTTTTTCTTAATTAATTGAGAAAAGTGGGCAGAATTACCAAGTTGTGTGTACCTGCTGCATTCTAAGAGACTGCTCTGTGAGCCTGGAATTTGGGGAGAGAAAAGTGCATCATCAAATTAAAGGGCTAATTGTCCTTTTAGATTTTTAACACGACTTAAGGTGAACCTATCTTCCTGGGGTGCACCTTAGGCCAGGTAATTAACATGGACCGTCAGGTGTATGTCCAGGCCAGAGAGTCTAGTCTACTGACAAGGAGTTTTCCTTTTGGTTCTGTGGATGCACCCTTCCCTGAAGAGGAGGAAACTAGCTCAGTGAGCAGACCCTCCAGACACTTCTGGCATCTCCCGTTTCTGTCAAGGATGAGGCAGCCAAGAGACCCATGGATATTCTAACATTTTAGCCAAGAAAGAAACTTGTAACTTTTGGCCAGGGACCTTTTTACCTAAACTGCCTAGCTGGTTCCTACCTTCTGTTCTCATCATCCGTGTTCTGAAGAGGGAACCCTAACCTCCATTTAGAGAAGTGGGGGTGATAGATGATCTAGCTTCTTTGACCTGACTGGGAACATTTGAGGTGGCAGTTGGGGTACCCCAACATTGGAGCCATCTAAAAGACCTCAAAAGTGTGTGTATGGTTTTGTTTGAATATGTTACATATAAGGGGGAAAGGAAGTTCTTGAGTGGTGACTGAGAGGCATGAGAGAAAAAGGAGAGGCGAGGAGGGTTATTAGCAATAGAAGCGCCAGGAAGGGAGGCAGGAGAGGCCAGACAGGGCATTTAAAAAATGTTCCCCCATTTAAGCAAGGTCCATTAGAATCTCCTGCTTGCCTCACAAAGGGCATCCATCTGTTTGGGGATGGTTCTTTTAGGGGGCGGGCCTTCAAGGCTATACTCAAGAACAGGAAACCTAGGATTCTCTTTCCGGCTGCTACCAAAAGTGGGTGGAGTGGCTAGCGTCACAGTGTGAGGTCCTTCCCCAGCGGCATCTAGCAAGGGCGAGAACTGGGATGGGGCGGGGACAAAGAAGGAAATAATTGATTTCATTGTACAGCTTTTAGTCCACCGGCAAAGGAAATCAGGGCAGGAACTCAAGCAGCATCTGGGGCCATAAAACGAAACAGGCCATAGGAGGACGCTGCTTACTGACTTGTTCCATACTGCTTATCCAGGTTGTTTTCCTATACAACCCAGAACCACTTGCCCAGGGCTGGCACGACCTACTGTAGGCCCAGATATCCCACACTGGTTATTAATCATGAACTGCCCTGCAGGCTTGCCTACAGGCTATCTGGTGGGAACCAACCAGCATAGCGGTCAAGGGCATCATGAGGCAGACAGACATCCCTGAGATGGGAAGAGCAAGGCAAGTACTTCCTTTCGTCATGAGCTTCCTCCTACATTAACTAACCTATGAAATTAATAATGATCCTAATATATAAATGAGGGAGTTGCTTTTACTCTGTAATGACATCTTTATGACCCTACCTCTTAATACTGTCACAATAGAAGTTAAATTTCAATCTGTGTTTTAGAGCGAACAATCAAAGTAAAGCAGTATGCATGTACCAAAATCTGATATTGTAATGATATATAGTACATATAAATATGGTTTGTCAATTACAAGGGAAAATATTTCAGAAGAAAAACTTGTATTGTGTGAGTTTCCTTATTCCTTTTTTTTTTTTTTTTTTTTTGAAAACTGAATGAACTCATTTATTACCTTAATGGTTGCATTGCATTCAAGAGCACTTAATACAGTACCATGCATTATAAATTGGTTGGAATTGGAGAGACCTCCAATTGGCAGTGGGGTTTTCAGAAATGTAGCTAATTACTGTTAACTTATATTGTATTGAAAATATCAAGTTGATTTTTCCAGCATCTCTACAAGGCTATCTAGTCCTTCTACATATTGAGATAGAAATGGGGAAACACATCTTTGGGTTCTAGAGTCTACAGTAAAGCCTGATGACCCGAAACAGATTTAGTACTGTCAATCCAGACTATGGCTATGACACAAGAGGACAGGTCAGGAGTTGATAAAATTTTCACATTAGTCACATTTGGTGAAAAATAAAATAAAATAAAATAAAATAAAATAAAATAAAATAAAAGCAGGTGTCTGCGATGTTCATGGTTTGGAAGGTTTTTCAGGCGAAAGTACATCCTGAACTCCTAAACATTCGACTTCTGACCTCATTCTAGCTACTGAAAGAGAATTTAAAAATCCAATATGGTTGCATCAAGAATGAGGCTGTTCTTTAGTTGTTTATGAAATAATTTTGCTTTTTAGCAATGGACTAAACTATAAATAGGTAGACACTGAGAATTTCCAGTACCTTCTGAGAATCAGGAGTTGCTGATCTTGAAACGTCAATTGGTTTGCTGGGCTTCTTTCCGGCTTTGAGGGCTTAGCCCCTCTACTCATTCTTTCTCGGTTCCTGCAACTGAAGACACCAGCTTGCTCTTTAATGTTAACTTCTGATGAGATCCTCTGCAGAATGCTGCCTTATTCTTAGAGTGGGTGTGACTCACCCACAGTACTAGATGCCAGGACACTGGTGACGCCTGGGAAGGTAATAAGCACTAGAAAGGGCATAGTGTCTGCCGTACTTTATGCCCTTTTCCTCTTTGAAAATTTATTGCTTTTTTATTGCCTCTTTGTGAAATTCACATCATGCACCCCAATCCAACATCTCCTTGTCCCATCATACCCACCCTCCACCCTTTGAACTGGCCCCACGAAAGAAACCTCTCTAACCTCACTTGACCCACACCAGCCTTTCCTGTGTTCCTGGAGCATTCAGGAGTCATGGCCATTTAAGGCTTTGCAGTAATGCCTTCTCCTGTACGCTGAGCATTGGCCCCAGAAAATCCACCTGTACAGTACAGCCCACAGCTCAATGGCCACCTTATTTTTTGTTTGTTTATTTTGTTTTATGCAGGGTGTGTGTGTGTGTGTGTGTGTGTGTGTGTGTGTGTGTGTGTGTTTTACATTTGTGGGTACATGAGTACATACATACACATGCTTGGAGAGGCCAAAGGCCAACAGTCCATATCTTTATTATTTCCCCTCTATTCCTTCCTTTCTTTTTAAATTTCTTTCCTTTTTCTTTCCTCCCTCCCTCCCACTCTCTCTTCCTTCCTTGCTTCCTTCCTTCCTTCCTTCCTTCCATCTTTTGGTAGGGTCTCACTATGTAGCCCTAGCTGTCCTGGAGCTCACAGATATCCATGTGCTTCTATCTCTGGAGTGCTGGCATGAAAGGAGTGTGCCACTATGCCCAGCTCACTGAAACTAAAGCTTACTGATTCATCAAGACTAGCTGTTCAGCAAGCTCCAGGACTGTCCTGGTCTCCACTTCCCCAGCACTAGTTTATGTGTGTGCCATGGATCTAAACTTAGGTCTTCATGCCTCTGTGGTAAACACTGTACTGACAGCCATCTCTTCAGCCCCTCAAAGGCCCCTTAGTAGGAGGAGACTTCCCTGAATACCCCACTTAAAGTAGAGCACCATCACCCTCTGCTTATTTGTTCATGCCCTGATAAATATATTGATGCTATCTTAAAGTATCCTGTTTCCCTACTCTATTTTCCCAGCATCTTTTCTGAGAAGAGGCTGGTGCTCTGTGAGGGCGGAGGCCTGAGTGGCACTGCTCGGTGTCATTCACCGAGATCCTCTACTAGTGCCTGGAGCCACAGGAAGTATTACTTGACTGTGAAGGTACAAAGGCTAGAGTACAAGAGGGTTTTAAACATGAGAGTTGCTTTTACAGTTATTTCCTTGGTCTTAGTCATTTATGTTGGAAACTTAATTTCAAGTTGATTTGAGGTATTTTACTCTCTCTTTCTTCTCTTTCATGCATACTTCTTCTTCTTCTTCTTCTTTTCTTTCTTTCTTTCTTTCTTTCTTTCTTTCTTTCTTTCTTTCTCTTTCTCTCTCTCTCCGTCTGTGTCTCTGTCTGTCTCTCTCTGTCTCTGTCTCTCTCTCTCTCTCTGTCTGTCTGTCTCTCTCTCTCTCTCTCTCTCTCTCTCTCTCTCTCTCTCATGAAGACCGCTGTGATTACATTGCACTTATCCAGGCAGCAGTAACTCTGGAAAACCTCCCAAACACAACATCCTTAACCCACACATGCTTGCAAAATCCACTTTAAAAAAAAATCCAATTTAAAGAAGTAAATATATTTAAGAGGCTAGTACTTGGTCAGCCATGCTTGGTGACATAAGTACAGTCCTATTTTATGGGCACATAAATTTTGTATTGTGTTCCAGTTAAATTTCATCAACTGATAGTAAACAAGTTCATTTTCTAGGACTGACGTACTGCTTATGAAATAAAACATTTCTTTCCCTCTTCTCTTTTTCACTTTCTATGTTGTGTGACCTCAGACCAGCCATGCTTCCCACAGCCTCAGTTTCTCAATTTTAAGATAAGGAAATGATAGCAGGCTACCAAGAAGAGATTTGATTCCCTATGAGCATATACAGGGAGAGGAAGTCCCCCTCAGTCACAGTCATAGGGAAGGGGAGTAAGGGAGAAATGGGAGGGAGGGAGGAATGGGAGGATACAAAGGATGGGATAACAATTGAGATGTAATATGAATAAATTAATAAAATATATTTTAAAAAAAGAAAAAAATAAGGAAATGAGATTTCAGGTCTTTAAAGTCCCTTCAACTAGAAACTTATCTATAACTCTATTACCATTTAATTTTAAATTCAGAATTTTTTTTATAAAAGTAGATAGAAATTCTACTTTTCTCTAGAGCAGTAAAAACTAGATTTTGCATTCTCTCTCTCTCTCTCTCTCTCTCTCTCTCTCTCTCTCTCTCTCTCTCTCTCTTGTTCTGTTTTGTGTGCCTAGAACTTAAAGAGTCTGTGGCTTACAATTAGAAAAATAAGAGATAAATCATCTTTATCCTAAGACTCTCACAAATAATTGGTACAAACTTTGTAACTATCCTAATAAACTGCGATTCTCTGGAACTATTTTTTCCTCACAAAAAATAATGTTATACCTGTCACTTATGTGGATAATAAGATATGGTATATTGCATAAGTCCTGAGGTTGTGAATCATCTTCCAAAATATTTTATTGCTTTCTCACTTTCCACAATGGCATAGTCATCAGAACTATTGCTTCAAGTAAATACTATCTTACATGTTCTGGAAATTATATGAAATAAAACATCAAGAAAGAAAACATAAAAATGCATGGGGGCATGTTTATTTGCTTTGGGGTTATTAGTCAAGGAGCTCTGGTGAAGGAAGAAAGCCTACAGGAGGCAACTGTTGTTTGAAACCTTTAAGTTATGGGTTTAAGTAGACACCAAACTTAATTACATTTACTAAACTTATATATTGTGTTTTATTATGCACTACTCTTAATATAACTACAGTTGAAATATGTCTACCCTGCTCTAACAATATTAAACACAAGAAATCTGACCACAGAGCTAAGCAAGTACCCTGAGCACTGGCCAGTGTGAGGAGGCTGCTTCTTGACTGCAACTACTTTCTTGCTTGTGTTATTCCTCACCATCGGCCATTAGCTTTTTCTAAGAAGAGTTTTCATGTTTGCTTCAAAATTTTACAATTTAACCATCCAGATTATTACAATTTTTTTCTTCTAATTCCTAACATCATTTTTGCTGCCTTCTGTGGAGAAGGGAAAGGGTAAGGCAAGGGGGCGGGTGAGAGCAGGTGGCTGGGTGATCCGCGTTTGGAAAAATCACTGGATGCTTCCAGCAGCGCAGGGTTTCATTAGAAATTATCCTTATATTGTTGTAATCTTTAAATATTTTATTGTGAATCCATAAAAAATTTTGGAGAATGAGGCCTACCATAAAGATATATGCAATATATCGTCACTTATTACCCTCCATGTGTGACAGCAGCCTTCCTATCAACTTCTGATCATACATAGAATAGTTATAGAATGGCCTCTTTATGTCAAGTATTAGGCTGAACTCTGGAGAGACAAGAGTTGTCTCTGTTGTTATGGTTCTTGTGTTTTAGAGGGAAAGAGTATTGGTTCCAGAGTCTCTAATTGCACTTCAGATTGCATCATCACGCTGAAAGAAAAGTACTGAATCGAGACAACTGAAGAGATAGAATTCTTGAGGAATTTACCAACTTGTATGGGGAACAAAGAATAAGCACCTGGGTTTAGAGATGGTCTCTGTGACTTGGCTGAGAGTTTTCTTCTAAATTATTTAATTGCAAAGGGAATCTGGCATGACATAGAGAACTCAATAGCTTTAGAAGCAGAAAAGAAAAATAATGATTAGTGAGATGATCTTTGCCCAACATTTCAGATCCATTAAATAGTGATGTATGCCACATTCTAATTAACATCCTGAAATTGAAACTTCTAAGAAGTATCAGGTCCAGGAGAATAGAAAATGTTAAATGCTACCCAGACATTTTACTGTAAATAGAGCAAAATTAGAGAGATGTCTTATTTTCTGTCTTATAAGCTTGTTTTACGCAAAGCATTTATGTTCACTACCAAAAAGTCTTTCTCTAAATCCATTTTATTCTTTTCCCTTTTTTAAAAATTATGTTTCTTTTTAATTATGTTTTAAAAAATTATGTTGGGATCACATCTTGTTCTTTCTCTGCATCCTAATGAATTTAAGGATTACCATGAATGTCTGATCTTCCTGTCTCTACCTCTTGAATACTGGATTATATCTGTGTTCCACCTGGTCCTGTTTTATGTAGTGCTGGTAACTGAATCCACTTCAAGCATACTAGGCAGGTATGCTACCAACTGAGCTATGTGTTTTTAAGTGACAATTCTTATGACATAATACTAATTTTCTACAGAGGCAGTTACAAAGTTTGGATGGTCCAACACCTGAAACCTTGACCCTGGCAGTGGACAGCTGATTAAGTAGTCCTTACCTCATCTGTCCACTACTAAGCTGTGCATCTCAGCAATTCCTTCCCCCCTGAACTGACCATGGTCATCTCTATTATAATAGTTCACCCTAACTGCCCTGTACTGGATCACTTCTTCCTGTGTGTGCACCTATGCTATAGTTAAAAGAAGGAAAAAAGAGTATTAGAGAAAAAAAGGGGTGGTCTGTAAGCAAGGCCCAGTTACTTTGCTATTGCTGTGATAAAGTACCATGACCAAGGCTCCTTATAAAAGAAAGCATTTAATGTGGCTTATAGTTTCAGAGGGTTAAAGTTCACAATGGTAGAGCAACGTAATAGACAGCTGAGGGCTTACAGTTTAATCCACAACATAAAGGAGAGAAAGAGAGACACCGGGAATGGCACGTCTTTTGAACCCCCAAACCCCACCCCCATTGACACACTTCAGCCAACAAGGTCATACGTCCTAATCCTTCCCAAACAGTTCCACCATCTTGGGATGAAGTATTTAAATATGTGAGTCTGTGGGGCTCATTCTCATGCAACTACCACAATTTATGTAATCATATTTTGTAACCTATACCTAGCTACCTCTTGACCCTGTGAACGTTAATAAATTTTATTTATGAAGCTTAAAGTATACCTAGGACCTATTTCACTTGGCTTCAAATGGAATTTAGTAAACTATTTACATGGAAAAATCTTAGGCTGACCCAAAGGTAGAAATTGATCAATAGTAATTGTTTTGTCTACTGCCACAGTACTTCACAACTACTCCCACTGTTGGCATCCCTATGTAAGAAAAAAAAACATATCCTTCATAAAAATTCATTTATTTTCATTTTATGTATACGAGTACTGTTGCCTGAAGGTGCATATGTGCTTATGAAGGTCAGAAGAGGACATCAAATCCCTAGGAACTGGAATTACAGATGGTTGTACCTTGTTATGTGAATGCTGGGAACTGAACCTAGGTCCTTAGCAAGTTTTCTTAACTGCTAAGCATCTCTTCAGCACCTGTTTACTTATTTGTGATGAGACACACACATAATCTTGTCTTTGAAGACAAGATTATGTCTTAATCTTGTCTTTGAAGACAAGATTATGTCTTATATCATTTTCAACATCAATTGTTTTTCTTCCTTAATGTGGTTTCTTCCTTAAGGATTTCCTAGTCTGGAGGACTTTGTTGTGATCATATATGTATCTTAGAAGCACATTAAAATGCTGTAAAATATATGCACTGCTCTGTTTTCATATCCTTGGTTCTCCACTCAATGTTCATAAGCTCATAACTTAAGGATGATGATAGTTCTGAGAGCTGCATCTTCTAAACCCTTAGCCATATATTCCAGTTACCTAGGAAGTTTGTCAAACATAAAAATCCTAAGCCTTGGAAACTCCTGTGGTGACTTCAATGTGAGGGTAAGGTTGAAAACCACTGAAGACAAGGGAAAGAATATGTCTTAGTTGCTATTTTATTGATGTGAAAAGACACCATGACCAAGGCAACTCTTACAATAGAGAGCATTGAATTGGGGTCTTCTACAGTTTTTAAAGAGTAAATCCATGATAACCATGGTGAGAAGCAAATAGGCATGGTGCTAGAGTAGTAGCTGAGAGCTTTACATACTGATCTTCAGGCTACAGGCAACAGGCAGAAAGAGAGACTAAGACTGGGCCTAGATTGGGATTTTGAATGAGGTATGAAGATTAGGTCATACCTCCTAATCTTTCTCCAATAGTTTCACTAACTGGAGACCAAGCTGTCAATCATATGAGCCTGTGGGTCAGTCTCTTTGAAACCACTGCATTCCACTCCCAGGCCCTCTGAGGCTTATAGCCATTTCATAATGAAAAATGCATTCAGTGTGACTTCAAACATCCCCATAGTATTTAAATCTTAAGAATGTTGGAAAGTCCAAATTCTTTTTTGAGATTCAAGACCATCTCTTAACTGTAACTCCCCTGCAAAATCAAAATCAAGAAGCAGATCACATCTCTCTAGCATACCATGGCACAGAAAATATATTACTTTTCCAAAAGAGAGAAAGGGGCACTGTGAGGGAATACTGGACCAAAGCGAGAATGAAAGTGACCAGGGCAAACTCCAGAGTTTTTGTAAGGTCCTCTCTCTCTTTCAGCCAGCCTGGGAACGTGACCCAGGCAAGCTTGGGAAAATGACCCAAAAAGAATAAAAAAGAATTGAAGGCCAGCTCAGCTTCAGTTTCTGAGATCAAGGTGGCCAACCGAGATAAACAATTTCAACTAAGGTAAACAATTATCATCTGGAAATTCTCTGGAAACTCCCCAACACCCCTCCCTGCAATAGCCAATAACGTTTAGATAAGCACCCTTAGCGACCACCAGAGCCAATCCTAACATAGGGCATGCAGCCCCTCCTAACCTTGTGGTTTTAGCCTTTAAAAAGTCTGTAGCAGTCACTCGGGGTGCGCCTCCTCCTTCCCTCCTGAGAGAGTGTCGAGGCCCCCGACACGCGTCAGCAGTAAACCTTGTGCCTTTGCATCAACGTTGTGGTTCTCGAGTCGTCTCTCGCGATGACCCCCCCACCCGGGTGGACTCTAGGGTCCAACATTTTCAACTTTATATATTATGTTAAAGGATTTATTAAATGGCTCTTGCCTTCTAGTTTTGATGACTTCGACACACTTCTCTCTCTCTTGGCCACCATCCTTGGTAGATACTACACAACTGTGGCATCTTGGTGTCTCTATAACCATCCTGGCTTCACTTTTGCAACTTCAGGAAATGGCCTCTTTGGACCTCCATGTAGGCATACCCCTGACACATGCCTGCCCTCAGAGGCTTTTCTTAGCTATAGTGGAAGATTCTACAACACTTGTATGTTTCTTGACTCTAAATTTAGAGCCACCTGACTGAAAAGGCCAAGTTTTACCACTTGCTGGGCCTCGAATGAATCTGGCTCTCTCCTTGAATTCCATTTGTGTCTGCTCTCTATTGTTATGTTTCCTTTGTTGTTTAAGCTTTTCTTTAACTCCTTTTCAAAAGTTGGAAATTGGAAGTTTATCTGCGTGGAGTCTTGCCCTCAAGAACACATCTCCCTTTATCCCATTTTCAATCAAGCCTTTAAAAATAAAAACTTTTTTATATTATTGAGCTCCATTATATTTCCTGGTGCTCTTTTCCTCCTCAAACTCATTTTGTATTTCTCTTTGTCCTATTTGATGCTTTACTTTGTATAGATGCATGAAAGCAATCACTAATAACCACAAGACATAGTCAATTCTAGCCTATCTTGAAATTTCCTCTGCCAACAACACCAATCCAAAAGCTCCTCAACTTAGCCTCAGGCAGATTTTTAGGACAAGAGCAAAAAGCCTATATTCTTTGCCAAATTCCAAGAATGGTCTGTAGGCCACTTGCTAGTATTCTTGCCCTCTGAAAGCTCTTGAGCTAGACCTGGAGAGTTCAAATTGCCCTCTGCTCAGTTGTCATTCCATGTTCTTTCTAGGATGAGTACAAAATCCCGAAGTCCTCCATATTCTTTCAAACAACAATAAGGTCCAGTCTATCACAGCAATACCTCAGTCTCTATCTCGTACCAGCTTCTTAGTTACTGTTCTGTTGCTCAGAAGAGACCACATGACCACAGCAACTCATAAAAGAAAATACTGTACTGAGGGCTTGTTTACAGTTTTAGAAGTTAGTCCATTGTTATCATGGTAGGAAGATGATAGACATAACACCAGAGCAGTAGCTGAAAGCTTTACATCCTGATCTACAGGCAACAGGCAGAAAGAGAAAGATACTGGGCCTGGGGTACACCATTGAAGCGTAAAAGCCCATCGCCGACCAGGGACCTACTGCCTCTAATAAGTTCACAGCTACTCCTAAACTTCTGAGACAGTTCCCACTCACTGAGGACCAAGCATTCAAACAGATTAGTCTGTGAAGACCATTTTCATTCAAACCACCACAGTGTCTTGAATGGAAAAAAGATCCTATATGCCTACCTGTTATAATGGATTCAAGATGTGACAACCTGTAGTCAACGTCCCAGGTGTGGAGGGCCACATTGTCATCTGCTTTCCTCTGTCAGCCTTCATATAGACATGTGTTGCCTTCCTCAAAAGCCACATCTCTCAAACAATGGTATATTTATTTTTCTCATGTTTATTGCTCACTCATTTTGTGCCTCTAATTTATTATAGATTTCAAATATCAAATTTGTCTTTATTCATTTGCAAGTGCATTGCAGCTGATGTTTGTGACTCTTCCATCCTAAAGGAGATACGCAGTAACTGTCCATTCTTTCAGTGTGATAGTTTCTGAAGAATACAGCCTGGTAAGGAAGCAAAGCTAAATGACTTCATGGTGGGTAGGGCTCACAAGCATGGTCACAGTCATGCCATCAATGTTAACTTCATCAGTTGGGGCATATAATAGCAAATACTTTTCATATAGTGAACTACACTACAAATGTGAGCCCACCTCTTGTATTTCTATGCTAGGTCCATAACCCCAGTTCTATCATAAGAAAGATAACAAGAAAAATCATAATTGAGAAGTGTGCTTTTATAACTTTTTAAGTACTTTTAGGACAACTTGACATGAGCTACAGTCATTTGGGTGGAGGGAGGTTCAACTGAGAAAAGACCCCAATCAGATTGGCAGGAGGGAAAGCCTGTGCTACATTTTCTTTGTTTGTTTGTCTGTTTTTCTCACATAATATATCCTGATTCCTGTTTCCCCTTCCTCTACTCCTCACAGTCCCTCCCCATTTCCTCTCCCATATGGATTCGCCCCTTCTCTATTCCTCTCTAGGAAACAAAAATGCTTCAAATGGCTAAGAATTAGACATAATATATTAATGTAAAACAAAAATAACACATCAGAAAAGGACAAAAGAAGGTAAAGAGCCCAAGAAAGGGCACAAAAAGCAAATACAGACAAAGACCCACTTGTTTGCACATTCAGAAATCCCATAAAAACATTGACCTGGAATCATAATATATACTCAAAGAACCTATAGCGTGTGTGTGTTTGTGTGTGTGTGCATGCACACATGTTTATGTATATGTATACATATATATGTATACTTATATTTTTATATTGTTACATATATTGTTATATGTTATACATATATATTAAAAATAATATTTTTTAAAAATAGCCATGATATGACATTTTGAGGCAAGGAATCTCCAAATATGCCATTGAGTTTATTTTCTGTTGCCCATCTACTGCCAGCCATGTGGTACCCTTAAGAGTAGTTTGTTTCACTGGGCAGTGGTGCTGCACGCCTTTAATCCCAGCACTCTAGGAGGCAGAGGCAGGCAGATCACTGTGAGTTAGACACCGACATGGTCTACAAATCTAGTCCAAGACATCCAAGGCTACACAGAGAAACGCTGTCTTAAAAAAACAAGCAACAACAACAAAAATAGAAGAGTAGTTTGTTTCCCCAGTGAGACTCCCTTGGAGAAAACTAAATTTTCATCCACAAGTGGTTATCAATTGTAGATAGCTTCTGGGTTGGGGATGGGGGATGGGGACATATGTGCATTGTTTGAACTCTGGGATCTTATCTAGTGCAGACCCATTCAGGCCCTGTGCTTGGTACCTCAGTTTCTGTGAGTTCATATGTGCATCGATCCTGTTGGCTAGGTCTTGTTGTTCCCTTGGTATCCTCCATCCCTTCTGTCTCCCACACTGTTTTTCCCTCCTCTTCTGCAGCCTGGCTGGGAGGATTTGAAGTGGGAGGGCCCAGCTCATGTGGGTAGTGTCACCCCAGTTCTTAGTGCTATAGAACAATAAAAGCCTATATCGAGGATACTGCAAGTAACAAACCAGTAAGCAGCATTCCTTCATGACATCTGCATCAGCTCTACCTCCCTGCTCCTGCCTTGAGTTTCTGGCCTGACTTTCCTCAGTTATGGAGTGTGACCCAAAGGTTGTAAACTGAAATAAACCTGGTTTTTGTCATGGTATTTTATCACGCCAATAGAAATCCTAGCTAAGACAGAGGGTTTTTCTACTGAATATGTACTTAGTACTCTTTAAAACAGTTAAGTTTATTAAAAAAAAAATAAAAGCAAAACAAACAAATCAGGGAAATTTTCACAGCAGAAAGAAAGGACTATAAAGAGACTTTCAGAGTAAATGTGATGACATATTCAAGATGAAGCCTTAGAGCAGGGAAGTGGCACACGGCAAGGAGAAACACCTGCATGGGTACCGACTTCATAGTTAAGAACTATGTGTCCGTGAGTTCAGTTGTGAAATATAATAATGCAAGATGCTAACAATGGGAGACTATATAGTGGCAAGTACTTATATATACAGTAAATTTTGATACTACCTTTGCAACATTTCCATAAATCTAAAACTATTCTAAATTAAAAGTTCATTTTTAAAATTTGACATTCAATGGAAACCCACAGAACTGTAATTTTTTAGCTACCAATGGTACTTGAATTCTGACACAATGCTATTACATCAAGGATTCTTAAATTGAGCATTTATTACAATCACCTGTGGGACTCTTTAACCTGATTATTCTGCTCTGACCCCCAAGAGATTGGGTGGGTCCACATGCCAAACCCACTCTTGTGAGGGAAAGTCTCAGGAATCAAATCAAGGTTTTGATTGTTGATTTTCATCAATAAACAGGTGAGTCAATTTTATTTGAAATCATTTCCTCCTGTGATCGTCAAAATCTTGCTGTCATCACCATTGGTATATAATACTTTTCTTAAATTTTCAGTTAACTTTTTAAATTTTTGATTCTGTGTCCTTTTTTTTTTTTTTTTTCCTTTCTGGTCACAATTAGTAAATGCTGCTTTTGTCGAGCTTGGTTTTGAGGAAAGCTACTTACAAGATATCACCAGAAATTTCCAGATGAAGGATAGCTTTCACCTATAAATCTATAAGAATGTGGTACCCATTAGAATGAACTTGGAATTTGCCTCCTGATGAAGGTATACCCTAAAATAAATGGATGAGAGGAAGCCCATGTTTGGATGCTTGTACCTGTGGTTCTTGTCTGTGAAGACAGATTCTGAAAGAGAAGCGTAGGAGGGCTAATCAGTTTGACAAATGTCAGAGGGCTTGCGGCACAGCCTTGGGTTTGTCTTGTTAGCGGATGGGCTTGTGTGGGGGTCAGGACACATACCACGTGAGACCGCGAGCACCAAGCTATCTGTGCCCCGATTCGAAGAGCCCTCAGAACTGCTTGCTGAGAGTAATGACATCTGTATCATTTCTTTAAATGGATCTTCAGCTGTGGATAATTAGTTTAAAAGAGGAATATTCGCAGTTAGCTGGGGGTTGGTAAATTTATGGCATTTCAAATAAGCTGGATTTAGAGAAAGAAGGTCACTGAAAAACCTTTGACAGGTTATTAATTTCTTCCATGTGCATGTTTTTTTTTTTCTTTTTAAATTTCACCTTAGATCTTTACAGAAATGTTTGAAAATTGTGTGACTTTGGTAATTACAGGGTAAAAACCTACTACATCACTCTTGGTTGTTACCCTGAGCTAAAGGCGTCTAAGAAGTTTAATCCTGTGAGACTGGTGCTGATCCTTGCTCTCAAGAACAAAAATAACAGAGGGTTCTGGAATTTGATTATGGAGTTTGTTGACAATCTCTATGGCAACTCTCTGTATTCAAATATCAAGGGGCTGCAGACCCCAGCTGCTGCTCCAGCTTGTGCCATGCGAAGAGCGAGGACCCCAGTCTCTCTCTGTCAGCAAGGTATGTGGGTTCCTACCCCGGAGTTTCAGCAAGTGCTTCCCTAAAAGCAACAGCTCAAGTGTGAGCCGGGAGCAGCCTGCGCTGTGGGGGTGGCACCACTCGGCTCATTCACCTGAGCGATAAAGGGGGATGTTGGGAGTGAAATAGCACTAGGAAAAAATAGAACTGTCTGCCGGGGGGACTGACAGCTGAAATTGTCAAAAAGTCCTCCTCCAGCGCTTCATACTCAAGTTTATTTAATAATAATCCAGAAAGCAGTGGGGAAAAAAAAAATAGGCCCCATCTTTCAGGAGTTTCTCCCTCACACTGAATGCCACTTGTCTTTCTCCGAGCTTCCAGAACTCAGTTCTCCTCATCTTATGACCTTTGTCCCTCTCTGCTGTTCTTGTGGCTGTCGGCTCCCTTTTGCTCCTTTTCCTCTTTGGTGGTGAGCCAGGGGAACCGCAGGCCCACTCCCTGGCGTGCGTTTAGCGACTCCTTTTCTTCTTTCACGTGTTGCTGCTATGGTTAGTGATTCTGCTTCCATTTTGTTTTGTGTCTGTTTCTGGCACATTCTGTTTTCTGTTGTTCTTTTGATTTTTTTGATTTCATGCACAGCCATGCTCTTCTAATGCTCTCATTTATGTTTCACAGCTTCAGTGGCTTTTCTTTGTTTAAAAATAGATATATATGCAGAAATATATACACATATATATTTATGGAGAAATATATATTTATGGAGAAATATATATATTTATGGAGAAATATATATTTATGGATATATATATATATATATCTCCAGTGCCTCTGTATAGCCACCTTTTTTTCCTCTCCACACTGCCCCCTGGCTTCTGCACCAGCTCCTGACTCCAGGTCCCTGCTGTGCTTCAGTTCTTGCCCTGACGTCCTTTAAATATGAACAGTGGTATGGAAGTGTAGGCAAAATAAACTCTTCTCTACCCAAGTTACTTTTGGTCATGGCGTTTTGTCACAGCAATAGAAACTCTGACTAAGATAAAGACCAAGATACTTGGGCATAAAATCTCAGCCTGCATTCGTTGTGTGTTGTCGGCTAAATGCTCCAGCCTCTCAGCATTATAATCTCTCATCTTGAAAATGGTGACAATTGTTCCTAAAGTGTCCTCAAAACACTTAGTGGCAAACTCCCAATAAGTGTTCTACAGTCAGAATGTTGACTGAGTGGTACCAGTATGTTAGCCATGGCAACAGCACGGCATCAGCTAGTGAGGCAAGAGACCAGGAGGAAAGTGAGAAGACTAGCGTGAAGACTCCTTGATACACATTTTGTTCACTTAATGACTTCAGCATTTAAGCTTGAGGTGACTCTCTTGGGCTACCTGGTTCTCTGCTCTCACTTATAGTTGTCATCTCTAGCCTTTTAGTTTGTGCTTTGGAGACAGTGGAAAGGCAACACTGATGTGGTAGTGGATGATGGCCCTGGCATTGTGAGTAGAGAGTTCCAACATCTTTCATTCGGGGACAGGCCTCAAAACTTGGCTAATGCCTACACCATTGCCACAGAGAGCTCCCACCCCACTTCATGGTGTTGAGGAGTGCATTATTCCTCATCGAAACAAAGAAATGATTTAAGGTGTCCAATGTAGAGGAGCTGTGCAGTAGCCTGCTCTCAATTAGCAGAGACTAAAGGCTGCATAATGGAAATGCTCTCAGGGAGAGCCTGATGGTACCATATAATCGTCCTTGACAAGTCTTTCTCTGTCAGTTTTAGGCAAATTAGCAACTTCAAAGAAATGGCAATTGTGCCTGTCTTAAAGCTGTGGTGATTCGCAGGCTCAGTGTGATACCTTTAACTGCTTTGCCTGATCAAAATGCCTGAAAGCCCTGTCCATTTCTCCAGAGGATCATTAAGAGGAAATACAAGTGTATCCACTGGTGCCTGCCAATCTTTCCCATCAAATGCTATGTTTGATTGACATGTGACACTTTCTGCTTCACAGTATGTGGGAAAGCCAGACCAACCCAATCTGGTCCTTACAGGAAATGTGAGGAGCCCCAGTCATTTTAGGGAGGAGCCATTTTCTAAGTGAGAGACTGCTGATCACACACTGGAGTTTCTTTATGTCCCTGGAATGCTCAGTAACAGCACCTGAAACATGTCAACGACTATTGGGGAGATAGCATTGTGGGTTTCCTTTACCCAGAACTTCACACCCAATACTGCAGAAAGCAAAGAGGATGGAACCCCTTCATGGCTACTACCTTGCTGTTCATTGTTGCTAGCTTGATGACTGGTCCATATCTTTAGTTTACCCACTACTTCCTTATTACCCTTTGGGTCCTGGCCAATGCTTACTTGCTTGTCTCATAAATACATAGCTTGAACTGCTGTGCAATATAAAATGAGTTGTGCAATAAGACTAACGAATAGAAGACACTCTTCTTTATGATTCCTACTATGACAAGTTTTGGGCATGGTACTCGAATAGATGAAGGTTTGGTTTTCTCTGTGCCTAGATTATATAACATAGATAAAAATTATTCTCAAGTATAAGAGAAACTGGGGACCAGGCACATCTCTTGTGGTGATGTTTCTTTCACTTTATTTACCCCGACTTGAGAGCTACTGGTTAGTCTATTAATTTGGACAGCTCCTCTGGGGTGCTTCAGCCTCTCTTTGACTCTCTCTAACTATTCCGCGATGGCTCCATTTCCTTCCGTTCTCCACCTGTGCTTCTTAGCAGGCAGCCTGCATCCCCCCTCTGAGAAATCTACATTCCTACTTCACTGAGAAATTAAAAAAGGGCCTCCAGTTTCTTTCAATTAATGCCTGAACATATTTAGTCTTGCTTACTCTCTAAAAAGGCCATGGTCCATGAATCAAATCTAGTCAGTCTCTTTTTTTTGTAAGAGAAGGTTTATTGAAACCTGCTGGTATTTTATATATTGTCCCCATCCCTTTTTCACACAACACAGAGCAGATCTGAACCACTGGGATGCAAAACATGCTTCAAATGTTTATCATATAGCTCCTGACAGAAAGCCTTCCAGCCCCTGCTCTAAGAAAAACAAGATTCTTCCTTATAGGAACCTCCGCCCAGTCCACAGACTAAGCCCTCCTGATATTTGCATCGCCTGTATCTATCAATCCTTGTCATTCCTTACACCAATATCTTCTTCACTGATCATTTTTCTGGTATGTAAGCTGGGCTGCCTTACTTAAAGATGGTTCTGTTCTTCAGACATAATACAAGCACCGCTCTAGGAATAGTGCCTGCAGGGGATAGAGCAGGGACAATGTGCTACTACATTTGTTTCCAATGTGGTGGTGTTGACGTAAGATCTAAAAAGGTAGTTAAGCTATGAGGGTCTGCCCTTGTGAGTGGATTAATGTTGTCTTTGAGGTGTAAGTAAGATTTCATGGACTGGCTTCTGACGGGGGTTGTACAAGAGCAAATCTGGCCCCTTCCCTCCTGTATCACCATGGAGCATCCCTCTCTTACACATTATCCATCTATGATCTGATATCTGATATGTTATGATGCAGCCAGAAGACCCTCACTGAAGGGTGAAAGGTCACATCTAGGATGTTTAGCCTCTAGAGCCTTGAGCCAAACAGGCCTCTTTTCATTTTCTGGTTCCTATTGTTGGGTGTTTTGCATGGCCACCCCCAAATAGTAAGATATTGGACATCATTGGATTGTTTTAAATTCCCTTGCCAAGAGTGTTGACCTTTACAAATAAAGGATCTGCGTTTCCTGAGCCGTTTTTCCCCTGAAACAATATGGATGCAAACCTACATGCTACAGGCTTTATGTTTAGGATATTATGCCAACTCTGTGCAAATTTGCCTCCATTTACAACGTTAAAAATATTTTCTTTATTGGATTTATTGAATTTTCTTTAAGTCAATCCTGTTGTTCCATAAATCTGTTTCTTACATGTAGGTGGCAAGGTGGCTTTATACAATGTGGAAGATTTTTACAACTGAGGAGCTTCAAGGCATAATTTGCATGATAATGTCTACAGAATTTCATTTATCCTTCCTGGGGAGTGTGTCAGTTTATATTCTGAATTGATAATGAGCATTGCCTCTTTGAACGAATTAACTAAAGAAAATATCAATGTATGTCAGGGTTCTTTTCTATGATTTCAAGAAGATGGTTATAAATGCCCTTTAGGGGTCATTCTTGAAGGCATATTTTATATGAAATTTAGCTCATCAGCTTAAAATCTTCCCTTGGATCTGCCATCCCTGCTGTTAGGTTGTTAAGTAATCTAATTCACCTCCATGGTTGCTCTTTAGCTTAGAAGTTAGCAGTCTCCTCAGGATTCACAGAGGTCAGCATGTTCCTGTTTCATGGCACCACCAGAGGCTATGACCCTGACCAGAGTCACATTAGCAATAATAAGGAAAGCTGGTGCATGGGATGGCAAGGCTTCTTTCTGTCTGTTAGCACTGGTAGGAAAACACCGACTCCCAACATACATGTCATTGCAAACAGGAGACAAAGACAGACTATCTTAAAAGAAATATTTGTCAAATTTCACCTTCATGTTGTCAACTTGTCTTTGTCTTCTTGGGTTCAGGTTGGTTTCTGTAAGTATGTAGGTGCAGTGAAACTAGGTGATGTTAAAAAGAAAGAAGAATGGAGTCAGGAGGACCTGGAATGACATCTTTTTCAACCACTGATGTGTGTCTAGATGAAGAAAGAGCGAAAGACAGCATAAGTACTACTTTGCATCAAGTCATAGGCTTAGAATAGAAGTAAGCCATGGCACGCAGCCCCCTTAAGCCCCGCCCCTTTCTCATCAGTGCAGCACTACTATGCCATATAATTCTTTCTTTTTTCTGTCATCTGAGACTCAATTAAAATCGCAACCCACATGTTGAAGATAAGACTACGTTTAAAGAGCCTTTAATTATCACACCAAGAGCATCATCATTCTTGGATATTTGCTCAATACCTTCAGTCCAACATAGCTGACATTTACCAAGTACTGACTGTGGGCCAGGATGCCCAGTTCTGAGAGCATATGGGTACCAAAACATTTGGTTTTCACAAAACCAGTGTCAGAGAAACTCTCATTACTCTGTGTGTTTTAGACATCTGAACATGCTCAGAGCACTGCTTTGTTATCTGTCATGCTAATCTATGACCTCTGCATAGATGTGTGCAGGACATATCTACCCAGGACCCTGTGGGCAAATTGCAATGTAAACTGACGTTTCCAGAAATGAACCACAGCTGGGATGAGGACTCTGTAAAGCTGAATGACTCATGGACTTCATGGTTGTAAAGGTAAAATGTTACAAGCAAGAGCCCAGTTATCCTAGGTTATTTTTAGTCCTATTGAAAACCACTTACTGCCCACCCTTGTGCCTGACCTAACAAACTTGTGACTATCCAAAGCTTTAACGTGTATTCTTAGACCATTACCCTCTACCAGAAAAAAAAGAAAAAAGAAAAAGCTAAGAATGTCATAGCATCTGAAATCTCTAGCACAGTTTTTCCTGCCTTGGTTTTAGTTCATCCACTTGTTGTCATTTAATAAATGACTTGAAATATGGTTCTTTGTTCTGTAGCTAATAAAATCTCATGTAACTACTTCCATGGTAAAGCATGCCTTTGAGGATGACCTAAATCCATGTTCCTGAGAGGTGGCCCCTTATATGTGCCTAGAGAATAAATCATCTCTCATTCCCTTTGTGGTAAAACTGTCTTATGTTAACACTAACCATTATATGAATTTAGATTAAGTCTTTATCTGAGACTGTTACTTCCCTTCTTATTTACAAATCCTTATTGTTTCAAAGCATTCTCTAATCCCTCTCCCACCCCAGCCTAGAAAATAAATGCTTTACCTTCAAAAGAGAACCTCCACCTATTGCATAATGTGGCTTACACATGCGATCAGTTGCCCAAAGATCAATACTGCTATAAATTGCATCAACAACACAGTATCCTTGTCTGGACTCTATAAAAAGTACAAGGGTACCAAAATGTTGAGCAATTTATAGGATAAAATCTATCAGTCTCTGGCTTCAGTGGTCACAATTACTTCTGCCTAGACTGTGGACAATTTATTGAGTGTATTCAAGGTTCATTAAAGTATCTTAAGAGTCCCCTAGTCACCTGAATTGATGTTATGATTGAATAGTAGAAAAGTGTCTAGTTGTTTTTACTTTGTGATACAGTCTTGCCATAAGCCATGGGAGCAGATGTCTCCGTGATGTGTAAAGGAACTGTAGGGTGGGAGGAAGTTTAATTGGCAGGGGCAAGTAAATCTTTCTTTTTTTTAAAGTAATTTATTCATATTACATCTCAGTTGTTAGCCCATCCCTTGTATCCTCCCATTCCTCCCTCCTTCCCGCTTCCCCCCCTACTCCCCTCCCCTATGTCTGTGACTGAGGGGGACCTCCTCCCCCTGTATATGCTCATAGGGTATCGAGTCTCTTCTTGGTGACCTATTATCCTTCCTCTGAGTGCCACCAGTCATCCCCATCCAAGGGACATGGTCAAATATGGGGCACCAGAGTTTGTGTGAAAGTCAGGTCTCCTCCTTCACTTAACGGTGGAGAATGTCCTGTCCATCGGCTAGACTGGGTAGGGGTTCAAAGTTTACTGCCTATATTTTCCTTGGCTGATGCCATAGTTTGAGGAGGACCCCAGGGCCCATACCCGCCTGTAGTTTTCCAGGATGCTCTGGATCCTTCTATTTCCTCATTCTCCCAGGCTTCTCACACTTAAAGTCTCAATAGGATGTCCGCCCCTCTGACCCACTTTCCTGGTAGGTAAAGTTTTTCATGGGGACATACCCCTTGAACTAGTGTCTCGATATAAGAGAGTATATACCATTTAGCTCTTTCTGCTTCTGGGTGAACTCACTCATTATGATAATTTCTAGTTCAATCCATTTGTCCACAAATTTTGGAAATTCCTTGTTTTTAATAGCTGAGTAGTATTCCATAGTGTAAATGTACCACAGTTTCTTTATCCATTCTTCTACTGAGGGACATGTAGGCTATTTCCATGTTCTGGCTATTATGAATAAGGCAGCTATGAACATGGTTGAGCATATGTAAATCTTTCAATACCCGTGAGAGAACTGAGCAAGCAGTGCCAGTGAAGTAATGGTTCCCAAGCTGGGAGGATGTGAGAAAGTGCTTTGAAGTTCAGGATCCACAGTCATATGTTTCAAAGAAACTGATAAAAATTTTTAATTTTCTCCAAATATCATCTGTTTATTAATTCCTAAATCAAGCAAAAATTTGAATGCTTTGTTTCCAGGCTGAAAACATATGGTTGGAGACTGGTTTAAGTAAGGTTCCCTGTTTCTGAAAGACACACTTAGATGAACCATTTGCCTCTTTTCCACATAGTTTTAACCCTGCTTGTTACTGTTCTTGCCCATCCTTTGGAAATCCCCAGTCACTAGACTATTCTTAAATGTTTCCTTTTCCTGTTCTTCCCACAAGCCCCAAATTCCTCAGTTAAAGAGAAACCCAACTATTATTGACATTTCAGAGCAGATTGATTGATGGCTCTGAACACTGGAGTCTTGGAACTGGGAACAATTTCAGAGATTACCTTCTGATATCAAAGCCTATGAAAATCTTCACAGAGTGGGTGAAATCAGTAGTCAGTAGAGTGGCTTTGCTGGGGAAACATTAATTATGTTGCTGATGCCATTCACAGTACATCTAGAACTTATAAAGAGATAAGTCCTACCTATGTATGCATATTTGAAGAGAGAGGAGGCGGGACCACAAGGGGCTTTAATAAGGGAAGTTGTTTTTCTTCTTAGTTAGAATTAGAATCCATTCACTGGGAAGGAACCCATCCTTGTTAATTGCTTTTATAAAACCTCATCAAATGCAGGTTGATCATTCTGGGTTTGTAGGATGAGCTTCATCTCTTAATAAACGTCCTACTAAGTTTCATCATCTGCAGCGGGCACTAGATTAAAAGGTCTAATTAGTGGCAGCCTCCTCTAAGAGAGGTTACAATGGTGGGAGAAGAGAAAGGCAAAAGGCCAAGCAATATGCAGGAAGTAAAGCAGGTGACGAGAAATCTATGAAGGGAATTCCACAGTGGTTCTCCACGTGAGAATACTTTTGACTAGGTGAGAAGATAGGTCGACATGTCCCCACTGAAAGCCTTATCCTGACTCGGCAGTACAGATGGGAGTTCTCAAACTGCTCAACACACGGGTAATCTAAACAGCAACTCATCTTCACCTTACCTGCTCACTTTCCTGAAGATAACCTCAAGCATCATATTCTTCACATATATTTCACCCATATGTATGTATGTATTATATGTTATGTATGTATTATGAATATCCTTCCCAAATCACAATATCAACAACCACTACCTCCACAACCAAACCCCTAGCAATTCCTTGGTGGCATCAAATGGCACATTCTGATATAAGAAAATGATGTGTTTTATGATATGAAGAGAAGGATATAAATCATAAGTGTATATAATTTAATAAATTTTCATAAATTAGTATGTCAATATAGGACTCTGATTAAAAAGTAAAAATTACCATCACCTCAGAAAGTTCCCTCTCCAGTGAATTTTAATTTTAAACAGACTGGTGTAATATGTGTTCTTCGTTTAATTGAACATTATATTAGTAGGAGTTAGATTTTTCTAGTATTTTAAACAAGATTCATGCATTTGACTTAGTTGATATGTAATTAAATCCCTTTTCATTAATACTGCCTTTTCTTTTAAACTTGCCATTTATCTGTTGAAGAAACTGCTTCTCTGTATTACAGTCTATTTTACCTGCTGAAATCTGTTGGTGCTCATCCTAGTAATGAGCATGCTGTCCCTCTATATTTCATGTAAACTGTGAGTTAGAATAGGAAGCTTTGTCAGAATCAAGTCTGATGATTTAGTAAGAATATAAAGAGGATTTTCAAAGCTTTTCACTGCATCCCTCTTACAAGATCATCAATAAATATTTCATCCTCCTTTAGCCAGGGTGAGTGAATAAAAAAAAATATCAGCAAAAAAGGTGCAAATGCAGTGGACATGTGGTATAAAGTATATGTCAGGAAAGAGAGCTTAGAGTTCTGTTTCACAGTGTTAATATCAGTGTTATGTTAAAGCAAAGAGGCTGTAGCCATACTATTGCAGTGTTCTTTTAGATGATTATGTTTTATTCTGGAGATATATATAAAAGATAATAAATGTCTTGCACACCCAACAAAAGACTCCCAACTTGCCCTTTCCTCAGAGCCATTCCCATGGTGGCCATCTAGTTCCCTTACCTGCAGAGTCTGGTCAATTGAACTCTGGTCTCATTGGGTTTCTCAGTAGACTATGTAGGCTATGGTTCAGCTATGTTGTCCACTTGACAGATCTCCTCTTCAATTTGGTGATGTTCACGCGCCTTTGGGAGATGTAGTCTCAGAGTCTCCACATCCTTCACGATCTAATAGAAGCATTGTTTGGGGACTACTATGATCCATGAGTCCCACAGCAAAGAGATGGCAGGCTAAAAGTTTCCTTCTGGTATGTCAGCCAGCCCACCTCTGGTCTCCCCCACCCCACCTCCCCAGAAGAACTCTTCAGAAACTATCAGATAAAAGACATCACTCTTCCCATCTAGACACGAGACATTACTAGAAGCATCCAGATTAAATATTAATACAGCCTTTTCTAAACCATAATCTTTCCACAAGACTCTACAAATAGAAGCTCTGTATCTAAATTCTCTCTAAGAGGATATGCTAGTGGTGGAACTCGGTAGTGACAGAGTTGTTTAGGTTATAGACTACTAAATAAGAGAGACTAAAAGTAAATTTTATGGGTTTTTCTGCATGTTTTCTTATAAGAAATCACATCTTAGGGTAAACTCAGTTATCTGGAGCATATGAGTTCTTAAATAGAGTTCTTTAGGGGGTTGATACTACATGTGTACAAGACAGAGTTTACAAAAATTTATGTGCAGTATATTTTCCTAATAAAAGTATTCCTGGAATTCCTCAGATTTTCAAATAAGCTTATGGTTATAAAAAATTACAGCCACACAAATACCAAATGCTCTCAGATTAATAATACATAAAATGAGATGTGGATAAGGTGTAAGGCAGAGAAAATGAATGTATGAGGAAAACTAGAATCAAGGCTTGTTTGTGAGCTTTGCAAGAAGAGGTATATTTGATCTTTGGGGCGCATGGTGATGAGATTGAGTGGATAAACAGGTCTATATGAACTTTGCATCAAAAACCTATACTCATGTTTCTTTACAAATGACCAACTAACTCTATCTCAAGTTTCTGGTGGACATTTTTCCTGCTTTTAAGCTAGGGGCCCCTAAAATCTTGAGAGATTTTATTCATTGTATCAAAACTCTGAGAAATGATGAAAAAGAGCTATCACAGAGAAAGAACTAAAGTTTCTATCAAAGGTCATGATTTTGTGATGAGATTTAAAAGTTAATTTTTTTTTCAGGCACTGAAGAGGAGAGGAGTTTTGAACAGGAAGACAGGAAGATAGAATTTTCTCTTATTCTGAGCCTTCACAATGCATGTCCATTGTATAATTTTAGCAGCTATGAAATCTTTGCATGTCAGAGTTCTTCAGAGAGAGAGTCAAAGCAATTGCTAAAGCAGAGACTGGAATGTTGCCACATCTAAACTAGGTTGGGTACATAGGTTTAAGGGGTAGATAATGTATTGTGTTCATATCTAGTGAAAAATAGCACATAAATTCATCTTCTACTGAGAATGGGTGATGTAACAGTATTGATGTAATGAGTGGTGGGAGCTGCCAGTTGCCCCTTTCTAACCACAGGCCCATGCAATCCTGTGTGCCTAAATGCCCTCTAATATCCATTCTTATATTCCTCCTTGTATCACAGAGTTTTGAATCAAACCACTAACACCATGGGGAAATCTGAGCTAAAGTTGGATTTCACTCTGAAGGCAAAGAGGAATTGTGAAGGCATTTTAATTGAGGAAAAGTAGGACCACTGAGTTTATAAAAAAATGGCCAGGAGAGAAGTAAAACAGGAGTTATGTAAAATAATTGAGAGAATTACTGTAGTAGTCCAAATGGGAAGCCAGAAGAATTAAGTTAGAATACAGCTACTGGGACTATATAAAAGGAAAGCAGATTGAAAAGTATTAGGGAAATAGATGTAATATAACTCGGTGTCTATATAAAAGAGTAGAGAAAAAGGGTGCTGAGTCCAGAGAGATTTGAATGAGGTGGAAAGGTAAGGTCATCCATTGATAGATGATAGTTTTGAAGACTCTCCATATATATTACGTTTTTATGTGACAGGAAATTCCAAAGAAATATAGCTTTGATGTGTTGTATAGTACAAAATAGTGAGTCTTTGTGGTAATTTGGCTCCAAGAGTGAGAAGCAGCCTATGTTTCCTCACAGGCTGGGTAGGATGTTAGTCACAACCATCTTAGTCTCTGAGGATGGCTATAACAAAGTGATAGGGCACAAGTGGCATGCAAACTGCACAGGATTGCTCTTCACTCCTTTTGGAGACTGGAAGTCTTGTGTGGACCTGTTGGTTCATGCTAGTTTCTTCCTAGTGTGCTCTTCTATGATGGGAGCCTCCAAGGAAGGTTCTTTTATAAAGGTACTAATTTCATTTGTGAGAGCTCTGTGCTTACAACGTAATTAAAAGGCAAGTGTACTATCTCTTAATACTATCATGTAGGCAGTTAGGAGTCTAACTCACAGGTTGGTAATGAGGTAAGATATACAATGTTCAATCCAGAGTAAGTCATCCCACTCTCTATTCTCAGGATATTAGATCAGTAGTTGTTTGATAGATGGTGAATCAGAGTGCATTAAATTCAGAGTTGCTATACTCTACCCCAAGCCCCCTGCATCCATATCCCCAGGTACGCCTTGGTGGGTTGCATCATCAAAGGGCATCCTGGGCATCCTAAGGGGTAATTATTCTTATGAACATTGGTGTATCCTCTTTGTGATTGCAGCTCTTCCCTTCCTGTTGCCTAGTTACAATCACTGGATTGGTTTCTGTGTACTTAGCAAAACTTCCTCTCTGCTCTTAGAAGCATTTTCATTATCTTTGTCTTTCTTCCTTATAAAATTTTTTCTCTTTGTAGAATACTGTCCCCAAGGGAAAATATATATGCTTTTGTGTTTTTATGACATGACATTTACTAGTTTTGTTTAGGTACACTATCAGAATAAAGTATCAAAAGTAAGATCTAAAGAGCAAAAGGTCTGCATAGCCCTCCTCCTCTACCCATAGAATGCAGCTAAAGCCCATAAAAGGTAGATTCCAGTATAAATTTACAATCCCATGAGGAAGACTGGAAAGCATGTTGAGAACAAGGATTCTTGAAAGTGATTTCCTGACAAGATAGTGACCTCTCTATTCAGACAACACAGAACTCCATAATTCTTGGAAAGCTCAACAACAAGATTTTATTAATAAAAAAAAAAAAACACATCTGTTGATAATTGTTATTTACATTATCATTTGCCTCTTTCCCGTGGCAACAGCTCTGTCCAGAAAAGCGAGTGTCACTAATTTATTTCTTTATATCTCCAAACAGTAGGACACAGTGCTGACATTATAAGCATTCAGTTTGCTGTGGAAGTAAGCAGTCTGAGTTTTAGGACTTCCAATCTACTGCAGTTGTGCATGGGCAGGCACTTCGGCTGCCAATTCTGTAGTTAAGAAAATGTACCAGCCAAGAAATATACATGCAGTAAATATCGAACTCCAACCCAGATCTAGCCAATGGTCAGGATATTCTCCATAGTTGAGCAGAAAGTGGGGACTGACTTCCACACAAACCCTGGTGCCCCATATTTGGCCACGTCCCCTGGATGAGGAGGCCTGGTGGCACTCAGAGGAAGGATAGCAGGCTACCAAGAAGAGACTTGATACCCTATGAGCATATGCAGGGGGAGGAGGTCCCCCTCAGTCTTAGTCATAGGAGAGGGGAGTAGGGGGAAAGCGGGAGGGAGGGAGGAATGGGAGGATACAAGGGATGTGATAACTATTGAGATGTAAAATGAATGAATTAAATAAATAAATAAATAAAAGAAAATGTAAGAGCAAGGAGACTAGGGCATCCAGGACTTGTAAACACTACAATGAGTGAGAGAGGTGAGAATAAAGGAGGAGGTGTGGAAATGTGTTCAGAGGATGTCACCGCCTTAGAGGGAACCGCCTTCCTGCTGCACATGCAGTCTAGAAGAATAAATCACTACAGCTAAATATTCCAATATCTCCTCAGTCCAAAGTGCCTGCAGGGTGCGACGATAGAATTTCAATGTCCCTGAGAGTAGAGTAGAGCCTTTGCTTAAGGAGCAGAGTCGATGTTTCTCACCTTCAGGGCATCTGTTTAGCTCTGGAGGCCAGAAGTTCAAAATCAAGGTGCCAGAGTGTGTTCTGAAGGGGCCTCTTTTTTTTTTTTTTAAGATTTATTCATTTATTATTATGTATACAATGTTCTTCCTGCATGTACACCTGCACACCAGAAAAGGGCACTAGATCACATTATAGATGGTTGTGAGCCACCATGTAGTTGCTGGGAATTGAACTCAGGACCTCTGGAAGAACAGCCAGTGCTCTTAACCTCTCTTCTTGGCAAACAGACAGCTGTCTCCTTGCTATACTCCCATGCAGCTTTGGTTTTATATGCATCTGCTTTTGTATTTTTATTACTATACAATTAATGGATATGCTGATAAGCATTTGCCAAGAAAATGAAAATTTTGTGTCAGGGGGGCAGGGAGGGGAACAGTTTGACAGCAATCCATTGTCAATTGTTTCTGGCCTATGTCTTTCCTGCACGTCTCAATCTCCACAAGAAAATATGTAATAAAAGAAGACACGTGACTCACTGGTGATAGGACTTCAAAGGGGATCTGAAAGTGAAAGCTAGAGTCTTGTTTTATCTCTGTTCAGATTCAGCTCTGTGAGAGTCTGTCTGCTTTGGATTTTATGTTATAGGTGGAGAAGCAGGCACATTGTGGAGTCTCACTTCAGTCTTAATGCTTGGAAGGCAAAGGGAAAACACAGCTGTCTGCTGGCACAACCATCTGATCTATAATGCTGATCTTTGACACATCCTACTGTCACACTATCACTGGTGATCAGACATCTGGCTATCTGAGGGCTTCATTGATGGGACCGGCTTCTCCTGGCTTGGGGAGGATTCTTCACTAAAATGTTCACTTAGCTCTCTCTAGTCATCACCCATTTTTGAAGCAATTATTGCTGAAAACTATTTTTTTTACAACATGCAGAATATTGAGAAGTTGAGAGAAGAGTGTAAAAGTTTTAACTAGTCTATGACTCTCTCTGGACTTTTAATATTATTCCAAATAGGATTTATTTCAGAGACTGTTTGCATGTGGAATAGACATATTATCCTTAGAGAGCCTTTAGAATATTAGCTCAGCACTCCTCCGTCCTCTCTGGAAAAAGGAAAAGGAAATGGTGTTCCTTCCAAGTGGTGTTTCCTGTCTTGGTGCAGCAACCTGCTAATTACCAAAGCAGCTATGTAATCCTTGATGTAGAGTATTCATTTGTCTGCAGAAAGCCACAGTACCTCAAAGAAAAGTACTAACGACCATGCTTAGCTCAGTCTGAATGTTCCCAAGAGAGGAAGCATGCTATTGATGAGAGGGGGAAGTGACATCTTACTCTTCTTGGAGGAAGATAAGCTTTGGGTGTGAATAGAGTTTTGGCCATTCACTGCTCTAGGTTGTCCATATATGATGTCCACGGAGGTTGGCATGACTCTCTCCCATACACCTCTTTACAAACCAAGGTTCTGCACCATGACCCAAGACCTACACTGAACAGCACAGCACTCTAGGGATGTGTTTGTATAAAGAACATTGTGGGGGAGGTGTGAATTTGACCTCATTCAGCATGCTTTATGTAAAGTGACCTCAGTGTTTCCTCATTTTTCAAATTGAAACTAAAAGTAGTAATCTAATAGTCTGAATTTCTGCAGAATGGATAGCCCTTGGCAAAGATAACTCTGTAACAAAACTTACTGGTTCCTAATCCACTTTGCCACCTATTATCTGAATAGCCTGTGTGGGCTATTTTAACTCTCTCTTTCTGGTTTCTCATCAATCAAGCAGAGGTGATTATCAGCCCAAGTCCTATAAGGCTGTTATACTGAGCACTGTGTCAATCACCACATGTGGCAAAGATCTAGAATTTCACTTTTGAGTTCACATCTTAAAAAAAAAAAAAGAGGGGTAGTGGCAATTCATGACCAATGAAATAAGATAAAAAAAATATCTTTCTCACATGAAAATGTTCAACTTTATAGAAATCAAAACTAAAGTAAGGCTCAGGGTTCACAGCACTACATAGCTAAACAGACGTGAGAGTCAGTGAGAATGGAATGTAAGAAGACCTTTGGAAATCATGTATTCTGCTCTGATCATTACAGAGCCTAGAAAACAGATTTTAGGGAGACTTGATGACTGGGGTCAAGTAATGGATTGGTAACCTAACACTCCTTTGAGGAAATTACTACAGGGAAGGGGGTTGCCTTCTGAACAAAGGATGCCTCCATCCCTCTTCCAGGCTCCTCAGGACATGAGCTGGGTACAATCAGAGCTGGTAGGCTTATGACTGTAAACCTAAGCAGAGTGAGGAAGAAGCTGAGGTTCATTCGCTCTACATAATATTCTTAGGCATCAAGAGACCATGATGCCTTGGTAAGAAAACTTAGGATTTTCAACTTTTACTTAAGTAGAAACCCTGATGTCTGCCTATTTCCATCTCAGTTTATATAAGCTATGGACCATATCTGTTGTCACAGATTTAAGAGTTCTAGCTTTCCATCACTGTGATATTATGGCAAAACACATGGTTTTCAAACTCCTAGATCTAAGTCTTAATTCTGACACTTACCAGCTATGAAATGCTGACAAACTTGCTTGGTTCATTTTCTTTTTTTGCAAAGTAGGGAAATTTTCAGCTGGGCTCTTAAAGGACAATGTAGATTTGATGTGAGATATCATTTTTTTTTAATTTGAGATATATTAAAAACATATTTGAAGAGGTCCTACAAAGCTGTTTTTTTTTCATTGCATACATTTGTTTATACATTATATAATTTTTTGTTACAAATAACACTGATCATGTGTCTTCTTATCCTACATTCTGGGTATCCCACTGTTTGTTTTGTCTCAGCACTTCCATAATTGCTACCTGTGATTGGGATACAGCCATTAGTAGCTTGGACTTTCCCCCTTTTCCCCTGCTGGCTGTACGGAGATTTGGGAAGGAGACATTGTCAGAACACAGGTCTGAGAAATAACAAGAGGCATCCAGAAAGCTTCATGACATGAAATTTTCAGGACAGTTGCTCTAACAGGCCCTAAAGAGATAACAGCTCAGGCTGGTATCCTGTACCTTCTACTGCCCTAAAAATGTCCAAATTGTTTGCAGCTGTTACTGTAATGAGGAAAAAAATTGGGAGGAGATACTATGCAAGGGAACAGTTGTTCAAATCTCTATAAACTTTCTTATGCAGGGTTTAGCTCATCATATATTCTGGAATGATGCCCGTCAGTATCAGAAGAAAAACAAAAACCAAAAGCTTAAGATCTCACAATGTACTTCTCTGCTTCCTCCAGAGCAGTAGGAAGCTAAGTCCCTTAATGGCAGTAAGAATGACAAGAAGATGAATACTGGGTGATGGTGAGAGTTAAGTGATGTAAGAAAAATTATTGAGAAACCATCCCAGCATTCAGGGAAGCAGAAGCAGGCTCATCTCTGTGAATTTGAGACCAGCCTAGCCTGCAAAGCAAGTCCAGGACAGCCAAGGCTACACAGAGAAATCCTATCTCGAAAAACCAAAACAAACCAAAACAAACAAGGATATGATTCCCATATTGGAGAAGTAGGTGATTATATATTTTGATTATTAAATGTCTTCCTTCCTCTGTTCTTAAAAGTTGTCTTCACTTTGAACTTTGTGGTTTTGTTTGTTTGTGTAGCAAATCAAATATCATTTTTTTGGAATATACTAAATAGATTTTAAATCCTAGAGATAATTGAACAAATCAATAAGATCAGCAAAGTATGTGGGCAGATGCGATTATTTAACATATCCACAGAGGCAAGAATTTTTCAACATTTTTCTCAAAATTCTTAGAATAAATTAGGAATCAATAAGTTAATCTTTGTTGTGAAGTAACTCACAATGGCTATCAATTTCAAGTAACAGGACATTGGAAAATATGTCTGTCTTTCACACCTGAATATGTTATGTGAAGTCATAGACATGTATGATTGGTCAAGAAGATTTGTACAAAACTGAGTATATGTTTTCCATTTAGTAATATCACTCCTATTTATCAGAAAATATATCATAAAATGTATAGAAGCATTATTTCTAGTCAACAAAACATTGAAGAGAATTCATGTACCATTCAACAGTAAATTGAAACATTTCTCTCATGTGCAGTGAACTATCACTCAGCAATGAACAAGGAATACATTACTGATCTACACGGCATGCATTAATTTCAATGGCATTCTGTTGAGCAAATGAGTGCCAACTTAGGAAGCTAAGTATGCTATGATCTTATTTTTTTTCTGCAACATTCTTTGAAACTAAATATTTCCTGGAAAAGAAGATGGGCAATGATTAGTTTTGATATGAAGTTATTTCTTCTGTGCTTTGTCCTGTGTGGTTATGGAATTAATCTGCAAAGTATTTGAGTGAAACTTTCTAAGTTGGCTTTTCATATCAGCTGCTTCAAGTATCTTGATGATATTTCCTTCTGGTTTATTATTATAAAATTGAATGTTTGTATTGCACAGCTCCATGGGTTTTGGCAACTGTTGTTGTTATTGTTGTTGTTGTGTGTGTTTGTATTACTAAATACATTGAAATACATCTTGCTTAGTCTTTAAATGCTTGTAAACATGTTCTTAGCGCTGACTGCTTGGTATTAGATAACCAGTTGACGTGCTCTTCCCTGG
>OU015744.1:110141625-110159058 GCA_907169655.1 Acomys percivali
CACACACACACACACACACACACACACACACACACACACACACACACACACACACAGTGATTTGGGTCTGTATAAATTACATGAAATTTTCTTTAGGATTCTATTAGAAGGCTATATCTCTAGTCACCAGCACTACAAAAAGAAGAGTCTAGATTTCTTATTAGTGCTGAACCTAAAACCTGATATGGTAGGCAAATGCTATATCTCCAGTCTGTTTTGGTGGCAAGAGCTCTCTCTAAGTTGCCCTTCTTGCCCTAAATATAATGTCTTGCTCAGGAAAGCCTTGACCTACTGCTAACTCTCTATATCCTTTCTCCCATCCCCAATAACTACTATTCTGCTTTTGTCTCTAGAAATTTGTGTATTTTAGGCACCTCATAAAAAATGAAATCATGGCCAGGCGTGGTGGCCCATACATTTAACCCCAGCACTCAGGAGGCAGAGGCAGGCAGATTGCTATGAGTTCAAGACCAGCCTGGTCTACAAAGTGAGTTCAGAATAGCCAAGGCTACACAGAGAAACCCTGTCTCCAAAAACAAACAAACAAACAAAAAAATGAAATCATGATTACCTCACTCCGGATGATCTTTTCTAGTTCCATCCAATAGCCTGCAAATTTCATGTTTTTCTTGATTTTGATAGCTTAGTAGTATTCCATTTTATAAATGTAGTAGAAGTTCTGTATCCATTCTTTTTTAATTTATCATAATTTATTCAGATTATATGCCAATTGTTATGTCCTCACTTATATCTTCCTGTTCCCATCCTCCCTCCTTCTTCCACCCTATTCCCCTCCCCTAGACTTCTGACAGAATGGGACTTCCTCCCCCACCATATGACCACAGTCTATCAAGTCTCATCTTGACAGCCTGCTTCCCCTTCCTCTGTGTGCTACCAGGCCACCTCACCAAGGAGAAATGATCAAATCCAGAGCACCAGAGATCATGTCAGAAGCAGTCTTCACTCCCCCCTCAACTGTGCAGAATGAGCTATCCATTGGCTAAATCAGAATTGGGTGTGTAGGTTTACTGCATGCATTGTCCTTGGTTGGTACAACTGTTTGTGCAGGCCCCTGGATCCAGCTCTGCAGGATTGGTGGTCTCCTTGTGGGGCTCCTGAACGGTCTGGGTTTTTCCATCTGCCCATTTCTCCATACCACTCTCACCTGGAACCCAGCAGTGAGTCCCAGCATCTGTCCTGATCCCCTGTGAAGATATACCATGAGTGTCTCTCTGGGTCTGGGTTACCTCACTCAGGATGATCATTTCAAGTTCCATTCATTCGCCTAAAATTTTTAAGATTTTCTTGTTTTAAAGAGCTGAGTAGTATTCCATTGTGTAAATGTACCACAATTTCTTTATCCATTCTTCGACTGAGGGACATTTAGGTTGTTTTCAGATTCTGGCTATTACGAATAAGACAGCTATAAACATAGTTGAGCAAATGTTTTTGTTGTATTGTGGAACAAGTTTCTGGTATATGCCTATGAGTGGTATAGCTGGGTCTTGAAGTAGCACTATTCTCAATTTTCTGAGAAAGTTCCACATTGAGTTCCAAAGTGTTTGTATAAGTTTGCACTCCTACCAGCAATGGAGGAGTGTTCCCCTTTCTCCACATCCTCGCCGTATGTGCTGTCACTTGAGTTTTTTATCTTAGCCATTCTGAAGGGTGCAAGATGGAATTTCACAGTTGTTTAGATTTACATTTCCCTGATGACTAAGGATGTTAAGCATTTCTTTAGGTATTTCTTGTGCATTCGATATTCCTCCAATGAGAATTATCTGTTTAGCTCTGCGCTTTGTTTCTTTTTTTAATTGGATTCTTTGGTTTGGTAGTCTTTAATTTCTTGAATTCTTTCTATATTTTGGATATTAACCCTCAGTCAGATGGAGATGACTGTAGGCTGTCATTTTGTTCTGTTGACAGTGTCCTTTGCCTTACAGAAGCTTTTCAGTTTCATGAGGTCACATTTATTAATTGTTGATCTTAGAGCCTGTGCTGTTGGTGTTCTGTTCAGGAAGTTGTCTCCTATGTCAATGAGTTTGAGGCTCTTCCCCACGTTTTCTTCTAACACATTCATTATGTTTGGTTTTATGTTGGGATCTTTAACTCACTTGAACTTGAGTTTTGCATAGAGTGATAAATATGGATCTATTTGCATTTTCACTACAATCCACAGACCTAAAGAAGCTAAGTAACTAGGAAGCTGCTTAGTGTTCATTCAGAAGGGTAACCATAATAGGCACTGGAAGTGCTTGAAGAGAGGAAACAGGGCAGGAGCCTCCCTTAGAGGTCCTCAGGAAGACTCCACCCAGCAGGGGATGGAAGTGGATGCTGACACTCACAGCCAAACATTTGAACAGAGTGCAGGGTGATTTAAGGAAGTGTTAGGGGATACAAGAACCTAAAGAGGACAGGAGCTCCACAAAGAGAACAACAGTGCCAACAAATCTGGACCCAGGGAGACCTTCAGAGTCTGATGCACCAACCAAGGACCATGCATGGAGAGAACCTAGACCCCCTGCTCAGATGCAGTAGATATGAGCCCTGTAATACGGGGAGCAGGAGTTGCCTCTGACTTGGACCTTGTTTCCCACTCATTGATCAATTCCCCCTGGCAGGGTGGCCATGCTGGCACACAGAGGAAGTTCTCATGAGACTTGACAGACTGTGGTCAAATGGTAGGGAGGAGGGCTCCCCCTTTCTGATGACTAGGGGAGGGAGAAAGGGTTGGTATGCAGGAGGGAGGGTGGGACTTTGAGGAGACAAGGGAAGATCTACAATCTAGATATAAAGTGAATAAATTAAAAATGAAAAAACTTAAATTTTAAAAAAAGATAGTGCATATATGCTCACTGTTCATGTTTGTGGCTCAAGATATGAGCCCTCAGCTTTCAGCTCCAATCACCACGTTTGCTTACTGCCAAGCTTTCCTGCCTTCATAAACTCTAATCTTCTACAACTATAAGCCCAAATAAAAATAAATCACCTTGGCCATGGTACTTTATATCAGCAATAGAAAAGTAATACAGTTGTTTATTTATTTAAAGGGTGAGCGACATGAAATTGGGAAGGAGATGCTTGCCATGTGAGCTTAATTTTCAGCTTTGGTCATGTGATCTACCTCCAACCAGTGTTGCAGCAGCTGGAAATAAGGTTGCTTGTCTTGACTTTCATTTATTTCTTTTATTCCTACTCTTGGATGTACCTTGAATCCAAATCATGTCAAATGCACAGAACCTACCTGTAAATATTCATCAAGAATTGCATTACTAAGAACTTCTTATTCCTACTGGGTTTGAAGCACAAAGTCAAGAGTTGGCGTGACTTATATCTAGTTGTTCATCAATTCAAATTTAATGAGGTATTCATTTGATTCCAGAATTAGAAGATTCCCTATGCTTTAAAACATCTACTTTATATTTATACAGCCTTTAGCATGAGCTATCTTTTTGAAGTACATACTGCAAGTTGAAAACCATACCTCTCTATTTGCGTCCTAGTAACTTACTCCATTACTCTTTCTTTCTTTGCATGATATAGTATGAAGTTTCACACTTCATCTTTTTATTCACTCTGCACCATCCCATTTTCACTTCATGCATTATTTCTGCTACAGGCTTAGAGGCAATCACCATCCATTTCACGTCTCTTCTTCTCATTGGCCATGCACACAACAAAGAAGCATTGCATTCAAAAGAATATCTCACCACACAAATATCAGCATGGAGACTGTTGTGTTTTCATGGAGGCTAACATAACTTAGAGAAGGGAAAGCAAGAACCCGGTTAATAATGGCTCTTCATTTCTTCCTACAAACAACGCTGAGCTACATTGGCATGGATTAAATGAGCTGTTTATGTATTATATCCTCTCCTTCTACCCTCTCGCCCCTTTGCTTCTCTCTGTCTCACTGCCTGACTTAGTCACAGTTCTATTGCTGTGAAGAGACACCATGACCAAGGCAACTCTTAGCAAAGAAAGCATTTAATTAGGGGCTTGCTTACAGTTTCACAGGGTTGCCCCATTATTACCGTGGTGGCAGATTGGTAGACATGGTGCTGAAGAAGTAACTGAGAGCATTACATCCCGTTCCACAGGCAGCAGGCAGAGAGAAAGACACTGTGTTGGTGTGGGCTCTTGAACTTCAAAGCCCTCCTCCAACACACCTCCTCCAACAAGGCCACACCTCCCAGTCCTTCCCAAATAGCTCATCAACTGGAGACTAAGCCTGCAAAGATGAGTCTATGGGGGCCATTCTCATTCAAACCAGCACACTGCCCTTCTCTTCCCAGTCCCATGGCCTTCCATTCTTTTTACTCTCTGCTTCCTTCTCTCTCTTCTGTCCATCTTTTCATTTCATTTCATCTTCTCCCTACTTTCCCTAATTTGCATGGTCTAGAATGGTCTTTGTTGGAGCTTCAGTCTCCATAGGTTCCCCTGGGCCTTGGTTAGTTGCCTCTGTTGGTCTTCTTGTGGAGTTCCTGTCCCCTCTGAGTCCTTCTATCCTTCCCTCAACTCTTCCACAAGACTCCCTGTATTCTACCCATTGTTGGCCTGTGGGTCTCTCCATCTGTTTCAATCAGCTGCTAGATGGAGCCACTCAGAGGAAAGCTATGGTAGACCTAGATCCCCTACACAGGTGTAGTCTATGGGCAGCTCAATCTTCAAGTGGGTCCTCTAGTAAAGGAAATGGGGGGTTATTCTGACATGGACTCTATTGCCTACTTTTCAATCAAGTTTCCCAGGTGGGGCTACCTCGCCAGGCCACAGGGGAAGTCTCTTGGTCCTGAGGCAACTTGATATACTAGCATGGGTGGGTAGGAGGGGGGACCCCTGCTCTGAAGAGTAAGGGAGGAGGAACAGGAGAAACAGAGAGGGAGGGTAGGACCAGGAGGAAAGGAGAGAGGGGGCTAGGACCAGGATGTAAAGTGAATAATTAATTTAAAAAATTGAATTGCCTAAATACAAATACTAACATTTTTTAGTATAAGGAAATTTGTCTTCCTAAGATGTTTACCTAAGTTTTTTCAGTTTACACAAGTAGATGCCAAAGGAAATACGCACTCTAGTCTCCCCTGAGGGGCAGTCTGTGGGTTAAAAGTGCTTCTTTTGTGGTGGACTTGACTCTGCAATCACATTTCCTACAACTAGACTCCATTACCAACTTTCCAGAAAGAGCACACAGTAAGTTTTGGGGAAAGGTACAGAGAATAGAGAAGCTGTTGTAAAGTAGAGAGGCAGCCATCAGTGGGAAAGAACAGCTTTTAGATTTCTTTTAATTATGCTGACTTTGTGCCTATCTCAGATTTCTGTATATTTGCAAGTGGAAGCAATCAAATGAGAGTAGCTAATCCCTGTTGTTCCTCCTTCCTTCTCCCTTTTCATATTAATCAATTTTCCTTCCCTATTTAACCTTAGTGCCCCTACAGTTTTCTTCTCAAGCCCTAATTATAATAATGATAATGCTTAAATGTCTGTTCAAAGTTGTCATCTTGACCTCTATTTCAAGTAATGACACACCACTTGCCATCACTTTTGAAGTCAACAAACTTTTCTTGTGCTTTCTCTTTGGTGGGGTTGGCCTCACCTTGGCTGAAAACAAGCATGCACCTTGCATCAGAACTTCTCCCCATCACCGACCCATCATCTTATTCTGAAAGAATCTGTTTGGTAAGAGTATAACATCAATTGTCCAAATGATAGTTCTTCATGCACTTGAGGAAGTTACAAACCTCAATTTCTTTCTTGACAATTTGATCCATAGCCTTGTAACACTTTTTAATGGAGTCCATTTCCTACTCTTTTCATTATCTCTGTGTTTTTCCTTTCAGATTTCTTATCTTTTCAATATAAAGAATAAAGCCAGACATCTAATTAGATTCTGGTCAGTGAGGATACAGTGAGAAGGTTCCCACACATCTCAGCACTAATCTTTTACTGTATTTTTTTTTTCGTGTGTGTGAATGCATTTAAATCTGTTACAGGAAGCCTGGGCTACGGTTTCCAGCACTCCCCCTCATATGCTTCTTGCTATACTCCTGAGACAATAATTTCCAAGGAGATTATTGACTTTACTATAAGCGCACAGAAACACACACACACACACACACACACACACACACACACACACACACACACACACACTTTTTTCCCCATAAAATCCTCTAAGAAAAGTCTTTTACATGTTTGAACCTGGAGAGATTGCAAGGCTCAGCTGATTTGGAGGGAAACAAGTTATAAGACATCCACTGAGTTGAAAGGGAGTCAAGCAGATATATAATTTTCAAGGCTTAGTATAAAACAAATATGTAGGCTCCTTATATAAAACTTACTAAAAATTATAAGGCAATTACAGTAAAGCATGCAGCCCTGTAAGCACAGGCCCCTGTGTGACTCCAGAGTCATGTGCTCATGGAGCCTGACCAGAGAGAGGTTTCCTGGTTGGGTAGACAGAGCTGATTGATAAGTGATAGCTGATAGATAAATGAGAAAACCTTCCCAATTACTAAAATATTAAAAAGCATTCCCTCATGGTTGAGGAGATATCTCAGTGGGTAGGAACACCTGATGTGCAAGCATGAGAATCTGAGTTCAAATACAGGGTCCAGGTACAGGTCAGATATAACCACTTGGGCCTGTAATTCTGAAGCAGAGAAAAGCAGATGCCAGGAGCTAGCAGATCAGCCAGCCTAGCCTACACTGTGAGCTTCAGCTTCAGTGAGTGATCTCTGTAACCTCAAAGTAATGCGTCTGGGAGTAGTAGTGTGTTTCCTTTCCTGCCTTATCATATAGTCAGGTAGAAATTTTCTTTCTACTTCAGTATAGTGACCTGAAATTAGTCTTACTCAACTTTTTTCTTACAAAATACTATTGTCATTTCTATAAATGCATGTAATTGCACCAAAGGAATACATGCAATTTTATCTATTACAAATTCAGAGGTTTTCTTGTTTGTTTGTTTGTTTGTTTGTTTGTGGTGTAGGGCATCCTTACAAACAGTCATTTCCACCAAGTGGTTTCCCATCTAAGACAACAAGGTGACAATTATTTGTAAATACCGAGAAGGACAAGTTGGTCAGGTTTGAATCCTCAGTTGTGCTTTGCTGGGACATAGTGGGTTCTGCTCTTTTCAAGACTACAATTTTGTGTGTGTTAGTGTTCTGTTTTCAGGATGGTCATAAACAGCTTAGGGGTTACTCCTTGCACTTATGTGGTGTCCCGACTTGGCCTGTAATATTACAGAGCTGCTAAAGTGTGGCATTAGGAAGAGAAAGAACTATAGATCATGATTAGTTTTATTAGCAGCTAATAGAGCTCTAGATCTGTCCTTCTCACCCTCTTCAAACTTTAGTTTTCTATCTAACAAAATAAGTTACCACTTCCAATTTAACATTCCACTGAACTCAGATGGTGTCATTGAAGAGTTTTTCTTCTATTAGTGATAGTGTCTGAGAGATGCAGATGTTCCCAAATAAGGACCCTTCCCTCAAGGCCCTTACAGTCTATAAAAGAAGTGAGATGGCTACAGAAGAAAAATATAAATGAAATAAGAAGTGATCCTACTTGCTAAGGCGTTTAAAAACATTAACTGTAAAGAGAATTTTTCAGAAAACCAGAATTCAAATTCCTGTACTTAAGTCAGGTGTCTCAAAACTGCATGTAAAGAGTATTAATAGATCAAATGCAATACTGTTGAGGCAAATAATTTTAAGGCAACCAAGGCTATAGCATAGTAAGCATCCAGAAAGTTGTATTTCCTTCTAGAACTTGGTCTCCAAACATCATATCACCACATCACTTGGCAACATGAGTCTGGTGGTGTTCTCTGAGAAATGCCTACTCCTGGCAAATAGTCGGCTCCTCCTGCCTACCAAGGACCAGATCTTGGTTGTGATTTGAATGAGCAGAACAATTCAAAACAACTCATAGGCACAAAAGTACTGCACATTTCAGGACTTGGAAAACTTCCAAATAATCTCACAATGAGCTGGCAAAGAAGGTTGAGCCAAAGTTAGCAATGGGGTTATAGTGATTAAATAATAAAAATATAGAAAACCAATTACGTTCCATGGAGCATTTCTATTTTCTAGGAATTATATCATGTACTTAACTGTGTTAAAATTTTTCATCTTTCTCAAGCTTATATAATACAAATACTACTTTCTCTTTGTAAGAAAAGTGACATTTAGTGATATTATCTGATATATCTAACTTTGCTAAGACCACACAGCTCCAAAGTTGTTGGTTTTTTTTTCACTTAGGTTTTTTTTTTATAATCTAGAGCAAAAATAAAATCTTCATTAAGTATTATTCTTAAGAACCCCCTTCTTTTTATACATGGTGAACATATATTTCTCAGAGATTTAAATAATGAACACAGTATTTTAAGTCAAATTAGAGTAGGGCTTGCTTGCCATCTGATCCTGGATCCCACATTGCAAGGTAAAGTTGTGCCAAATAGAAGGATCTTTTCATTGTCTTTATCATGTTAAGACTCTATTCTTAATCTATTCTAATGAAACACTTCTGAACCTCTCCTACTCCTTTTTGTTTTGTTTTGTTTTTTGGTCACTCTGACACTACATCTTAAGTGTCTTTATGGAAATGTAATGTGAACACAATCAAGTGGGAAAGTAGCTCTGATAGTAAGGTGAGCAAGGTATCATCCTCAAGATAAGATGCTCGCAGTTTGCTATTTGGGAACGTAGAGACCGGTCAGTGAAAGATGTTCAGTGTCCATCCCGTCTTTACTTTTCAACACATTTCATGTTTGTTAGTGCCTCCTTCTTCATCCATGGCATTAATGTCACTATGAGGAGGGAAAGGAACCAGCAAGTGGAAGCCTTTTTCACTAAGGATTGAACGACTGCTGTACCTACTGTGTTGATGACATTCTCATCCAATTATTATCACAGAGAGAACAAAAAGCAAAGTGACCTTGGTTAGGTATGTTAATGATTTTCAGCAAGATGTTATTTTATAAACTTCCAGGAACCCAGGAAGCAGCACAGCAAACTTAGACATGTATACAAATGTAGTGGGAGACAGTGGGAGGGTAGTCAGATCAAGAGAAATATCTTACTATTTTAGAAAATTCAGAACTACTTGACATTTCATTTTCTGTGTGCACTTGGCTTATACCCCAATATAATGAACTTGGTTTTGTGAAAAGGCTAATAAAGTAATAAAAGGTAAAGTATCTCTAACCCCAAGTCTTTACATTTAAAGTATCCTTTCAAGTATCGAACTCAACTTGCTTTGAGTTTGCAGAGCATCTTTTTTCTCTTATCGGGATGACTTGATGGGCAAGTTGTCTTTGGCATCTTCCTCCTTAGCAGTGTTTTTATTGATTTTCATCTGAGTCTGTTAGTGAATGTCTTTGGTAAATTGTGGGTGGCAATTAGCAACTTCTCTTCAAAGTATCTTCTGGGGCAGGTGGCCTCTTTTTGTCACTTTGATGAGCAAAATGGCTGGGTGACAATCATCATCTCCAGGTTATCTATTCCTATTTTTAATTATTATCATTAAAAGTTATGTTGTCAGCATACCTAGAAGGAGCACATTTTTATTAGGCATGCGATCTGTTCCTGTAACAGTCATTGAAATCTCACCTGGGGGCAACAGCAGCATTTCCAATAGTCACATAAGAGCACAGATGTGAAACCTGCAGGTGCCAGCTGTATGAAGAAGGTAAAACTAAGACAGGCAGCGTTCAATAAACAATGTCTGAAGCCTGAACATTCTTTGGCGCTCTAGCTGATTCCTTACTCACTGTTGGCATTCTTTGGTCCTATAGCGTGATCACCTGCCAACTTGAAAATTAATAAGTAATTTTTCAAAACCTGATGGGAAACGTTTTTCTGAAATGAAAGCTTATGTGTCCATAGCACTTTAGTTTTGATGAATAAGAATTGAAATACTATTAGTTGTTTCATTTGTTATCAGAAAAAAAATAACTGAGACTGTATGGTTAAAGCCACTCACTACTGAAGCCAATGCAGGCTCACATTAGTACTTTAAGGACCACAGAACACGTGAGTTCTGACTCTAAGAATGTATGTGAGAAGCCAGGGGTTGCTCAACCGTCCCCTTTGTTGCTTTGCTGTGAGGCTCGTTCTTCCTTGACAAGCTCTAGTCCATGTTTTTCTTGGCACTGCTGTGCTTCGATGGTCACACAGCAATGGCACTGAAGAAGTACAGTGTCTGACTGCTGAGTAGAACTTCAGAAACAGTGAGGTGGCTGCAGGTTTGTGACCGTGCATGAACTAGAATAACTCCTTACACCCATCTCATATTTGTTTCCAGGGTTTTGTTATCTGGATTCTCCATTTTGCTTAACAGTGACCCATGAGGATATAAGGTGCTCCTATTTCCAATATTAGAAATCTATCCTAAATATTATATATTTTATAACATAAAGGAACGATATTAGGAATTCATCCAAAGCATTGTATGTTTATATAGTAAATCATATATCTAATTATGACAAAATTCTAAGCTTACTTACTCAGGAGCAGTTAAGTAACCCAGATAACTTTAAATCCCTGTTTCCTGTGTGATGTGTGCATATTCAATGCAAAAATATTATAAAATAGCAAGACAACCTTCATTGTAATGGCATTCACTTCAAACTTCAGATAAACCAAAGTACAGACTAAAGTATGTATACCTTTTTGCATTTAGGCTGTATCCCTGAACAGAGGTGGGTAAGTCAGGATCTGCACAATAATGTAATAGCAAGAATATCAGGACAAAGGGGTTTCAAGGGGAAAAAACAGAAATGCAGGTGTAAGGCTATCTCTCTCAGCCTAAGCCTGGGAACGTGACCCAGACAAGCTTGGGAAAGTGACCCAGAAAGAATGAAGGCCAGTTTCAGTTCCTGAGAACAGGGTGACCAACTGAGGTAAACAGTTCTCAGAAAAATCCCATCTGGAAATTCCCTGGAAACTCCCCAATACCCCTCCTTGCCAAGAATAGCCCCCAAGACCAACGACCCCTGCAATAGCCTATAGCATTTAAACAAGCACCCCTAGCGACTACCAGAGCCAATCCTAACATAGGGCACACAGCCCCTCCTAACCTTTGCAGTTTTAGCCTTTAAAAATAGCTGTGACTCGGGGTGCCTCCGCCTCTCGCTGAGGTCCCCTGACGCGTGTCAGCAATAAACCTTGTGCTTTTGCATCAACAGTGTGGTCTTCGAGGTCTGGTGAAGACCTCCTACCCGAGTGGACTCTAGGGTCCAACACAGGAAATTAAGTAGGACTGTGGAATTCAAAGCCCATTCGGTTTTTAAGGCTAAGAAAGCAAACATCAGGAGCAGAGTGCTTCTCTTCTCTCAATCCCTTAGATGCCTTAGTATCTCCGATGCCTTCGGTAGTCTGCGGCAAACAGACACAGCGAACAGCCACCAGGACCAAGTCCAAGTGTTCCCACTCTCATCATTATGAATATTCTATGCTATTATTAAATGACCTTAGGAAACTTTTCTTGTTATTCCACTTCACCAATTGCACATTTATTTTACTGGATACAGCCTGTAAATCTCTACTTAAATGAGGAAGATTTAGGTTTCCCAACTTAAAAAAAAAATCAAGAATGTTCATTTTCTCTCCCACATTTGTTTACAGAGTCCAAGTGGTACCATTGGTAATTTTAAGTAAAGAGGAGTTGCAGATGCATCCTGGCTATTCTCCCTGAACAGACCACTCGGTGGTAAGAGGTACTTCAGTCATTCTGCTTTTCTACGTCCTGTGTGAATTCTTGTAGTAAGAAATGAGAACTCACAGAGAGATCATACCGACTTCTGCTGTTGAGATCGCCTGATGACATGTCATATATCTAGAGCCTCCCGCATGCTTATCTTACTGCTCTGGTCATGACACTGCCTCTTCTTTAGAGAGGAAACTTCCATATTAAATCTTCAAGAGAATAGAAAGTGACATGTGAGAAAATTGTTTGCTGATTGCTGCAATTGATATAAAAAAGGGCTCACGGGACCTTTATATAGCCTAAATTGCCTTATCTTCTATACTATTGGTGAGTCACCCTAAGAAGCCTTTTCTCCTACCTGCCTTTTCGTGACCAGATTCCCCAGTGGCTTATCAGAATAGAAGGGATAACAGCCTTGAGGTCCAGCTTAGCAGATTCCTCATGTCTTGGTGGAGGGAACAACCTGTAACATTCTATTACCTAACTCAAGGCCTATCTAGCTACTTTCTTTTTAAAATATTGTGTGTGAGACTAGTGTCATGTCTGCATGTATGTAAGCACACTGGTTGTAGTTTCTGGTGAGCATGAAGCTCAAATGAGAGTACTGGGCCCCCTGGAACTGGATACAGATGGAACAGTTGTGAGCTACCTTATGGGTGATGGATACCGAACCCAGATCCTCTGGAAAAGCAATGAATGCTCTTAACCATGAGTCATCTCTCCAGCCCTGGGCTGTATTTTCTTGAAACAAACTTGCCTCTCCTATTTGTCTAGGTTCTTTACAAAGTTACACACACACACACACACACACACACACACACACACACACACACACTAACACACACTGTTTGAATACAAGTACTTTCTTCTATCAGTGCTAAATCCTTGCGTATTTACACTGAAATAAAGCTGTCCCATATGAAATTCAATAACCACTGACAGCCCAATGACAAATTTAAAGAAGCAATTCTACTTTTAAAAAAAGATAAAATTAGAGATAAAAAGAGAGACTTGTTGATAAATGCCAATAAAATCCAGAAAATCAAAAGGCCACACCTTAAAAAGATATATTTCATCAAATTGGGAAATCTAAAGGAAACGGATAAATTTTTAGATGTGTGTAACTTGTCAATTGAACCAAAGAGTGGTAAATAAAAACTTTAAAAGCTGACAAATTTTCCTTGTTTTCTGTTCTCAGAAACATTACTGCCATTGGTATTCCTCACAATGAATGTGCTCAGGCTCAAAGCAAGCTTGGGCTGAATAATACATGAGCCTGTGGCTGGATGACTTAGAAATAAACTAAATGAGAAGACTTACAAAGAATTTTAAGTCTTAGATGAAAGTTCAGGAGAACTGAGTAAAATGTTTTTATATTCTGGGCTTGATTTAATAAATTATTTTTATTTTATTTTCTATGTACTTTTGGTCATGATTTTATATAAACTAACTTTAAGAGATTTTAGTTTCTAATTTAACTTTAGCTATGCAAGTTGGAAATTAATGAAGAGATCTCTCCACTCAAAAAACCCAGTTATCTAGACTCGGACAATCATCTTTATTTCTCCTTAATATAGGTGCAATCAGCTTCAAATGTGCTTGTCCTGCTCCTTGATGCTACTCAACTGCCCCTGCAGAGATCTTATGTCATCATTTGTCACTATGTCTGATCACAAATTATTTGCTCAAACTGTTATAGACATTTATTTTTTTATTAATCTAAAATTATACACAAGACACGTAAGTATATGTGCATACACACACACACACACATACGCACACACGCATGCACGCACTAAAGGAAGATAAACCATTTGGGTTGACAATGCACTCTACAAGAGCTTACCAAAGTACTCAAAATACTCCAGCATGAGGCAGGAGAAACCTCTTTTTGAAAGGTTGCTTGGGTAAAGCCAAATGACTCCCAAAACAATATAGACTATTGCTTCTTAGGGGTTGAAGGCAGCCCCTATTCCTGAAGACGTTGTACACTTGGAACACAGAACTGGTGATTTGCACTGAATGTGACCTGAAAGCCCCTCCCCTGACGTCTAACTTTCATCATTTCTGAAAATACTGTGCAATCTGCCAAGGGAGAGAAGCAACTAAACAGCCCTACCCAGCTCCAAACCTATGAGCCATGGCAGTTACCACTATGACAAGACAAAAGTTTAGAGGAAGGTGCTGTTCCATCTTAATTCTTTCACCTATAGGATGCAGAAGAAGGAGGTAAAGGCTGCACGGGAGGATGAGAGAGTTCCGGTAGGAGATGAGGGAAGAGCCAATTTAAAGTAGAAAGACCTTGGAAGGGCCAAGAATATGTTGGTGAACTGGACTGGGAAAATAAAGAAGTGATTAAGGAGGACAGAAACATCTGCATGGAGCTGTCCACAAGCCAGATCCTTACCCTAGTCTGGAAGGATTCAGTGTATTCTAATCTAATTGCCCAAAAGCTCCCAAGCTACAAAGATTTGGGTCTCAGGTTCCATCATTGAGTGACTTCCTTTACAGAGTCTTCTTTGTGAAATATACACAACAATTGTGACTCGTGCCATTGAAATATTCAACAACACAAGGCACACTGAGTATCAGGACCAGTGCCAGCATTGCAGTCACACAACAGCAGTGAATTATCCCCACCCATCTCTGCCAGGTAGTTTTCTATCTGAAACAACCTATATAAGTGGTGGGCTGGTACGGGGAGAGGGGGATGAGGGAAGAGGGACAGAGGAAGGGTGAGGAGGTAGGGAGCTACAATTGGGGTGTAAAATGAATATATAAATGAGTAAATTTTAAGAAAGAAAAGAACACAGTAGTGCAAGGACAGGAAAGGAGTGAGTGCTGGCCATGAAAGTGAGGCGTCTCAATTTACAACAGCAGACATGGTCTCTAACCAGCTGATGTGACCAAGTATAAGAAGAAAAATTCACTTTTCTTTTCTAGATTTTTTTCAATCCTTAATAAATGATGCCATGAAAAGACTTTGCCTCTCTGTTTATAGCAGCGGAACAGCAAAGGGAGCACATGCGCATGTGCACGTCCACTACATGCTATCTCACTCCCAGCTCATAGAAATATTTTGATCATTTGCAATAATAGTCATTCAGTATACTAAAATGAATGTTATGTAAGCATGAAGTATTATTAACAGCAGCGATTAAGTTTAGTCAGTGAAAATTATAAACCATCTAATTTATGCTCTTTGTCATTTTCTCTGAGATGATCTAAATTAGCTTCATTTTAATGTGAATGTGATTACACTACAATACACTAAATTTCTTCAGAGGGCACATTTGAATATTTAGATGTAAGTGAGGTTTGAACAAATCTATGATATCAATGTCCAAAGTGATAAGTATATTATTATCATTATTATTATATAACATGGCTTATACTGTTTATAGACATTATGCTAAGTGTTTTGAATAATATTCTTAAAGATCTTTTTCATTTTTCACATAATATCTGGAGATATACCTATGGGTAGTACTGTATTCCTTGACTGTAGGGTTGACATGAATCTAGCAGTCTATTAGCTCAAACGCTGCTTTTCATGTCAAATTATTATGAGAACTAACATCTGGGCTGTATTAAAGGATATTAGGTCAGCTGTTACAATTTACCAATGCCCTAGTTCTGTAGAACATTAAAGGAAAATTTCTTGCTCACATCACAGTCCAATATAGCCCAGCATGGTTATTCTCCCCACAGATATTTGCAAGTACGGGTACCTTCTTTCCAGCAGTCCATGCCTTCCTTAAGACCCCGGAGCCCTCCGCAGGGCACATTGCTCTATAGAAGAGAAAACAAAGACACTGAAAAAGCAGCAGGGATAAGTACAAATGTCTTGTTTGTAAGTTTCTGGGTAGGGATCAGACTTTGTATTAGTAGCTTGTCTTGTTCCTACAGCCCAATAACTAACAGAAACCAACTTAAGACAAGATTCACTATGGCTCAAGGCTTGAGAGGGTACAAGTCCACTGTAGTGAGGAAGAGACCAAAGCCTTAAGTTTCTAGCTCACGTTTCCATGGCCGAGGAAGTAGAGAGGTGGGAATGACGGTGCTCAATTTCTTCCTCCTCTTGTCCCTGTTACTCATTCTGAGCCGTGGAGTGCTAACCACACCCAGCACGTTCCGAGTGAAGCTCTTCTCAATCGCCTCTGGGAAGCCTCTCAGCACATCCAACAGCAGGCTTCACTCACACCCTCGGCATTTCACAGTCCCATCAACCCAACCGTCAAACTCAACAGCGACGCACTTGCTGTTGCCTATAGTGACAGCAAAGCTGTTCTGTTTTCCCTTTGAAGATTTCCGTGAAGAGGCAGACAGATACTGAGGATGAGCAGAGGTGGGCCTGGGAGTCCAGAAAGGAAACTCCTAAATGATGAAACTAGCAGTTTCTGTATAAGAGGGTGAGTGCTGCTCTCTTTCTCTTTCAGAGAGAGAAACTTCTACCATAAGTAAACCTTTCTCCAGAAATGTTTCGATGACATCAGAAAGATGAGGTTTCTTCATCTTGGGACAATGTAGCTTATCTAAGAGTATTTCAGTTTATTAGCTCAACCATCAGCAAAATAGACCTGCTGCAGAAGAATGAAAAGCCAGGGACCTTCATGGAGGACTTTGCTCCTTTTGGAAAATTAATAAATGAAGCCAGGGAACTAAATTACAAGAGTCGCTGTGCTGGCCCTTCATCTCTCAAGCATAGCGTTTGTACAGAGTGCCTGAGATGGCTGTAGTTTGATTTGATTTCAAGAGGAAATAATGAGCTGTTCAGTAAAGAGAGGAAAATATTCTTAGAGGCAAGGCTAAGCCTAAGTTTTGTATAACCATTTTTACATCTGAGGCTCACACAACTAGAAGATAATTTAATTTCTGATCATGATTATAAAGTGCTTAGTTCCCAGAAAGCTTAGTCTTGAGGCAATGTTACCACAAAGGTGGAAAGTACCAGCCTAGCTGATCTCTTCCTGGCACAAAGTAGAAAGAATTGAATATTTATTGTGATCTATTTGAATGGAGAGCTATTCTCTCCAAAGCTTCAGCTAAATAATTTTACAACGAAGTCCTGAGAGCATGTAATGTGCACAAAGTTTATATTTTGTAAAAGTATGATATTAAACTTATTTGTATTTTTATATTGTGAGTATGTGCATGTGTGTGCATATGCATGTGGGTGCATTGGCATGTGTGTGCATTGACACTCAGGCGACAGTTGGAGAACAAGTTTTAGGAGTCAGTTCTCACTTTCCTCCAGGGAGAACCCAGGGTGAAACTCAGGTTGTCAGTACTGGTGACAAGCACCTTTACTCGCTGAATCATCTCACTGGTCATCATTAAAGCTATTTTGAAAAGAAAGTGGCTTTTCCATTTTATTGTCATGTCTTCTTTTTAAAAAATACTTAATATCTTATAGCGTCAGAAAAAGACAAGAGTGCCTTCTGCTACATTTGGAAAAAGTAGCAAGAACATTATGTGTGTGTGGGGGGTACACGAACATTGTGGGGGGACACGAATAGTGTGTGTGTGTGTGTGTGTGTGTGTGTGTGTGTGTGTGTGTGTGTTTGTATGGAGAGGGACATGAACATTGCGTATGTGTATGTATGGGAGGGGGACACGAACATTGTGTGTGTGTATGGGAGGGGGATATGAACATTGTGGGGGGAACGAACATTGTGTGTGTGTGTGTGTGTGTGTGTGTGTGTGTGTGTGTGTGTGTGT
>OU015744.1:110177630-110188239 GCA_907169655.1 Acomys percivali
AGAGAGAGAGAGAGAGAGAGAGAGAGAGAGAGAGAGAGAGAGAGAGAACCAAACCTACCTTATAGTTAGAATTTTAAGCTACATAGAAAAATAGCCCCGTATATGCTTATATATGGCCTTTCCCTTTCCATAAAAGTATTACTGTGGTATAAATTAAAACTTTTACATGCAGGAAATGAAGATGGCCAAGTTGTTCCTAATCCAATAGGAAATGAAGGCTTGGGCATCATGAAGATGAGACTGGAGATAAGCACTGAATTGCCAAAGGCAATGTGAGCATAGTTGTTATAATAAGCAGCTTAGACAAAGTGATGCCCATAATGGCCTGACCCAAGTGATCAGCACAGGCAATGTGAATTTTATGGTGGCATGACTTGTATGGACCTCTGGTGCTGGCTAATTAATCCCAGTGTTTCCAGGCATTAACTAGATAAGAGCCCCCAACATTATTGTTTTATCTGTATAAGCAGAAAAATTATCAAACAAATGAAAGAAAGGCTCTATTGGTTCTTGGCAAAAGAAAATCTTTGATTATGAACCAGCTTCTGGTCTTGAGCCAGTTTGCAAACCCCAGAACTCCTTGAATGAAGGGGTGTCCAGGTTCCCTTGAGGAAGGGCCCTGATGAAATACCTAAGAGTTTTAATGTTAGCCTTTGTCTGCTCATTCTCCAGAGAACCTACAGCCTTTTACAAGGGTGACCGTACACTGGGAGAAAGGAAACAATCAGGCTTTCTGGGGTCTATTGGATACTGAGTCTGATACTGATTGACACTGTTTCCAGGAGACATCAAAAAACACTGTGTTCCTCCACTTAAAGTAGGGGCTTATGAAGGTCAGATGATTGTAGAGTTTCGGCTGAAGGCCGACTCTCAGTATGTCCAGTCGGTCCCTGAACCCATCCCGTGGTCTTTTCCCCAGCCCCAGAATGTATAATTAGGATAGATACACTTAGAAGTTGGCGGGATTCTCAACTTGATCCCCTGACCTGTGGAGTGAGGGCCATTATGGTTGGAAAAGCAAAATGGAAGATTTTAGAGTTGCCTCTGGCAGGGAAAATAGTGAATCGAAAACAGGGATATGACTTTCTCATGTACTCTGGTGCCTCACATTTGACTATGTCCCCTGGAGGGGGAGACCTAGTGGCACTCAGAGGAAGGACAGCAGGTCACCAAGAAGAGACTTGGTACCCTATGAGCATATACAGGGGGAGGTAATCCCTCTGAGGAACAGTCATAGGGGAGGGGAATAAGGGGAAAATGGGAGGGAGGGGAGAATGGGAGGGTACAAGGGATGGGATAACTATAGAGATGTAACAAGAATAAATTAATATAAAAAAATAAAAAATAAAAAAAAGAAACTGCAGAAAGTAGTGTCACCAAAAAGACACTATGCTGAAAGATGGAGGATAGTGGTTCCCACCATATCTCCCTTTAATTCCTCCTTCCAGCCAGTGCAGAAGACAGATGGATCATGGGGAATGACAGTTGACTATCAAAAATTCAATCAAATAATGACTCCTGTTGCATTTGCTATACTAGATATGGCATCCTCGCTTGAGCAGATTAACACAATTCATGGTACATGCTATGCAGCTTTGGATCTAGCAAACACATTTTTCTTGGTACCTATCCAAAAAGACCACCAGAAGATATTTGCCTTTATTTGTCGAAGTCATCAGTATACCTTTACAGTTTTACTTTAGGGATATAGTAGCTTCCCAGCTCTGTGTCATAACTCAGTTTGAAGGGATCTCTTCTGTCTTTTCCATAAAATGCCACATTGGCTCAGTATATTGATAACTTTATGCTGACTAGACCAAATGAGCATGAGGTAGCTTACCATTGTGGGTGTGTTAGTAACAAATATGTCTGCCTAAGTATGGAAAATAAACCAAACCAAAATTCAAAGGCCTTCTATCTCAGTAAAGTGCTTAAGAGTGCAGTGGTGTGGAACATGCAGAGTTACTACTTTTAAGGTGAAAGATAAGTTATTGCATCTGGCCCTTTCAGCCACCAAGACAGAGTTACAATGTTTAGTAGGCCTATTTGGATTCTGGAGACATTTCTCATTTGGGTGTGTCACCCTGTCCCATACACCAGGTAACTCTAAAAGCTGCTAGCTTCAAGTGAAATAAAAGAAGGCTCTTCAACAGGAGTGTGGTGTGTGTGTCTATATGCATGTGTGTGTGTGTGTGTGTGTACGTGTCTGTGTGTCTCTCTGTGTGTGTACCTGTCTCATATACTTACCAGACTCTTACAGAAGGAGCCCAGATAGGAATGATGAAAACAAGTGGCATGGGATGCGTTGTTGGGAGATAATAAAGTAGCTTAGTTGGTATCTGCACAGTCCAGTGCAATAATGCCTATTAATCTAACAGGTTTTGTATATATAATAGTAAGTTAAGGAACAAATGCCACTGAACTAACAATTAGCCTTAATTAATATAAATTCAATTTACATATGTATTAATAATTATGAGTCAATGTTAGATAGTACTAATCACTTCTTCAGTCCAACATGAGCAGGTCATTATGAGCATAAAGAAATGCATAGCAGCAATCCACCACCAAATGGAATCATATGTATATATGATGGATATATGGATATATGTATATGATCTCATATATATATACATATATATACATATATATATGAGCAGGTCCTGAAAGCATAAGCAAGTTACACAAAGAAGTTCCCCAAATGCCTAGAGTTTCTACTCATGTTACAATGCTGTCTACTGCCAAGCATGTACCTTTAGCTTCATGGCGTGTTTCCTGTGATCAGTTCACTAAGAAGTAGAAGACTAGGGGATAACTCTGCAAGTTATGCAGACACTACCCAGAAGCGGACAGCTGAAGCAGTACAACCTCTTTCTGGGACAAGCCTGAAAGACATCAGTGGAGGGAAATCTTCACAGTAGGCAGAACTTTGACACTATCCATGGCCATACATTTTGTTTTGAAGAAGAAATGGCCATGTATATAATTGTTCACTGATTCATGAGCTTTAGCCAGTGGATTTGCTGAATGATTAGGGACTTTGAAAGATCATGATTGGAAAACTGATATGAAGGACATCTGGGGAAGACTGTGGATAGATCTCTCCAAATGGGTGAAAGATGTGAAAATACTTGTGTTTTTATAAATGCTCATCAAAAGGTGACATCAGCTGAGGAGGAGTTTAATAATCAAGTAGATAGGATAACCCATTCTGTGAAAAGTCAGCCTTTTCCTCCAGCCATATGTCACTGCCCAATGGGTCCATGAACAAAGTGGCCATGGTAGCAGAGGTGGGGCTTATACATGGGCTCAACAACATGGACTTCCACCTGCCAAGGCTGACCTGGCTACTGCTGCTGCTGAGTGCCAGATCTCTCAACATTAGAGACCAACATTGAGCCCTAGATACGGTACCATTCCCTGCAGTGACCAGCTAATGACCTAGTGGCAGGTTGATTACACTGGATCACTTCCTCCACGAAGAGGACAATGCTTTGTCCTTACTGGAGTAGATACTTATTCTGTCTGTAGATTTGCCTTTCCTTCATGTAATGCTTCTGCCAAAACCACCACCCATGAACTTACAGAATGCTTTATCCACCACCATGGTATTCCAGGCAATATTGCTTCTGACCAAGAAACTCACTTCACAGCCAGAGAAGTGTGACAGTGACCATGGTCATACCGTGTTCCCCACCATCCTAAAGCAGTTGACCTGATAGAAAGATGGAATGGCCTTTTGAAGATACAGTTACAGCATCAATTAGATGGCAGCAGAGTTGAAGGATAGGGCAGGTCTTGGGAGGCAGAATAGTCTTTGAATCAGCATCCAGTATATGGTGTGGTTTCCCCCATAGCTAGGATCCACAGGTCCAGGAATCAAGAGGTAGAAATGAGAATAGTTCCACTCATTATCACCTGTAGTGACCCAGTAGAGAAATTTGTGCTTCTGGTTCCTGTGACCTTCCGTTTTGCTGGCCTAGAAGTTTTGTTCCAGAAGGTGGAGCACTCCTTCCATCCACACAAGTACTCCATTGAACTGAAAGCTCAGACTTTTCCATGGCCACTTTTGGCTCCTGGTGACGTTAAACCAACAGGCTAAGAAAGGAATAACAGTGTTAGGAGAGGTGATGGATCCATATTACCAATGGGCAATTGGATTGTTTCTCCAGGTAAAAAGATTATGTCCGGGGTACAGTAGATCCATTAGGGTGTCGCTTGGTCCTACCACGTCCTGTGATTAAAAATCAATGAGACACTACAGCAACCTAATCCAGGCAGGGTGGCATGGAGGTATGGTATCCATACCATCAGGAATGAATGGATCACTCCTCCAGGAAAAGAGCCAAGACCTGCTGAGGTGCTTACTAAGGGTGGAGGAAATACAGAGTGCATAGTAAAGGAAGGTAGTTATAAATACCAGCTAAGACCATGGGACCAGTTGCTGAAAGAAGAATTAAAATTGATGTGTCTCTGTCATGTTTTGTTAAAAATGAGTTTTTGCAGATATTTGCAGATATTTGTGTTTTCTCTCTTTGATTTGCTTTCTTTCTCTCTCTCTCTCTCTCTTTTTTTTTTTCCAAAACAGGGTTTCTCTGTATAGGCTTGGCTGTCCTGCACACTCTTTGTAGATCAGGCTATCACAAATCCACAGCAATCCATCTGCATCTGCCTCCCTGATTGCTTCCATGATTTCTTTATTATGTAATGTAACATCAATTAAGAAAATATCAATTGTTATCATAGTTAAATTTGAGATAATAAAAGAATGTCCCTCAAGGAATATTGCTACCTATTCTAAATTTATAATGTATTTGTGATTTACATGGGATAGTTATATCATGTTAGGCATAATTATGATCTAGTTATTACTTTCACTTGGAAATTAAGCGTGACATAAGGAGACATGATTGTGTGTCAAACTGACAAGGCATGGACTTGTTATGGCTATTCTGGCTTGTCAAATTGATGACATCTGGAATTAATTAAAACCTAAGTGGCTAGGCGTACCTGTGAAGGCTTTTTAAATTATTATTAAATCAGCTGAACTGGGAAGATCCACTTCAACTCTGGCTCTTTGAGATAGGAAGATGCACCTTTAATCCACATCTCTTGAAGTGGAAATATCCACCTTTAATCCGGGCCGCATCTTCTGCAGGCAACCTCTGAAAAGAACATGGAAGAAGGAAGCTGGCTCTCTCTTTGCCCACTTGTTCTGGCTCTCATTAGCAAGTCTGTTCTTTCTCTGGCATTAGAGCCTATTTCTTTGGGATTCTGGTGTATGCTGAAGACTGGTTGAGACAACCAGTTTCATTTATTTGAACAACTACTGGATTCTTTTCTTTCCATTGGTAGACAGCCATTGTTGGACCAGTTAGACAGCAGCCTGCAGCCTGTAAGCCATTCTAATAAATCCCCATTCTACATATAGAGAGATTCATTACAGAACTTCTGTTCCTCTAGAGAACCCTAACTAATACATCTAGTTTCTGCCAAATGGGGATTACAGTTTTGTTCCAGATATTTGGTCTTAGGGAAATAACTAATGTTTTCCATCATAGCCATGTTTAATTATATATGCCTCAAGGAGATTGCCAGTTGTCTCTGAACGTTCACTGCCAACTGTGTTGGCATTTTAATCAGGTGTGGTACTCTGCATGGGGAAGCCACAAAGCCCAGAGATATCTGAGTTAATTTGTCATTGTTGGATTTTAAGTACTTGCTGCTGCAGGCTCTCTTGGCATATGCAAAATCACATTCTCTTTATAAGAGCAAACTGAAGCCAATGGCAGGATAGCCTAGTACATGGTCAAGTTTATTACTTTTAATGATATTTGCACTTGCTCTCACCAGTCTTATTGCAGGTAAATTTCTTGGGCTGGTGGATGAATAATAACTGGTAACCTTTCTTCAGAATATAATTGCCCTGAATAAAAAATATAAAAATGATAATGAGGAAAACATAACTATAAAACATTATCTAGTCTCTGCAAAACAAAGTGTTCATAGCACAGTATTATACAAGAGAGGTGACTTTATTCTTTTCCTAAAATATAATGTAGGCTGTGAACTTATTCAGAAAACAAACTGAGCCATCATTTATCAATCTTATCAGACTTTTAAAATATTTAGCTGATTTACTGAGTATATCCATGGATATGAAATATTATTCATTGTACTGTGATATTCAACATCATTTTTCCACTCATTTTTTTCTGGAGCAAACACATTAAAATCCCATTCCATCAAAGGCCAAACCAGCGTTATATATCTGAGGGAAGAAACTTGCATTTGTTTGTTTTACATATGCTTCAGTGTGTGAGAATGAACTATGTGGGGAAGGCTAGAACTCCTACTAATTTTTCAGATAAGGTTTCTTTAAAATAGTTGTACATCTAAAGAAGACCCAGATGTAAAGCCCACTACTACCAGGGAATGCTACAAAAGCAAAGAAATTCCTTCAAGGGAGCATGGGGTTCATGGAAACCCAAGAGGGGGATGGCTAGAAAGCTCAGAGGAAGATGCTAGGGAGACTTCCTTTCTTGTCTGGAGATTGTACCAGCTTTGCTCCCCAAAGGTTTGGCTGACAGAAATCTAGCCATGATTAGGAGGAGGTTGAAGGTGTGAAGACCTTGCTCAGTGTAGGTGGCTACGCTGGTGCTGTCACCCTGCTACTGTTCCCTTGCCCATGTGTGCAGTCACAGCTTGTGGCCAAGGGCCTGTTTCTGTCAGCCTCTGCCTATACTATGAGACCACGCATTATTAAGAGAGAGAAATGGGCAGAGATATTCTTCAGGAATGAGAGAAAGCTGTGTGAGAAGACTTTAGAAATTAAATTAAAATGCTACCTTCATGTCTCAGTCTCTTCAGATATTCCCAGCCCATAGATTTTGTTCATTCTTTAAGAATAGCACAAGTGGCCCTCTGTGTTATTGTGTGTGCACTCTGCTGCTTTTTCTAGCCACCGTTAGGTTTCTTAAGGGACCACTGATCTATAATTCATCATCTCTCTGGAACCTGAAAAAGAACCTCGCACACAATTGCTTACTGCATAATGGATGGTTGAATAGTCAAGCAAAAGAATTAGTCTAGCAGTACCCAGAGGATAAAAGCTCAATCTACCCTGTATACTCAGGATGTTTATGCTAGGGGGAGCTAGGAATTACTCATAGGTAGGAAAGAGCCAAGCTTGATGCATCTTAAACCCCAGCATCAGCATGTGTGTTCTATGAAGCATAACCAAATTGCATCTACATGTTCCCCCATACATAAAATGAGGTTAATGGTAGTTTGACCAGGTAACACAGGCAATTAGGGCTTTGGCATACATAGTGTCAATTGTAGGCCCAAAATTTATAGCACACGCTGAAAGACTGATTGGTGGGGATTAAGTCGTTATGTTTGCTTGAACTTGTATTTCATTTTTAGGGTCTAAAATTCCATGAGAGAAAGGCAGAAGCTACACCAAACAACCTTGTGTGTCTAGTGAATTGTCCAAGACACAGTCGTATGAAGTAAATCATCATCTAATCAAGGGGCTGCAGTTAACACAAATGAGCATTTGTTTTCTGGATCTCTAGATGTTCAGCTAGCTGGCTCTACTGTTTACATTACCACTGCACATTGCCCTTCCCCCAACTCTCCAAATCCTTTCAATGATGCAGTAACATGGTGAGTTATCATATCACCGGGGAGATTTACCACCTTTTGTCTAAGAGACAATCTCAAAATTCTTACAACTTCACAGCATTGTCATATTCTTGTGCCTGACATAAGCAAAAATATGGCTCTTAATAACTGAAATAATAGAAACCCGGCCTAAAGGAATCTGGCCTACAGAAATACCTTGTGAAGGAATATTCAACCAGCAGCTGGGTCATCCTAGCCCTGGGTCTAGCCTGCCTTAACCAGATGTGATCAACCTGTGTAAGCTGAGCTGTGTTTCTTTATAAAGCGAGCAATAGCCCTGCTGCCTGGAAGTCGCAGAGCTTTCATGCAGATCAAATGTACCATGTGCCCACGATGGTTCCAGAGAGCTTTAAGTAAACTCTTCTTATATTTACCACCTCCCTCATTTGAAAGGTGTCACTTTTAAAGCATGGACACAAACAAATGCTTCCGTGATGTGCTTTGGAGAAAACCTTTCTCAATTAGAGCAAACATCAGTCATTTCTCCCAATAATCTATCATGACTGCACTGATTTAATAAATGAGGGAAGCCGGATCCAGAAACACCCTCAATTATTCTGATGGCTGTAGTGTGGGCTGGGCGCCTCTGCATGCAGAAATCAAGCCTTCTGTTCATTGCCCGGGCACTAAGTCAGGAGGACCTTCTGCTAATATTTGGAGACATAAATCCAGCAATGATTCACGGGTACTTACATGCCCCCTTTGTCCTCAGAATTGAGTCCCTTGAATACTCAGACTGAATATGTATAATTTAGCAAAAAGGGAAGAAAGAGAATTTACATCTAGTACAAGCATCAAAGACTGAAAACTTTTCCTCCTTCCTCCTTGAGGGCAGCTCTCTCCAGAGGGGGTGAGCAGAACGCACAAACCATGTTTAAAAAAAAAAGAAAGAAAAAGAATTCCTTCCTAGTGCCTCGTCCTAACAGCTCAATTCTAATGGAGCTGTGCTATTGAGTCTGGGAAAGTTCAGTCTTCACCCAAAACAGAAGCAGCTGAGCACACAGGAGAAAATGCCTTCCAGCAGTGGTCATTAACCAGCATTTCAGTCTGAATGTACCATCCATTGGCAGGCACACCAGTGATTCCAGCTCTAATACCGAGTCTTGTTTTTATCTTTGAATACCACCAGGGATGGGGAAGTAATATATTGACTGACTGATGGTTAATAATCAACATTGCTGTCTGAGCTAATCATTCAGTCATGTTTGATGAGACTCCATGTCTTCATTAGGGTCATTAGAATTGTTAATAAATAAAATGTGGCTGTATTCCACACACTTTGTACCTCATAATACAGACTTAAAGCAAAGCATCAGCACCCTGAAATAAACACCTGAAAAAGAATTAAAAAATTAAAAGTTAATTCAACAAATTTATGCTTTTTCCTGTGGAGTTAAAAAATCACGAACTCTAACAAGGTTCTACAAGATAGTCCTTTTGAGGTACAGGATGGACATACTAAAATTCTCATTTATTTTCTGTCTAAATGTAAGAAAGAACTTACCCTGAACACAGATAAGACACAGAGATGATTGCTCTCCACCAAAAAGCCCCTCCTCCTCCATAGGCAGCTCAGTCAAAACCTTCTGGAAAACCCATGCAGGCACACTGAGTTTCTGTGATTATTCTAAGTCCAGTCAAGTTGACAATAAAGTTTTTCATCACAGAAAAGATTAGAGAACTTTGATTTAATAAGTGTTTTCTGCTTGGGTGACAAAAACCTTCTAGAGATAGGAGCTGTGATGATCATACCTCAGTGTAGAAGGACCCAATACCACTGATTTGAACATACAAAACCAAATTAAATAAAAATACTTATGTCTTATATTACTCACTAGGAAAAGATGAGTCTGTGCTCCACACTTCCATCACATCCTCTTTCCCACCTTCCATGGAGCCTACAGGGAAATATAAGAGAAGTGAAGACCTGTCCCTGCTGAAAGCTGGTGGCTTGCTCTGTTTCACTTTAAACGAAGCCCTGACTCCTCTCAGGAAGGGTCCAAGCCCACTTCTCTGTTCTCACCTCATTCCCTTCACTCTTTCTCCAAGACCTTACTGTGCTTCAAATGTGCAAAACACACACCAGTTAGACCTCCGCATTTCTTTTCCTCTATTTGAAAGTCTCTTAGCTCTAGAGTTTAAAAATGCCTATCTTATCTAGAGACCAAGCCTACACAAATGTCACCTCTCAGAGGCTTCCCTGGTTCTCAGCTATGGTGGCACTTCTGTCACCCCTGCCTACTCTTTCATTTTTTGCAATTATATTTTAAAATTAATTTATTCAGATTACAACTCAGTTGTCATCCCATCACTTGCATGCTCCCTCCCTCCTGCTTTCACCCTAACTCCTTCCCCTAGTCTATGACCAAGGGGGACCTCTTCCCCTACTATATGGTTATAAGCTATCAAGTCTCATCCTGGTAGCTTGTTTATTCTTTCTTTGAGTGCCATCAGGCCTCCCCACCAAGGGGAGGTGGTCAAATATGGGGCACCAGAATTCATGTCAGGGTCAGTCCCCGCTCTCCTCTTTCTTTGCTTTAACTTCTTCGAAACATTTGTTTTATTTAAAATTATTTTTTGGTTGATTTTTTACTATTCCAGTTCATAACTACATTCAAGACAGAAATTGTAGACACCTAAAGCAGTGCACAGGCATCTCATAACAAATGTTTGAGTGACTTAGCTCTAGTGCTTTTGAAGCAGGGACATTTAAAGCCAACCAAGCTTGCACTAATGGAGGCTTATTTGAACTAGATCGCAGCGCCCTTTCCCATCATTAAACTTCCTATTCACACTTTTCCTAAGAAATGAAGGAAGAAAAAGGAGTACTGAGAAAGAGAGAGAGAGAGAGAGAGAGAGAGAGAGAGACAGAGACAGAGAGAGAGAGAGAGAGAGAGAGAGAGAGAGAGAGAGAGAGAGA
>OU015744.1:110188249-110198598 GCA_907169655.1 Acomys percivali
AGAGAGAGAGAGAGAGAGAGAGAGAGAGAGAGAGAGAGAGAGAGACCTACAATACCCTTAGGTATTACCTGGAACACCCAAATATATCAGGCAGACAAGTACTTACCACAAACCTAATAGATAAACACTATCAACTTTGACCCCAACTTTACCAGGGAGGAGGAAACAAGTCATCAGAGACCTGACACTCTTTGGAGCCTGCACCCCTGATACTCTGATATGTGTCTCAGCTTTGTTAGACTCTATTCCTATTGGACACTTTCATGCATCACATAAACTCCTGTCAACCTCCTCCCTAGACCTCTCCCATGCCTGATTATGCTAATTATATCTATACCTGGTCTAACTGGGATGCCATCAATTCACAGACACCTCACTGCTGTGACGTGAAGAGTAGGTTCTGTAGGTTACTGCTTTAACAATGAGTTTTAGTGTAAGAAGCCAGATTCCGTTTTTGAGTATTGTGTTGACGTTTTATGTACTAATTAATCTTGATGCTATATTGTTCTATACCACACAAAAAGCCTATAATTTGCTTCTGACTTTCCCATAAATATTTCATTCCTAACATGTATCTTTTCAAGTACATAAATATCTAGAAAGATGCACATGTAATTCTATTTTGATATTATATTTCTCCCTTCCCTTTCCTCCCTCCAAACTCACTCACTCTCCTTCAAATTCAAGTCCTCTTTTTTTCATTAGTTGCTATTGCATGAATATATGTACACACACACACACACACACACACACACACATATATATATATATATATTCCTAATTGTAACCTACTCAGTCAGTATAATGTTACATATATGTTTTCAGAGCTTACCATTTGGCACTGTGTGCCCTTCCTTGAGAAAAGGCACCTCTCCGGCTCCTGCCTGTCCTTGGTCATTTGTGGCCTACCTTTAGAGGGAAGACAACAAATGGGAGATCATTAGTTACACCGTTCTGCATCACCCGTCAATGCCTTTGACTGAGGTTTTTTTAAACAAGTCTTTTGTTGTTACTTGGCTGGGATCTTTCTTACCTGTTTTTACTGTCTAGTTACCTGAAAGTCTATCTGAGAAGGAGCAGTATTAAGAACTCTGATTTTTCTTTAGTTGAGTACTTGAAGATAATATTTGAGATCTGAGAACCAAAATCACCCTCTTCTCGGAGTAGTGTATGGATGCAGATTGAGGCAAAAGGCAACAGTGATAATGTAACACACATACTTTATCAAGGGTGTCCCGACCCATGGGACAGTCAACGGGGGACCCTAGAAATGGAGGGGAATGGGGACGTGGAGGGACGCAAGAAATGAAGACAAGGCTGGAAATTTCTGATCAAGACTGGTTTATTAAAAATCCTCACAGAGCTTTTACAGGGTTACTGAGGCAAGGGTATTTGTGTAAGCGAGGTTGCTATGGATACCTAACTGTGAAATGCTCCAGCAGGTGTCTACTTTTACAGCTGCTATAACCACAGAAGGGGGAGAAATTCCAGAGAGAGGGAAGTTGTAAAAGATCTGCTTAGTCAAGAAAAAGTTCCCGGAACTGCTGCTCACAGGCAGCTGGCCTTTATCTGATTTTACCAGTAGTCTTACTGGAAAAGCTAGTTTATAACCAGGGTGGAGTAGCTCTTATTATGAGCTCAGGGTTCTTAGAATGATCATTCCCCACACAAGGGAGAGAGAAGAAATGAAGACAGGAAAAAAGAAGGAAAGAAGGAAGGAAGGAAGGAAAGAGGGAGAGTTGTAGGGAGGGAAGGAAGGAAAGAAAGTATGGTGGTTCAAATAGGAATGGCACCCATAGGCCCACATATTGCAACTCATGACCATTAGAGAGTGGTACTACTGAACAGTGATTAGAAGGTACGGCCTTGTTGCAGTAGATGTAGCCTTGTTGAAGGAAGTATGTCACAGGGGCAGGCCTTCAGTTTCAAATGTTCAAGCCAGGTCTAGGGTCTCTCATCTAGAGTCCCAATAGGATGTCCTCCCCTCTGTCCCAGTTTCCTGGTAAGGGAAGGCTTTCGTGGGACATGCCCATTGGGCTAGTACCCAGATCTAGCCAATGGACAGGACAGTCTCCACACTTGAGTGGAGAGAGGGATATGACTTTCTCATGTACTCTGGTGCCTCACATTTGACCATGTCCTCTAGAGGGGGAGACCTAGTGGCACTCAGAGGAAGGACATCAGGTCACCGAGAAGAGACTTGATACCCTATGAGCATATACAGGGGGAGGTAATCCCTCTCAGGAACAGTCATAGGGGAGGGGAATAATGGGAAAATGGGAAGGAGGGGAGAATGGGAGGATGCAAGGGATGGGATAACCATAGAGATGTAACAGGAATAAATTAATAATAAAAACAAAGAATTAAAAAAAAGAAAAAAGAAAAAAAAAAAGAAAGTGTGGAGGAAAAGGAAATCCTCCCCACCTGTATTAGAATAACAAGTGAGTCTTTAAATTTGCCAAAATAGACTGACAACAGACACATTGAGAGGGACAAAAAATCAAAGTTCATAGGATTGCTCTAAAAAAGAGCATAAAGTAGCTAAGATGAAAATATTCACCTTAAGGAAGTAGAAATTAAAATGCACCAAACCAAATAACCCAATTAAAACATGGGCTACATAGCTAAACTGAGAATTCTCAACAGAGGAATCTCTAATGGCTAAGAAACACTTAAAATGCTCAGTGCCCTTAGTCATCAGGGAAATGCACATCTAAATGACTCTGAAATTCAATCTTACACCTGTCAGAATGGCTAAGTTCAAAACTCAAGTGAGAACACATGCTGGCAAGGATGTGGAACAAGGGGTACATGCCTCCATTGCTGCTGGGAGTGCAAACTTGTGCAGTCACTGTGGAAATCAATCTGGAGGTTTCTAGGTATTCCACTCCTGGGCATATACCCAAAATATGCTCTACTATGCTACAAGGACATTTGCTCAACTATGTTCATAGTAGCTGGAAACGACCTAGATATAATCTAAAACTGAAGGGAAAATCTAAAGGTAGGAAGAAGACAAAATAATAATTAAATTGAAACTATAAAATAAATAGTGATTAAACTTAAAGTGACTAACATAAGGTGATAAAATTATAAAAATAAAGAACACTCTAAAAATAACATGACCTTATGGAAATAAAATATTTGAAACATAACTGAAAATTTTCAAGAAGTGAAAATAGAGACATTAATATATTGTACAGAATAAGTAAAGTACATAATGTTTGGTCACATAGCAGATGCACCAAATGGCTCTGCTGTTTGCAATGCCCTAGGATGACAGCGGAGCCTGACCCAAGCGAGACAGACTGTTATCAGGTAAACAGAAGGATTCTCCCTTGGTTAACAGAAACCTAAACTCAAGACTCCTCAGAAATCTCTCGGGTTTCTCTTAGTCAGGAGAGCCTCTACTTTTCTTCCCTGAGACTGACAGGGGCAAGAAACATCTAGTTCCCAATTAACCTACAGAGTCTGCATCAGCTCTGGACCCGACCCCGCTGGCTAGTGTATACACTCTGCTTGCTTTCCCACCAAGGCACTCCTTTCTATTCTTGTGAGGCAGCCTGGCAGTTTGTTCCCAATAAAATTTTTCCTGCCCTACCATCTTGTTTGGTGGTTGCAGCACTCCCCTATACATAGCAGGTAAAGCTGAGCAAAATGATGAAATGGAGGAGAGATCTGAACAGAGCTAGCCTAGAGCAACATAGTGATATTTTTATTTTTTAACTTTTAAAAATTTTATTAATTTATTCAGATTATAACCCAATTGTTATCCCATCTCTTGTATCCTTCCATTTCTCCCTCCCTCCCACTCTCACCCTATTCCCCTCCCCTAGGTCTGTGACCAAGGAGGACCTCCTCCCCCACTATATGGTCATAGGCTATCAAGTCTTATCTTGGTAGTCTGCTTATTCTTTCTTACGAACATGGAAGAGTGCTTAGGAGACGTGGAGAGTAAAATAAGGAGGAAAAACCCACTTAAGTCTAAAATGAAGAGTATAGGGGAAAATAGGAGAATGTAGAAGACAGAAGTGGAAGTATTTTTTAAAAAAAAGTTCCAGAACTGCAGAAGATATAAAATACCAGAATTAAGAAGTATGAGCATAGAATATATAAAAACCAGACTTACATATATTTAGATGCAGTAGCTAATCTTAGAAGCACCAAAGGTATTTAAAGTAAGGAGAAAGAGATCTACAAAGAAATGATAGGTTTAGGTTACAGCTTGGTCCTCAGTAGCCACACCAGAAGCCCAGAGACTGTGAAAGCTGAGAGAGGACTACATAGCCAGCTTAAAACTATTATTGGAATTATTCAGTGCAATGGCTGTTATTGAGTATGGCAGGAGAAGAAGAGAAAGGAAAGAGAGAAGGAATGGGAGGAAGAAGAGACAGGGCAGGACAAAGGGAAAGACAGAAGGAGAAATGAGAGGGAAAGGAGAGGCCAACTTCACTGTTGAAAAGCTGTGATTGAAAACTTTTGGAAGCCATCACTCCACATGAAACAGATGAGTCTTCCTTGGGCTCTTTTAGTCATTATTTCTAAAGCCAGTTTCACATCTATATCATTTCAGCTTAGCCAGAGGTCTCAGTTAATTCTTTCTCATATCTAAGCAAGTTCAAGTTCATTTTCTGACCCTTGGAACTAAAGGAGATTGTACATACTTTACAGATATTTCAGGCTTAGCAAATGTTTATATAGGGAGAGGAATGAGTCTTGCTATGTTCTGCACTTTAAAATGTTGTTATATAGCTTGATTGGGAAAATGCAGTTTTACACTATTTATTTGCATTGGAATAGAACTTAAGGCTGAGGATGCAAGACAGAATACTGGCCATTTTTAAATGTCTATGAATTCTAGAATGTGACCTACTGGGACACCCCCAGAAACTCTAGTGTCATAATTTACTCAGAATAAAAATGTAATTACTGGTGTGTAATAACAACATTATTAGTAATGCAATTAGCAGGCAAACAGATTCCATAACCTGAGACAGAGTGTGATAAATGCTATCTTCTAATCCAAAGGAACAAATGGCACATTTTTAGAGACAAAATATCTCCTTGTAGCCTTGGCTGTCCTGGACTCACTTTGTAGACCAGGCTGGCCTCCAACTCACAGAGATTCACCTGCTTCTGCCTCCCAGAGTGCTGGGATTACAGGAGTGCACCACCATGCCCGTCTGCAAATGGCATTTTAAATGAAAACAAAACAAAACAAAACACAAAGCCTACAAATAAAAAATGTTGCGTTTCCTGAGATTTTATTTGTTTGCCCCCTTGTGGATGAGGGTGTGCCTGAATGTATGTCTGTGTACCATACGTTTGCAGGCCATCAGAATACAGACATTGGCATCAGATGCCCTGGGGCCAGAGTTATACAACATTGTGTGTTGTCATGTAGATTCTGGGAATTGAACCTGGATCCTCACCAAAAGCATCCAGTGCTCCTAACTACTAATCCATCTCTCAGCCCCCATGTTACACGGTTCTTTGCAAATAAAGAACAAGCGTGGTTTGAAAGGCAAGAGGAAGCAAAATAAAGGTTTCTTCAATGACAATCAAGCTTCCTGGAGACCAGACACCCATGCTGGATGTCCCTCAGTCAGTCATTTTACTCATGGACCCCTCAGGACCCTTGTAGAGAGAGTTGTTCGAATGCTTGCTAGGCAGGGCTTAGAGTAGTTCCACCTTGGGTGCCAGCAGCCTTAGGCTCCATCCCATCTGGACTCTACAGATTCAGCCTAGCAGAGCTGCTGCTGCTGATCCTAAGAAAACCAAGTACAAAACAAGAAGAGAAAAAAAGGCGCAAAAAACACACACAGAGGCAAAGACACACAGGAATCCCATAAAAACGCAAAGCTGGAGACCATAATGTATATACAAGAGATGTATCAAATTAAAAGTTGCCCTGATAAAGCATTATGAGACAAATAACTCCCTCCCCCTCCCCCAAATGCCACTGAGTTCATTTTGTGTTGGCCATCTTGTTGCTGGACATGGGGTCTTCCCTTAACATGGTTTTGTATCCCCAGTGAAACTCTGTTGGAGAAAACGAATTTTTCATTTGTGAGTAGTTATCAATTGGAGATAGCTTATGAGTTAGGGATGGGGCTTGTGTCCACTACTCCTCCCAGCACTAGCACCCCATCTGGCAGGCCCTGCCCGTGCTGCCACAGGCTCTGTGAGTTCACATGTGCCTGGTCCAGCTATGTTTACAAAACCTTGTTATACTGGTGTCCTCTGTCCCCTCTGGCTCTTACACTCTTTGTGCTTCCTCTTCCACAGGATTTCCTGAGCCCTGGACAGATGAATTTGATAGAGGCATCCCATTTAGAACTGAGTGTTCTGAGGTCTCTCACTCTCTGAAAATAGTCCAGAGGGGGTGGGGAGGAGATAGGGAGAGGGAGAAGGACAGGGAGGATCTTGGGAAGGATGTGGGAGGAGTTGGGGAAGGGAAAACTGCAGCAAGAATATGTTGTATGGAAAAAAAAAACCCTATTTTCAATTAAAAATAGAAAGAAAGAAAGCTAACGGCTGCAACACTGCATTGTTCGGCACAAGACCCAGCTGCTTGCACCTGCACTAACGTTCAGCTCTTCCCCTCACGTGTGGGTGGCCATTGTTCCTCATAACCTCCCAAAAGGATTTATCCTATTTGAGAAAGAAAAAAAAAGTAATTTTGTTTCAAAACCTCCTATTTTCTTACCTACTGTAGTTCAGTGTCATTTGTCAAGCACTACAATTTTTTCTTTCCAAACAAAAGCAATTGGTAACTGCTTGAATATTACGAAAACACAGAGAGAAGCCAGGTCTTCTTCTTGACATTTCTAAGAGCTCTTCTGCACATGAGTGTGAGTCAGGACATCTTTCTGGGCCATCTCTTGGTGGTCCTCACTCACCTTGCCCAAGTGGGGTTTCCTCAGGAAGAGTCCCCTCGGTGTTGTCTACAAAACAAACAAAAGCTGTTGATATGGCCAGTCTCACACAACTGCATGATCACTAATGTTGCTTAGCAAGTATTTCTTATTGTCTAAAGAAAGTTCTATGTTTTCTATACATAACAAAATGTTTATTATATGTCTCCCTATTTCTGCCCCAGAGCAAGATTTTTCTCTCTAAATCATTCACAATATAGGCTATAGGCATGGGAATGTGTATGTAGGGGGCGGGAACTTTTCAGTGTTGCCTTATGTTAGACATTAGCTATTGTTTCATGCTCAAGGAAAATGCCATAAAAACACATTTTTCTATTTTTCACCATTTGCTACATGCAATTTCTATCAATTGTCAAAAAGAAAGTGTGACAAAACTGAAGGTTCTTTGACATTGTACTTAAAAGCCCCAAAATATGTATTTAATGAAGTGATTTGATGCAACTTGTCTCCATGAAGAAAGCCAGCATCAGACCTCAAGAGGAAGTTTATAAAAGAAAATATGTGATAAATAATAGTGCAGTCTGACTTCTACTCAACAGTCGGTGTGGATTTAGTTGAGCTCATAAATCAGTCAACAGATAAATGCTAAACGTTTATAGGAAAGTACAACACACCAACTCTATCAATGGTAAAGAACACTCTTCCCTGAAATCATAACTTGGATGGGACAAATAATCAACTAAAAAAAAAAGGCATGCTTTGCAGGAATGCCCAGGCAAGGGACGAAAAGCTGGCTCTATGGATTGTACCTAAATAGCCTCAAAATTCCCTGGCAAGATACCTGGCCCAATATACCTAATGTGCTGCTTAAGCATTCTCTCTAAATTACATACTTCTAACAAAAATCTAAGAGGGAAGAGACTCCATGATACATTGTCTTCAATACTTTTGAAAGTCCACACTCAACAGCCACAGGCATGACAGTGATGTAATCAAAAGAACAAGGGTGATCTTAGTTATTACCTCTATTTCATTCATCAGTATCCTCTCTCTGTTCTCTCTCTCTCTCTGTCTCTCTCTCTCCCTCTCTCCCTCTCAATAGCACTCAAAGTGTTTAATCTTTTGAAGCTATGTCTCTATATTGGCATACTTCCTGAGATCTGTCTCTAACTTGTTACATGAATCAATATTTCTTCTATATTCCTAGGTGGAGTTGCACAGCACACATGAATGAAAGGTTATTTAACTGCCCATGCATTGAAGAACATATTGAAACGGTTTTCACTGTTTGGTTGTTATGAGTAAAATTAAGATAAACATTTATGCACAGGCTTTTATGTGAATGTTAGTTTTCATTTCTCTGGTACAAACGCCCAAAAAGTGGAATTGCGGAGTCATGTGTGAAGGGCATGTGTAGTTTTAAAGAAGACCAGGCTTCCCTTTTCCAGAGTGACTGTACCATTTGATGTTGATAAGAAAATCAACGAATGCTCTCGTTTCTCTACATAGTCACCAGAATTTGGTGTTGGAATTTTTTAAATATTGTGATTTTACCTGTTCTATTAAGTATGTGATATTTCTTTGTGATCTCTCTAATTTTTATTAGTTAAATTTGTTCTTTGACAATTTCAAGTATATGTACAATACATACAAACCACTCTCATCCCCACCATTTCTCCTCTCCTTACTTTTCTCCTCTCTACCCTTCCTTCCTCTTACCTTCAAACTTCTTTCTCACTTCCAGGTCTGCTAGTTTTGGATTTGTGACCCAGTGAGTTAATATTTCTTCACGATGAAGTGATATTGAACAACTCCTCACAATCTGAAATGTTCTCCTGCCCATTTTTCACTGAGATCATGTGTTTTACTGTTGAGTTGGAGAGTCCTTTACACGTTCTACTCTTTGGTGCTTTGTTACATTTGTAAATCCCTGTGTGCATTCTGTAGCTTATTATTTTTTAATCATCTTCACAGAATCTTTTATGGAGCAAAAGCTTTGAATTTTTATGAGATCTAGCCCATCAATTTTCCTTTGGCAGATTTTGCTTTAAGTATCAAGTGTGAAACTATTTCCACTTATTCTAAATCCTGCAGGGTTTCTCCTCTTGCGTACGAGGAGCAAGCCACCCAGATGTTAGCAATCACACCCCCTCAACAGCTGTTTTCATCATTACTATGCTTTCCTTCTAAGAGACTCTATAAGGCCAAACCCTAAATCGATTGCTTTCTGGCCCACCGTCTTGGAAATCTACGGTAAACAGACCCACTTTTCTAAAGACACAGAGAGTGAAAGTAGTGTGCTACTGTTTGAAATGCTGCTAGCAGGTGCTGACTGGGCACATACTATGTCTTAGCCTTTCTAGTTTTAGAAAAGCACAATCCATAGAGCTGGGTCCTTTTTATGAGGATGATGTCAGAATAGCATGAAAACTCACCACTACGGCATTTGCCATAAAATGGCAGTTTTCTCAAACTCGCCAAGCATTTAGTGACTAGTATGTACTAGCCATCAGAGCAATGAAAGCTGGAGTATACAGTATGTGTAGGCCCTGTCCTATGAAGCATAGTTTCAACAGAAAGAGAAGGGTACATAAGAATCAGACATAACACACAATACAATGATACATTAACAGTAGAAAAAGCAAAGGACTTGAAGTAGGAAGGATCTCCGTTGTGATAGCTAGCCGCTAGTTGTGCAAATTTAGGTCAATTACAGTAAGCCTCAGACATATCTCTCACAAAATGGAAATGTTAATGCATAATTCAAGGTTTTCCTGTGAGAATAAAGCTAGACTCCTGAGACAATCTTCATATAGTCAACAGGACTTGGTGGCTGATGGGGCAAGTAGTGGAGGGATGGATGAGTGCAAATACCCAGGTCTCTGACCTCTGAAAGGACAGCTGATGTGTTGTCACTCTTACATGTGTCTTGGGATTCGTTCTAGGTTTGTTTGTTTGTTTGTCTGTTTGTTTGTTTGCTTTCCATGTTCATGGAGCAGCAGGCTGTATATAGACAGTAGAGAACTGCTCTGTGAGTTCAGAAGGCATGGGCACAGTTGGCCAGGCATGGGGGCAAAACAAAAGGTGTGAAAGAGAAGAAGTAAACGTGGCCCCTTAGCCTAAAGGTAAAGATAGCAAATATATTCCTGAAGAACAAGCCGAGCTCAAGGTTCAAATTTAGCCTGGAAATGCCTAGTCATTAGCAAGTTTGGTGACAAATGTCATCATATTTCAGAATGCCCTCTGCCTACACAAGATGCAAATATTTCAGAACTTTATGTAGGTTCAATGGGTAATGGTGCTTGGTGCCAAGTCTGTCCGCCAAAGTCCAGTGCCCAGAACACAATGGTAGAGGGTGAGAACCTTCTTCTGAAGGTTTTACAGCCTTCATTAGCATCTTGGTACATGAGTACTCATGCCTCCAACACACACACACACACACACACACACACACACACACACACACACACA